>CANTUT010000236.1:7500-527500 GCA_947687605.1 Reutealis trisperma | reverse complement strand
AGCGCTTATTGTCATGGGACTAATTAAACTCTGTGTTAGATAGTATCTATTGAGTGGCTGAAAGATTGCATATGTAAAAAGAGTAGGAACTAACAGCCTTGTAAATTTCCCAGCTTCACAAGCAATGAAGGGATCTTGGCCAATTAGAATCAGCAATTTTTCCATGTTGACCCACAAGATAGACACAGTAAGAGCTACTAAGATTAGAGAAAAAATAGGACTATAAATTTGATTTCCAAGTTTTCTATACTGCTTTGCTCCATAAGCTTGGCCACACAGAGTCTCCAGGGCACTTGCCATTTCACTCTGTTTTTAACCCACATATATATATACAAGTAACTAACCCGATTTTCAGAATCATTTTGGGTGCTCAAAAATTAATTAATGAATGAAACTTTTAAGAAGACTGATGCCAGTGACAATTTAGCATAATTTCATTTTTATTGTATAAACTTTTTTAGATGGGTTTTATTAGGATTTTTAATAACTTTAATGACATATGATTACGTTGTATTATATCATTATTTTGTATGGCTAAAATTTAAGTTTATTTCTCCGCTATCTTCATTTTTTTTTTTTTTAAAGTAGGACTTAACAAATGTGCATATATGATTGAGGACATAATAGTTTGACCTAATATATGTTCATCTTGTTATGTCACATGACACTTGCCACATGTTATTCTTAGTTTTGTTGGTAGCATCCATACTTCTCATATATTTAAATAATATTTCAAGAGGAGATATTCACGGGAGTTCATTCTTTCCTGTATGAATAAATCTACATTGATAATATAGTATGTGTATATAATATAAGAGTTAGTATGACTTTTTAAAATTGTTATGATTTTAATACGTAAGTTTTTTTTTCTCCTATATATATATATATATGTGTGTGTGTTTATATATTTCAAAAAAAAAAAAAAAAAAAAAGAAAGTTTAAAATACCTAGCTAACATGGCTTTGATAAAAGAAAGTCCCTCGTGGGCCTTAGCTTTGTTAGTAGCAAATCTTATTATGCGTTGGGTACCCGATTCGACTGGTTTTCTTGTCGGGGCCCAGACATAGCATTTCCTCTATATAGCAATGGGATTTTTACATAAATGACTCTTTTACTCCTTTTTTTTTTTTTTTGCATAAATAGCTTGTAAATCTTTATATATATATATATATATATATAGTCTTCAATTCATGTGCTTAATCTGCACCCCATCCTTTTTTCTAAATGTTTATTCAAATTAAAATTTATTTACGACAATACTTATCCGAATGACAATCAAATTAGGATTATCAATTTTTTTAATATAATTTATTTATTTTTATATAAACTTCATTGAAAATTTATTATTTAATAAATAATTATTTATTTTATAAAAGTTTGAAATTAATTTTTAATAGAATTAATTAATATCATATAAAATTATTTTTCAAAATTTGTTGATTGGATTGCTATGAAAATTATATGATGGTATACTTATCACATAAAAAAAGAAGTAAATCATAACAAACAATACACATTATTATAAAATATAATATTATTTTCGTATACAATTTGTATCTAATACAAATTTAAAAATACATCTACAATATAATTAGTATTTATTACTATTTATATAAGTTATTAATTTTAAATAAAATAAAAAATTATAACAAACAATATACATTAAATAAAAAGTAATATACTTCTAACAAATAAAATAATTAATATCTAATAAAAAATAATATTTTATTTTATTTTTCAAGAAAATTTAAAATTAAAAAATAAGATAATTTTTCAAAGGGAAAATCATAAAATATTTACTGAACTAACTCAAAACCATTATTCATTATATTAAATTAATGATCTATTGCATAATAAGAAATTAAAAAAAAAAGTTAAAAAGTAATTAGAAAATTACAAATATGAAAGAAGAAAACTAGGAGAGCATAAATATTAAGAATATAAAAATAGAACATATAATTTCCTCAGCGTTGGTGTATATAAAAATAATCTAAATTATTATCACATGAGAATATGATTATTCATTTGTCATTACAACATACAAAATTTGCTTATTGCTGATTCATATCAATAGATATATTCTACTGAACATCTTAGTTGAAATATCCTTTCCCTTGCCTTAATAGCCTGAAAAATATCAAGAAAACAAAACAATAATTACAATCATCAGTTAGAATGAAAAACAATGTTTCATGGGATAAAGTAACAATTTCTAACCTGTGTTTCCCAATTTATATAACATGTTACTACACAGAGAAGCACTGTTTGTAAAATGGCACCAATCTGTATGCCAATCCAGAGGCCTCTGCCTCCAAGCTGAAACCAAAATCCAAGAATTGCCGCAGCTGGAACCCCACAAATGAATAATGCTGCTAAATTCACGTAAGCTCCTATGCGTTGCCACCCACAACCTTTTGCAACTCCTGATGTGAATTATCAAGCAAATGAAACTAATTTAAATACTTAATTAACATTTATTTGATTATTGAAAAGAGATTAGTATGAAGATTGATTAACCTGAAAGGACAGCTTGTAATCCATCTATTATTACAGACAAACAAACCAGAGGAACCATGCTACATAAAGAGTTGATAACTTCTGTTTCGCTACTAAAAATATAGCCAATTATATGCCTGCTTCCAAAGAGGATTCCGCTCTCCAGAACTAACTCTGTGACTGTAATTACCATCACAGAGTAGACAGCAATGCGCGTCACTTGTGGGTTCCCAGCTCCTAATTCATTTGAGACTCTGGTGCTACACACATAATTAAAGGTGGGATCATGAATTCAATGCCGCACATTTTCTCCGGGAAAATTATTGCTTACACTATGAATATATTCTCATCTCATACATCTAAATTAATAGATGAAAATATATTTACTTCATCCGTTCCATAATATTTATCATTTAAGTTTTAGCACATAGATTAACAAAATTATTAAATTGTCATAATTTTAAGATAAAAATACTAAAATATCTTTTATTGATTTTGATATAGGGAAATAAAAATAATTAATGCAAAATATTTAGTAGAAAATAAATAAGAAGTAAAATTAAAAAAAAAATAAATACCTTTTTAAAATTCTAAAATGACTTATAAATTGGAATAAAAAAATTTCTCTAAAACGATAAATATTATGAAACAGATAGAGTAATATAATTTATATGTTCATTTATTTTGTGGAAAATACCAGAATTTTTTTTTTCTTGTATATTATTATTACATTAGATGAGTGTATATACTTTAGCATAGCCAGGACTTATTTTTTCTGAAAAAAAAAAGAGTATGTGTAGTACAGTAAACCTCACTGCCGCACTTAGTCCATATGGAACAGCATAAAGTGTTGAAATTGTCGTGACACTGTTTACGAGATTTGAAAATATTAAATTAGATCAAATATGTTAATAGTACCAATAATAAATCAGATTAGATCAACTCACTAAAGAAATGTATGTTGCATTACATTAATAATTTTTTATTTTATTTTTAAAAGTATTGTTGACTCGTTACAAGCACCGACATTATTAGGATATATTTAATAAATCATAAAGTAATATAATATAATATAATCAAGTATTCAAAATGCTTAAACATAATCTTAGTAAAATCTTGTAAACTATAACTGACGGCTTACCATATAGACATGACTGAAGTCTCAAGCTCTGGATTTGGCAAGAGTCCTGACAGCAAGGTTACACACTCATATAACCACTGTTGCAGGCTACAATTGCAAACAAGAAAAATAAACATAAAAAGATCTCTTAGCCTCTTAGGATACAATTGCCAGTGGGGGCAACGAAAAGAAAAGGAAGATACCAATGAGTTTTGGCTCAGTCATACTAAAGTATAGATCTCCTCTAGTATTGAAAGTTTACCTAGTTAGAACTTAATTAAATTATTTATTTGGATAGTCAGTCATTTGAAATAATTAAATATTAGAAATTTAATATTATATTTATTTTTTTATGATTTTACTTGAAATTCGAATTCAAATTTGTAAAAATTTCAATTAATCACTTATCCAAAATCAACCTTTAAAAAAAAAAAAGGGAAGGGAAATATTGTTACCAGTACATTACTGCAGAAGGGATGGCGAAGCGAAAGAACTCCCCAACTTCTTGGAATAGCTCCCAAGAAAGTGGAACTCGGGTTTTTTTGCAGGCAGAAGAATATTTCATGTACAATGCAAGAAAAATGACATTCAACCAATTTGAAATGCTGATAGACAATGCTCCTCCAAGATTTTTTAATCCAGACTTGAATACTAATGCCCAACATAAAGGTATGTGTAAAGAAATTGTGACAGAAGTGATTATGAACATTGGAATAGTTAAGCTCTGTGTTTGATAGTATCGACTGAAAGGCTGAAAGATTGCATAAGCAAAAAGTGCAGGAACAAGCCACCTTATAAATTTGCCAGCTTCGTGAGCAATTAAGGGATCTTGGCCAATCAGTATTAGAAGCTTTTCCATGTTGATCCATACTATAGATGTAGCAAAGCTACTACAATTAAAGAGAAGATAGCACTGTATAATTGGTTTCCAAGTTTCCTATATTGCTCTGCTCCATAAGCTTGTCCACACAGAGTTTCCAGTGCGCTTGCCATTCCACTCTGTTTTGTTATGTATATAAAGATCACAAGATTTAGTTAATACTAATTACCAAGTCATCATTAACTCAAATCATTTAATTCAATTTTAGTTATCCAATCTCTTTTTTCATTAGAAGAAACATATGGTTCTTGTCCCTGTAAGTGTATCAATTGAGCCAACATTTTACAATTCTCACAAAAATGTATTGTTCAAAATTTTATAAAAACTTCCGATAATTAGCCTAGTTGAAAAGTGGGTTGATTAAGATAAAGATCCTCTAGGCAAGACCGAAAAAGGGTGTTTCCTCTCTTGCTTTCTTCCTAATCTCTTGTTATTAAAAGGTCTGGTGTGTTTTTGATTCAGTGGTTTTGGAGTTATTAGAAAGATTGGAGTTCAAACTCTAGTTCAAGCCAAATGAAAAAAAAAAAAAAAAAAAAGTTGGTTCTCTAATGAACTTACGAGAAGACTGTAGCCAGTAACAGCTGCCAAAGAGATGGCCAAGCCAGTGCTGGAGAGAGCAAGCTCACCAAGTTGGCCAACCATCATCATTGATGTAACATTTATCAAGTAACGAGACAGACTGGCGGCCGTCAGGGGAGTTGCTATATAGCTTAGTTTTTTCCCTTCTTGAGTGAACACATGCCAAGTTAGAGCTAAATTATCTGCACTGTTTTCTTCTCTGTTTTCTGGTAGAAAAGTCTCCTCCTCCATGTTCTTCTCTATATCTTTCATGGATCTTCTTAGCATATTAGCTGCCTATATATAGCACAGATGATTTACAAGGACAATGACATGTAGAGAATTGAAGATACATGAAGGACGGTGGGTCATGCAAATCCTTTAACCATTTATTTATATCTATTGGTCGGATTTCGATTGCATTAGATGTCAAACTTCATGCTGAAAATAAAATAAAATTAGTGCACATATGTATTTAAATAAATAGATTCAAGTGCTTCATTATATTCACCATGTCATATTATATACTATTCAATCTTGATCTTTCATTTTAAATAATAGTTATTTATAAGGTGTATATAGTAATTAACCATCTGAATTATAAGATGTGTATTATAATTAATGTATCGACATATAATATGATTATTAATAATTTATGATCTGACGTAGTAAATCTAGTTTACCTAAAATTTTTGTTCACACATGGGCATACTGTTTTTTCATGCACCTAAACATGCGATTAAAAAGACATTTAGTTAATGGTGAATGATTCCACATGTTTATTTTAAATTTTTTCATGTGAAAAGACAATGAAATTTTTTTAGTCTTAAAGTAAGTTTGGTAAATCGTAATGACATGCAATTTAATATAATCAAATGTATTTTTAATTAAACATTATACTAAAAAATTATTTGATTATATTACATTATATCTTATTATGATCTATCAATATTACCCTAATATATTATAATTAAATTAAGTGTATACACTCAAGGTTTACTCAAGAATATAGACTCAATTAATGTGAAAATAATATGTAAAAAAAATTAAATAATATTAATATTTTTTCACTAACAAAGAATAGACATTAAGCAAAACAATATTTTTAAAAAATTCAAAATCAAATGAGTTAGGTGTAGAAGTATGTATTTGTTAGGTGTAGTATTATATATGATGGGTGCACAAATATATGGTATTTTCCAAGAGCAGCAAATCATTTTTTTCAACATACATATTATTTGAATGGTAGCACAATGATAGATTATTATTTGAACGGTAGCACAAACCATAGAATGTTTTTGCCATTGTTTGTTTTTTAAAAGTGATTTTGAAAAAAAAAAAAAAGATTAGCAATGGAGTTTAGGTAGTGCTTGAAAAAATTAAAAATTAAATGTTTAAAATTTAAATATTGAACTTTAAATATTAAATAATATAGAGATATTTTTTAAATTATAAAAATATTTTAAATTTAATTACTTATTATATTTCATGCAAATTTTAAATTAAATTATTTGGATTATTATTTTAAATAATTTTTAATTTAATTGAGATTTTAAAAATATTACCAAATAATTTAAAATGATTTAGCATAGAAAATTTTCATTTTGGATTGTGAATCAAGTCATAAAACATTACGGAGTAATTATATTATTGACTCTTGTTTTTAACTTTTAATTTTATAGATTATTATGAAATTAATTTTCAAACTGAACTTAAATGTTAGATACCGTTGCTCCTAATCCATGACATTACAAAATTTTTTCAATTCAAGAATTTTGTTAGTGTTAATAAAATAAAGCACTTTAAACTATTAATTGAAAGTAAACTAAGAAATTAAGTAAAATACAACAAAACTATATTGCAACAAAATATTAATTTTTTATATGAATACACATATTTGTTTATTTTTTATTTATCATCTTAATAGTATAATTTGTTAAATTTAAAAAGAAAAAAAATTCATTGAATATATTCACTGCTCAATTATCATACATTTATTCTGTCAAGAATAATGAATTTTTTGAATTAATATATATAGCATGAACGAGGAGATTCAATCAAAAATTTATTGTTGAGGATAAATACACGTGTACATATGAGCGCTATATGTAATTATTATGAGTTCCGAATGCATGATTACACGTTATCAAATATAAGTATTTCATAGAATAAAAATATTCTAATTAATAGTCAAACGAAAATTTAATAAATTTTATCAAATAAGATTAAGTCAATAACAAAATTTTCATATTTTAGTTTGCTGATAGTTATTATTTATATTTAGTCAATAAAATAAACTACAAGTAATGAATCAATAAGAGCAATAATTTAATGATTCAAACTTGCATAAATCTATTTGCATGTTAAATTTAAAATATAAACTATGAGTATTTCAATTTCTCATTAATGTTTTTTAAATTGTCAATTAAAATAGACAAAAAATAAAATTTTAAATAGGATTATAAATTCAGTACCTCTTACTTTTATTCCTACCTTTACTCTTAATTTTAACTTATTAAGTAGAATAATTATGTTAATAAAAATACCTATTAAGATAATACATTAACAAAATAAAATAAATGCCCAACATATATATGTAGAAGAATAAACACACTCAATAATAATAAAAATGAAAAGAGAGTTCACTGATTTTTTTTTATTCTTTATAAACAATAAGACAAATCAAAATAATTAAAAAATTTTCAATTAAATTTTTATTTTCATTGTTTATGCCATTAATTTAATATTTTATTCTTTTTTGTTAATTTCAAGTTTGTTAATAATAGTAAAATGTGAATTATCATTTATATGAAAAATAATGAAATAATCATTGAAATGCACATAAATTTAATATATCATATATAAATAAGCCATTAACATATAAAATCAAAGAAAATTAAATAAAAATTAATTAAAAAAATTGAAAAATTCATTTATACAAATCTATACCATATATAAAGGTTTCTTCAGAGGCAAAATTTTTGAATTGCCTAAAAAATACATGATTTTTAATGTAAAAAAAAAAGTAATCATTATTCTAAAATTGATTGGATTAAAAATATAATCCTAATCCTAGAAAGATTTTTAAATTTATCAATTTATTCTATAAATACTCCTGCAAGTATCATCATAAATACATGTACTTTGAGTATTCTTAATATTTAATTTCAATTTTTTACTTTTCATTATAAATATTATTTTTATATTTTTAATTGATTACTTTATTATTATGTTATTTTTTAAATTTTCATTCAATTATCTTTTTCGTAATTATTGAGCATGTTTATTCTTCTATATTGGGTATTATAGCACAAATAATTCAAACATAAAACAAAATTTCTTAATTAACAAGTATTTTTTTATAGTTTATTACCTACATAATATATGTAATTAATTATATTTTTACTCTGAAAATTAATTTATTACATTAATAAGTATAATTATTATTTTTTTTTTTTTGAAATCCAAAACCTGAAGCTTCAACCATTGTATTTAGAAAAAATGAGATTGGCAATACAATGAAGAGGGTTAGTAAACCACTCCATATGACCTGTTAAAGAATATGCAATTTTAGCAAGACTATGAGTTACAAAATTCGCAGATCTACGAACAAATTTAAACTGCACTTGGCCAAAGTACTGAATCAAAGACAAACATTCATCTATGACATTCTGAATAAATGAGATACTATAGCTGAAAATGAGCCTTGAACCTTGCTAGAGCAAGCCATAACCAATCGACCTCGGCAATCACGAACCACACAACCTAGTCCTACGCATCTTTAGGCTTGAAACACTGCTGCATCGGTATTAATCTTCAGCCAACCTGCTTCTGGTGGATTCTAATTTTGCTGAAGTTGACTCCTTGGGGATAAATTAATGGTTGAAGTCGACGGGATTGGACATCTTTCCATTGCTCAACGACTTGATTTGCATAATGAAGGCCCTACATTGGAGAACACCTTACTTGGTTCCAAATCAATTCATTACGAAAGTGCCATAGACTCCAGCAATAACCAACAAATCTTCCACAGATGTTAGACGAGTTTCCTGCAAAAACATTAAGCAACCATTGTTTTACATCAAGACCACTCATTCCTGCTATCCTAAGATCTGATAACACCCAGACTTCCTTTGCAAAAGCATAGTCATATAATATATGGCCTTCAGTTTCAGCACCATCTCTGCACTGCATACAAACATAGTCCAGCTCAACACGTTTAGAGACAAGATTCACAGCTGTTGGAAGGCATCCGACACGTAACCTCCAAAGGAAATTATGCATTTTAGCAGGAATTTTTAAGTCCTATAATATGCTCCAAATATGACTACCATCCTATCCAAAATCTCTTTGCAAGCTCCTATAGCATGACTTCACAGTAAATTGCCCTTTCTTGTCATGTTTCCAATACCAGTTATCTTCCTCCCTTCTAGTTGATAATGGATTGTTGAGAATCAAATTTTTGTCCCTCTCATTGAACAAATCGGCAACAAGGTCCTCATCCCATGTTCTCTCGCTTGCTTTCATGAGATCAGCTACCTTGACATTCTCCATTTCGCTAGGCATATCAGACTCCACACATCCATTTATATTAGAAGGTAACCATGGCTCTCCCGACACCTTTGTATGCTGACCACTGCCTTTAATTCGACAACCACTTCTAATAATACTTTGGGTTGCGGTAATGCTATGCCATATATAACTTGGGTTGGATCCCACACCTACTTCAATAAAATTACATTTAGGAAAATAACTTGCTTTATAAATTTTGCAAACAAGAGAGTGAGAGTCTGTGAGAAATCGTGTTGCGCAATTTCTGCAAGTGCACAAATTATTTACAAGTAATAAAGTGATGAGAAAGTATCGTTCCCATGAGCAAGGGTTTGTCAAGTACCAATTTCAAAATTACTCTATTATTTAGAAAATCAATTTTGAGATTTTATATTTTAACCTAAAGTGAAATTCAAGTAAATAAATGATGATAAATATAAAAATAAAATTAAACGTCTAGGATTTAGAATTCATCAATTGATTACCTATGATTTCTTTATATTCTCTAGATTGGATTATTTTTGTTGGAATTAATTATTAGATTTTCCTAAATAACATGATGTTCTCTCTCAATATACAACATGTGTGCTCATATTAATCTTATATCTACTCTCGTGATCATAAGTAATTAACATAAATCCATTAAGTTTTATAGAAATTCTTTTAACAATCACAAAGGAGTATTTTTATCTTTAAGTAATACATTCCCTATGTCAATTATCTTAATGAACTAATATTGTGTTTTCACTCTTACTATTTTATACAATATCTTAAATCATGCAATTAATGGCTAGTTAATTACAAGCATTAAGTTATAAGATAAAATATTAATTTCAACAATCAAACCCAATCAATTAAATATAAATAATCATATGTAAATCAAAAGATTACATCTAAATTCTAGAAAAATGAACTTACCTACTCATAATTAAAAAGGAAGAAATAATTAAATTAACAATAAACATAATAACAACTTAAAATTAAATTCAAGAGTAAAGTTTAGAAAAAACTCTTTTTGGAATACAATCTTTGATGAACATGAGCTCCAAAACTTCTCTTGATAAAAATAACAAAAAAGAAAACTAATCTATTTTTTTTCTCTAAATATTTTTTGATGGATTTCTTGATGTTATTTTCTTTTGCCAAGCATGGTATTTATACGTATGTTTGGTGGAAGAATTCAAGTTCCATTAAAATTCTTCCATCAAAAATTCAACATTGATAGTTAGGTTGGCCATCAACCATTAAATTCCTTTATCAATATTCAAAAATGGTTAGATTGGCCACCAACCATTGAATTTTGGCCACCAACCTTTGAATTTATTTCTCATATATTGAAAACTTGAATAATTACTTGCATTATTATTTTTATGACATCATCACCTACATTATTTATTTTATTGCATCATTATGACATCATTTTGATATACAAAAATAAAATAAAAATACTTAAAATATGTTATAATTTATTTATAAATTGTAGAACTATTTATTTCTCAAAATAAGTAATAATATTATTGTATTATCGAGAACTGAGTTAAAATTTAAGTTTGAACATATAAAATAACTCTAAAAATATAGAATTATCATATTCCCAAACTTAAGTTTTTGCTTGTCCTCAAGCAAAAGAAAATTCAAAATCTAAACTAATCCACTTTCGTAGGAAATTACGATTGCATTTAGCATATGCAACAAGCCTTTAAACTCTTAAGTGTCCCATAGAGGATGAGTTATAGTCTCGTGAGAGCTTCCAGTGATAATACCCACAAACAACTTTAAAACTCTAAATTTCCAACTATTTATTTCAAAGAAAAATAAAACATCACAAAAAAAATAATAATAATCCTCGCGTGCTTATGTTGAATAATTTTTTTAAAGGTCTCAAAAAATTAATTTATAAACAACATATCAATAGTATTGCAAGTCAAGCTTCTATCTTATGTTCAAAACAATCCTCATCTTAATCATGCTTTGAATAACCATGCACTAAATCAATCTCAAAGAAATTGTTGTACTTCATATAGGTATATATACACTGATATCTTTAAATGACTCTATCAAAAGATATAAAATAGATGTACAAATCTCATAAGTATGTTAATGCAAACAATCTCCATTAATAGAATTCACAAATCAAGAGAGATCAATAGGTCTTGACCAGGCTTGTAATGGGGCTAACACAAAGTTTTTTTGCTGAACAAAGAAAAAGCTAAATGAACAAAAGTAAAATAATTATACCAAGTTTACAAAAAAAAATTAATAGCTAAAATAAAGGGATTATATTAATGAAGGATCCCTTTCATCTTAAGCACTATTATTCTTCAATGTTTTCTTCTTTTAAGCCCCCCTCTTTTTCTTCTTCTTCTTCTTCTTCTTCTTCTTCTTCTTTTTTTTTTTTTTTTTTTTTTTTTTTTTTTTGTGACCAACAACATCATTTTAAGGATAAGCAATAATTACTAACTTTTATTTAATTCAATTTTCTTGTTTTCCCCCAAACTTATTTTAAGTATAAGATGGTCTTTTAAAATGAATAATACTCTTAGTTATTAGAGATCTCCTAAACTTCAATAATTTCCTTTTCTATTAATTGGAATGTGAACTTGACAAAATTATCTCACAAACAGGGTGAAATATAACAATTAAAGTTAATTAACAAAGAAAAGCTAAAATTATCAAGGCATAAAGGGATAAACTAGGAAAAAATTAAAATAAGGGTGGATACAAGTAATAGGCTAAACAAACAATACCTAAATCATATTTCTCTTTCAAAATGAATTTAAAATTTCGTCTCAAAAGTTTGCAAAAATATTTTCTAAGATAGGTGAGGCAAATGAAGATAAAAATATACAGAAACCCTCTCTAAGTAGGCATACACAATTTCAATGCAATTAATATAATGCAAAGCAAATTAAAACATAATCTTAATGAAAGTTAATTTCTTACCCCAAAATAGTTGCTCAATTTGAAATACTTTAATAAATTGTCCATAAGTACCAATTATAATTAATCATTAGCCTTTCATCAAATTATTTAACACAAGCATATTTTATCAATAAAAGAGTAATTTTAAATTTATTCATCAAAACACAAAAGAAATGACTGAAAACAAAAAAAACAAACTAAACCTAACTTGCAATGGATATTGTCCTCAATGTCAAAAAAAATAAACCAAAAGAAAGAAAATATTCCCTCTTGTAGAAAAGTGGATTTCAAATTGTAAGCAGAACATGCATTTCACTTCTTTATTTCCCATAAAACATCATGAAACAATACTAAAAACAAGCATGAGAAATTAACCACACAAAAAAGAAAGCATCAATTTTTTTTTGTATTTATTATTTTTTGTATTTTTTTTAATTTTGGAAACTAGAAAAAGAAAAAAGAAAAAAAATACAAATGCGTATCAAGAGCACAAAAAGTACTCTTTACTCTGTCATTTTGTATAAACAACTCTTCAGTTAGTTAATTAGTTAGCTAGCTAGTTAGTTTTTTTTTTTGAAAAGGAAAATCACAGAAATTTAAGATGCATATCAAGAGTACAAAAATAACTCTTTACTCAGCCATCTTATATTTAGTGAATTGGACCTAAAACTTCGCTTGATAAGGTGTAACAGAAAACCCACACACAAAACAAAAAACAAAAAAAAATGTGATAAAAAACTACAAGAGTTAGGGAAGTTACAACCGAAGATTTAGATCTAGTCCTCGCTTCTTACTATTACTGGCCCTAGGTGCCAAACTACCTATGCCATCAATGGATTAGGTTCAGATTTAAAGTTTTGTAGTTCATCAATAGTTGAAGCAGAGACTAGGATGCGTCAACTCACTGGTGTCATAAAATCTTGTTCCACAGCATGATCGAGAAAAGATAATAAACCATTATAAAAATCATCAACATTAAGTAATCCCAATAGCTTCTAAAGAATAGATAATTAGGTCCAAGATGGAATGGTGAAGATATCTTCAAATATTTCTAAACCACCAGGTAATGCGATAAAAGTATCAGCATTAAGATTCATGTATGTCATTAGTTCGTAGATGCTCATGACTTGTAACTCATTACCTATAGTTCCACTAGTGATATATTTATTTTGAGCCAAAGCCTTTAGAACTATTCTTAAGATTTTGCTACCTCTAATATATGCAGAACTTGCGACACAATCCCTTAATCCTAAACTACCTCCCCCAAATACCAAATCAATTTTTCGTTCAGCTAAAATCTTACCAAGTTCATTAGCTGCTGTTAAGTACTCTGTTTTCTTGCCAGAGTTTGGACTACAAAAGACACAAATAGTTTTAAATTTACGTGTTGAGGGTTCTGTCATTTTCTCTCACAGATCTCTCAAAAGGATTGTATGCATATTTACAATAATGAATGTGCATATAAAGAAACTAGAAGAGTAAAAAAACAGTTCAATGGGATAAAATAATTGTTGATAAAAAAACAAAAATAATAATAAAAACAAAAATAATCAATGCTGTGTGTGTAAATATCAAAAAGAAAATATTGAAAAACTAAAAGCAAACATTACAAGACTGAAAAGTTGTTGACAGTAGAAAAATCTGCAGAAAAATAAAATCTAGGTGCTAAAAAGTCAAAAAGAAAATATTGAAAAGCTAAAAGTAGATATTGAAAGACTAAAAAGCTGACGAAAGTAGAAAAAAATTTACAGCAAAAAGAAAATCTAGATGCTAAAAATTCAAAAAGTACTGTAGGATATAGAAAATTAATGCATCGAAAAATAAAAAAAGTTAGTGATACACCTTATTATAAACAGTAGTTGTGATTTTGACTCACATTTTTCTTTGGTTTTACATCCAGTAACGGCTTAGACGCCTTTTATGAGTCGAGGATAGGCCTCTCATCCAATTTTCTTATTAACTGACAAATAGGTTCTTTTAACGTCAAATTCCCTATACTGTAATGTTGCTTCTCTTCTTTGAATAAGTCTCATAAATCTAAAAGAGTACATTGAACTTGTCCACAAGGATACGTCTTAAGAGTCTGTAGAATATTATCCAAAGACTCCTTACTCAATCCATCTTTTATGAATTGAATTTTATCTTCTCGATTTATAGATGTAAATCCAATGTTTCTACAGCGTGTGCCGCAATTCTATCTTGCACACTTATAGCAGACTCCCATTCTCTTAACTCTTCTCTTCTTTGAGTAAGAACTTCTCCCCATACCTGGCGAATATTTAATAAATGAATCATCAAGCTCACTTGCCAATCATACTTTGGCTTCTATAATCCAGCGAATATTCTCAGGAAGATTCAGACACTTAAATGCCTTCATTTTTTCTAGTCTACATTCATTAATTTTCCCGAGTACATCTTGGAGAAAAGTTAGAAACCTATTTTTTAGTACTGCAAGAGATGCTTCTATATCTGATTAACTTAGTTAAAAAAATGAAAGAGAAAATTTACAATGAAACAACTAAACAGAAATAAAAGAAACCTAATAAAGAGAAAACTTATGTTTCCTCCTAATAAGCTATTTAATAACAACACTAAAATAAAATTAAAATAGAATGAAACAAACAAAAGAACAAAAGAAGTAAAAAAGTTAGAAATTTGGGTTACCTCCCAAAAGTGCTTAATCTATAGTCTTTAACTTGACTATAGCTAGATCTTCATCATGGAGGATAATACACAAAGTATATCATCCCGATAATCACGAAAAGATAGACTTTTGCTAATTTTAATGAGTCAAGCTAGCTTGATTTGAGCCTGCATGGAAAAAGATTAAGACATGAATTATTTAATATTTTACAATTAGGCTCATAACTTCCAAAAGCTTTCCAACGAGCTCTTTTTCTTGCTCTAAATTTTCTTAAGAAATTAAGATAGGAAGGTAGTGGTGTTGAATCAAGAGTTGGTAAGTGCTCAGTTGACGGTGGTGGATGCTTTTTTTTTTTTCTTCCAAGTCATCAAATTGATATTCTCTATGGTCTGTTGTATTCACCAAATAAACTGAAAGAGTTTCCTTTGAGTGCTCTTTTTCAAATACTTCTTCAATTTTCCTATCGATTTCAACCACTTCATAGATATTATCCATGAGAGAAAGGTATTTGAAATTGTTGGGCAAATTGGGCTCATCTTCTTCCTTTTTATCTTGCTTTCTTGAAGTATCTAGTTGATCAATCATCTCTTCTACATCATTACTCAAAGAAATTGCCAAGCATTGCTCTCTAGAATGTACTTCAATTTGGCTTTTCAAGTTACCATGGCATTGAGTATCTAATGGACTAACGAACTGTTTTATTTGTATATCATCATTTGTAGCGTGGCTAGCCAATTTATCTATCCTATCTTCCAATCTTTCACATCGTTCATGAGTTGCATTGATGAATCTTTCCAATGCTACTTCATAAGATGGTATGTGCTCTTCAAATGGTGCATGATCTTGAAAATCATATTGATAAGATACCATGAATTGTTACCTTAATCACATTGGTTTTCCCATGAAAAACTCCAATAGTCACTCCATCCTGAGTTGTTTATGTTAGAATATGAATAATTCTCATGCCTATTATTATTTGGAAAAAATTGTACCTACTCTGCATATTGGCATTCAAAATTTAAATGATTACCTCCACATAGATCACAACTTAAACATGAATTAAATAAAGTATTAGCACCAAGTTTATCAATTAAGTTAACCAATGTATCGATTTTATTATTTAACTTACTAAAACCATCCTCACCATACATGCTTGCTACTCTATTTAGCATCATTCCTCCATCACACCATTACAAGTTATGGAAAGCCATCTTTTTTTTTTGTTCTTTTTTTTTTATAAAAGTTAAAAAAATCTGCAATATATATATATATATATATATATATATATATATATATATATATATATATATATATATATATATATATATATATATATATATATATATATATATATATATATATATATATATATATATATATATATATAGAGTATATCAACTTATTGATATTGTCAAAAGTCGCCTTTCCCAGGAATGGCATCAAAAGCTTGTTGCACGATTTTTGCAAGTATACAGGTCATGCCAAGTAATAGTATGTAAATAGAGTGTTGAATCCACAAAGAATGGTTGATAAGTACCAAAATTAAGATTACTCTATTATTTAGAAAATCAATTATGAGAATTTATATTTTAAACTAAAGTGAAATTTAAGTAAATAAATGATGATAAATATGAAATAAAATTAAAGGTCTAGGATTTAGAATATACCAATTGATCACATATGATTTCTTTATAATCTTTAGATATATTATTTTTTTTGAAATTAATGATTAGATTTTCTTAAATTATATGATGTTCTCTCTCAAGATACAACATATGTGTTCATATTAACTTTACGTCTACTCTCGTGATCATAAGTAATTAACACAAACCCATTAAGTTTTATGGAAATCCTTTTAAAAATCATAAAGGAGTATTCTTATCTCTAAGCAATACACTCCCTAGGTCAATTATTCTAATGAACTAATATTGTATTTTCACTCTCGCTACTTCATACAATATCTTAAATCATGTAATTAATAGTCAGTTAATTATAAGCATTAAGTTCTAAGATAAAAAATTAATTCCAACAATCAAATCCAATCAAATAAATATAAATAATCATATGTAAATCAAAAGATTATATCTAAATCCTAAAAAGATAAATTTAGCTATTCATAATTAAAAGAGAAGAAACAATTAAATTAACAATAAATATAATAAATATAATAATGACTTATAATTAAATTCAAGAGTAGAGTTTAGAAAGAACTTGTTTTGGGATACAATTTTTGATGACCTCAAGCTCCAAAAATTCCTCCTCTTGATCAAAATAACAATAAAAGAAATCTACTCTGAGAAAATATATGTAACTTCTCTCTACATCTACTTTTTATTCTATTTTGAGTTATGATTTTGGAGAAGGGAGGTAATGCCTATTTACATGCAAATTCCATCTTTATTTTCAATTATGTTGCATCATTGATTACATCATTATTTTCATGACATCATCTCTTGTATCATTAATTTCATGACATCATTACCTACATCATTTATAAAATGACATCATTATCTGCATCATTTATAAAATGACATCATCGCCTGAGTCATGACATTACTGTATCATTATGACATCATTTTGATATGCAAAAATAAAATAAAAATACTAAAAATATATTATAATTTATTTATAAAGTGTAGAACTATTTATTTTCAAAAATAAATAATAATATTATTGTATTATCGAGAACTGAACTAAAATTTAAATTTAAACAAATAAAATAATTCTAAAAATATAGAGTTATCACCTTTTCACCTATTTTTTCAGATGTTAGATTAGAAGAGGATAGAGGTAGAGAGGACATAGCTTCTTGATCATTTGTTCCTTCTCAAGAAGTTGTATTGATGTATAATTTTAAAAGACTTTTAGATTGTGTGTGTGTGTATTATTCATTTTGTTTGTCTCTTCCAATACAATTCAAATGACTACTTTAATCCTTTACTATTATATTACTCAAAAATACACATGTTATAAATGAATTAGATCAAGTTGACACGATCTAATACAACACGTGAAATTAAATGGATTGTGACGAGTTAGCAGGTCAATTCATTATACGACTAATTTTAACTAGTGTCATAAACGGGCCGCACAACTCGTTTACTGGCACATATCACCTACTAAATCTCAACTACAACTCGGAAATTTTTCATATTTAATGAATGAATTAGTGTTTCATGACTTTTTTACATTCCTAATAATTAGTCTAGTATAAATAAAATGAAAGAATAATTTGGATAATCTTAGAGATTGTTTATATATGGATTCAGGTTTTGTAATGATAGCATTGAGTTTTAATGAGTTTTTGCTAAAGAGTGTTTGGTGATTTTCAATTTATCTATATTCTGAAACCATCGCATTATTAGAATCGAAATGTGACACCAATACTCGTCAGAACAATATCCTACCCACTCTGTATTATTCGAATATGAAGCACAATCCCACTTACAACAGTTATATGATCGAGAGATTGCTATGAATCCATTTTGACGTAAATAATATAGCATGTGATGGATAGCCCCAACTAAAGTTATGGATGGCCATTGGCCACCACCCACCCCTTCCTTTATTGGGGTTTCAATCATCGTGCCCTTCAATTTCAATCCTGTATTTAGTAATTTCACCCCCCATGTTAGTGGACCAAAAGAGCTATAAGATCTTCTCTACCCCTGCATTACAGACAAAAAAGATAATGAAATTATTGGAAAAAAATTATTAGATACACAACAAATATATATACTTATTTCATACATCTAAATCAACAAATAAAAAAAATTAATTTTATATAATTATGTTTTTTTAATAAAAATATCAATATATTGACTGGATATATATATATATATATATATATATATATATATATATATATATATATATATATATATATATATATATATATATATATATATATCAACGTTTTCAAATTCAGCTCGACCTTAAAACCAGTGAAAACAGAGGATCAAAGGTCAAAAGTCAAATCGGGATCAAACCGAATTTTTAAATAATATCATATATTTATTATTTATATGTCAAAAATAAATATAATATACATATAAAAATATAATATATTATATTTATATGTTAATATATTAGATTTATATGTTAAAAATAAATATAATATGCATGTAATTAAAATTAACAAATATTAGCTAAACAATTAATGAATGCAAATCCACGGTCTAAACCATATATTCAACGTATAAGCGCATGACTTACGTACATGAATGCTAGGCCGAAATAATATGACTCAGTGCTAAATTAGTTTTGAATTTTTTTTTAATTTAATAGCAAAAAAAATTATTTATTGGTCCAGCCCACCCGCAAAAAACCAGTCAAATCACTAGTTACTCGACTGGTTCAGGCAAGTTTTGGCTGGATCTGACCTTCCTGGCTTTTAGCCTCTACCCGCATTGGCCAAGCTACCAATCTCCGATTTTTCTAGTACGACCATCATATAGTAAAATCGTAAAGACATCTAATTTTCTATAACTAAACACTTCTTTAATATTCTTTGTCAAAACTCAAATCCTAGAAATCAAAAAATATAAAATTGTTCTCCAAATGAATTTTTTTGTAAGCCTGCTAATCTTGATCGATTAAAAAACTAATAAATTTTTTTTAATCACGTCTTTTTGTCTAAAAGATGTAAGATATTTTTTTACTCTTAAATAATAAAACTTAGTATGTTTTGCATAAAGAATAGTTATTATTTTTGCTATTCCTGTTATTCTTAATTATTTATATGTTTATACTTATTTGAAAAATCCTAATAGGTCATATACTACAACATCATAAGTTAGCACAATCAATTCTAACCCAAAATTATTTAAGTTGACTTATATATTTATATGTGCCTGTATAAAATATATGGATATGGGTGTGACATTTTAGTCAATTTTTCATAAATTTAACAGAAGGAAATACAAAAATTGAGCGCAAGAACTAAATAGTTAAATAAAATTAATTCTAAGAGACTGATTAGTTAATTAATTTCTCAAAAAATAATGATCAATTATTTAATTAAGTTAAATCTTAAGAATTAAATATTAATTCATCTTAATATAATTAACATGTGCAACCCCACATGTTTAAAAAAACACCTATTATCACTAACGTACTCATGTGGTTTCCATTTAAATGAAAGTGGGAGAGCTTTTAATTTTAGAGATTGTCTCCAGCTTACATTGAATAGGAGAGCTTTTTAATTGTGCTTTCCCACCTTATTCAATTTCATCGATCCTCAATATAATACTTGTAAATCAATCTCCCTACAATGCCTTTATTAATTATTATTTTATTTTCTTTTATATAAGACTCTTCACTTAATGAATAATATATATTCGTTTAGATAATTTTTTTTTTTTTTAAATTTAACGTTAACTGAAATTACCCTCTTATCTGAGAACCCGTTTGATCCAAATACCAACAGTTTAAATCAAATGTTAATTGTTGTTAAGTTTCTCCACAAAATAATATTATACATTTAATCAAATTAATATTAATGAAACTTTCTAAAATAAATTAAACAATTATTTAAAACGTAAATTTTAAATATATTGTAAAATAAATTTAAGTTTCTAAATTAATGATAAAATTTAGTTATATTGTAAATAAATTTAAGTTTTTTACATTAAAAAAAAAATCAATCTCTCCAATTTAATAAATTTGTTATTTAATATTTACTTAATTAATTTATTTTATTTAAAAATATATATTTTTATTTGTTATGATTTTTAATATGTAATATTAATTATAATATATTGTATATATATTTAATTTAATTATGGTTCAATCCCAATTAAATTTTTGACTGTCTGCGTTCCAGATTTTAAAACTGGGCGAAGCGTGAAAATCTCGATTTATAAATGCATTTTATAGCATAATGTATGTATCTATATAATTTGATTGCTTTAAGGTGGATATACAGCTGCTTAATTAATTTCATCTACATCAACTTTACATGATAATGATAATGTAATTTGAAAATATCTCAAGTTTCACACATCCAACAAATGATATCAAAACGTTAAATATCACGAGGAGCGATGATAGCATAAAAAAAAATTGATTTATTGGTCTAAAATACTTTTTCAATTTTTTTATAATTCAATCATATTTTTTAAAAATAAATTATTATATATCAATTTTCTAAAATAATTATTCATAATTGTCCCATCTAATCAAAATTACTCTTTTAAATTTTTTCTCTCTCCTAGTAGCATATAACATTTATTAAAAATATAAATGATATATTATTATTATTTAGTAGCTTATATTTAATTTAATTAACAAATTCCTCCTTTATTTTTGAGAAATAAATTAAATAGTCATTAACATTTGTTTCTGTTAACAAAATAGTTCTTTGTTGTTATTTAAAATAATTGTTAGCAATCAATGGAAGATTTAATAGTAAAGTATTAAAATACCCTTGATTGTAAGTAAAAAAAAAAAAAATCAAATTGATAAGTGATTTTTTTGTGTTTGTCTAATTAGATTCAAAATTAATTTTGGCACACAATTAAGATAATATCTTTTTTTCTCAGTTTTTAGCTCAATGGAACGTAATGTTTTTAAATAATTTTGAAAAATATTTATATTTTCTAATAATATAAAAATAATATTTTAAGTAAAAAAATTATGTATACATTTCAAAATAATCAAAATGAAAGGTTATATATTTTTTTATAGTATAGGATCTTTTTGTATTATTTATAATAAAAATATATTTTTATTATTTAAAATATATAGAATAATTTTTATTTTATCAGAACAATTTAGGTAAAAAAATTCAAAAAAAAATACTTAATTTGAGTTTCTCTTAAAAAAGAAATAAAAAATGAGAGACAATAGTATATTAGAGTTTATAACCACATAATATATGCAATGATATTTTGATTTTTTTTGTATTTACTTAATAGAAAAGTTTAGTTATTTTAAATGGATTGACTATTTTATTAACAAAAATAAACGTAAGGAGTCATTTAATTTATTTCTCAAAAAGATGATGTACTTATTAATTAAATTAAATATGATAAACTAAATAGTAATCTATCTTTTATATTTGTAATCCATGTTATATGCCGATAAAAGATATCAGAAAAAATTTTAAAAAATAATTTTAATTAAAGGGTATAATTATAAATAACTTTAGAAGCTTGGTGTTTTATAACCTACTTTCAAAGGATAGAGTTGAATCATAAAAAATTTAAAAAAAAATGATGATGTTTCAAATCAATACCCTAAAAAATTAAGGTTATATTTGGATATGAAAAAATATAAAAAATTATCAAAAATACATAGAGTGAATATGTGAATAAAAAGTGATATATATATATATATATATATATATATATATAGTCATTAAGACTAGGCAGGGGAGGCAGCGACATATCAATCCCTTTTCTTCTCCTTTCTTAGGGGGTTCCAATTTCTCTAATTTAGGGCATGATTCCTCTCCAATGTAGAAATAAAAATCATCCCCCCTTACTCTTATTATATATAGTAGTTTTCATCGAGAAATCATCTTAAAAAGAATCTGGTTGGAAGTAGATGCAAATGAGAGGGGGCATGGTGGGAGACTTCCCCCCAAGGAGGGAGTTTGCTCCCTATCTAGGAATGAACTCCCGAGGAGGGCGTAGGGAACATTCCTTCCCTTTGAAGTAAAGTTGTACAATTCGATACATGACTTTCTGGATCGACAACTAACTTAACCACCCTATCTTTTTCTCATCCACAGGTTTAATACCAATCTTTTCTTTCTAGAAAAAAGTCCACATTTTTTGGGTGCCCACAATATATACATTAAATAATGCAAAACTAACTTATGATGATGATGTTTATGATAGATTTTCCTCCCAAGAAATACAAGTGACAATTGGTTAAAGATATATAAAAGAAAATGGCTGCTTCAAATGTGGAATTTTAACTTTAACATAAAATTTGTCATGATTTTAAAATGTATTCGTGTTTTTTCCTGTTCATGTGTATATGTTTATGTGTATATAAATTTCAAAAAAAAATTGGAATTTTAACTCTTAACATAAAATTTGATGACTTCAAAAATAATTTAGTGATAATGCCGATCATGATTAGTTTACTTGAAGTCATGAATGAAATTAAGAACAACAATTTCAGTTTCAGAAATCCGAAGTTCTTCAATTGTCACGCTGAAAAATCTGCATCTGTTATTATCCCAAGCAATATTATCCATCTTTCAATTACAACATACAAAATCTAGCTCATTAAATTTGATTCACACTAATAGATTTTCTACTGAAGATCTTCCATGAAATATCCTTTCCCTTGCCTTAATTGCCTACAAAATATCAAGAAAAAAAAAAAGACAATAATTAGATTAATCATTAAACTATAAACAAACAATTTTTCATGGGATTAAGTTAAAATATCCAAACCTGTTTTTCCCAATTTGTATAACATGTTACTATAGAGAGAAGTACTGTTTGTACGATGGCACCGATTTGTATGCCAATCCAGAGCCCTATGCCTCTCAACTGAAACCAAAATCCAAGAATGGCAGCAGATGGAACTCCACAAATATATAAAGCTGCTAAATTTACATAAGCTCCTATATGCTGCCATCCACAGCCTCTTGCAACACCTAAATTATGGATTAACAAACAAAACTAATTAAATACTCAATTAAGACTTTTTTTTTGTTCAGTCAATAGGGGTATTATCCGGCCAGTTTTTGCGTCAGCCGAGATTAAGTATCCTCTCCAAGCAGGTCCAGCGGTGCACTTCATTGCTCTGCCTATGCATTCAAAAATTATCTTCTGGGGCTGGTTTCGAGAATTGAGCTTTGATCAATAAGGAGAGGAACAAACTCCTTTACCAATCAAGCTAATCCTCAGAATTAATTAAGACATATTTAATTATTGATAGAGATTAGATGAAGTGTTAACTAACCTGATAGAACACCCTGCAAGCCATCTATTATTACAGCTAAACAGACCACAGGAGCCATGTCAGATACATAGTTAATCACTTCTGTCTCACTGCTAAAAGTGTAGCCGAAAATTTGCCTGCTGCCAAAGAGGGTTCCGCTCACCAGAATCAACTCTGTGACTGTAATTAACATTGCAGAGTAGACTGCAATCCGCGCCACTTGTGGGTTCCCAGCTCCTAATTCATTTGAGACTCTAGTGCTATAAACATATAATTACAGCTGGAGTCATCTGGAAAAAAAAAAAAAAAAAAAAAAAAAAAAAAAAAGAAAGAAAGAAAGAAACATAATCTTAAGAAAATGTAGTGTAGGAGCAAACCTCACTGCAGCGCTTAGTCCATAGGGAATTGTATAGAGTGTTGCTATTGTTGTTAAACTGTTTACAAGATTGGAAAAATATTAGATTAGATCAATTGTTTTGTTGACAGAATTACTCAAAACATTTACTTATCATATTATATTTGTAATAGACTTCTTCATTAGTTTAGTTTGAATTTGTTAAATTTTTCCAATGAAGCCATAGCCACATTACAGTTCAGAGCTTTCAGTAAAATGCCATAGACAGGAACTCACAACTTACCATACGGACAAGACTGAAGTCTCCAGCTGTGGATTTGGTAAGAGTCCTGACAGTAAGATTATACATTCATATGACCACCATTGTAGGCTACAATTATCAAAAAAAAAAAAAAAAATCAAATGTAATATGATAGCATAGACGTTACAAATTCAAACCACAATCAAAGCCTAACTAACAAAAAGAAAATAAGATAAAATGAAAGGCAATTTATAATGTTACCAAATCATTATTGCAGAAGGGACAGCAAAGCGAAAGAACTCCCCAACTCCTCGGAACAGCTCCAAAGAAATTGGAACGCGGGTTTTTGCACAAGCAGAAGAATATTTCATATACAATATAAGAAAAATCACATTCAACCAATTTGAAATACCAATAGCCAATGCTCCACCAAGATTTCCTAATCCAAACTTGAATACTAATGCCCAACATAAAGGAATATGTAAACCAAGTGTGAAACAAGAGCTCACGAGCATAGGAATAGTTAAGCTCTGTGTTTGATAGTACCGACCGAGTGGCTGAAAGATTGCATAAGCAAAAAGAGCAGGAACAAGCCACATTGTAAATTGACCAGCTTCACGAGCAATCAAGGGATCTTGGCCAATTAGTATTAGAAGCTTTTCCATGTTGATCCATAGTATACACATAGCAACAGCTACTAAAGTTAAAGAGAAGACAGCACTGTATAATTGGTTTCCAAGTTTCCTATATTGCTCTGCTCCATAAGCTTGTCCACAGAGAGTTTCCAGTGCGCTTGCCATTCCACTCTGTTTTGGCAGTGCAAGATTTAGTTATTACTAAATTACTAGCGAGTGATTAACTCAAATAATGTCATCCAGTCTCGTTACATAATTCTGATTCATTGTTAAGTATGAGAAAATTTTAATGCGTATAAGAGATCTTTAGACTAATTCTATTATAATGTGATAGTAAATATTTGATTATAAAATTAAAAAAAAAAAAAAAAAGAAGATAATATTTAATTTCAATCATCGTGAATCTATGATTTTAACCATGAAAATGAATGTAAAAATTTAAACAAAATTAGTTTGCAATTATTTTTTAAGCATTGGAGGAATTTGAGTTGAACTTGGATGAAATGCTCAAGTCTAGGGGAGCAGTGTTGATGTAATAGATTCAATCTATCTAAATATTTAATTTGCCATGCATTTAAGCTAATGTTAGTTAAGAACATGAGGCAAATTTTGGCAAAGTTAATTATTAAAGATGTATAATTTTATTTTTTTTTTAGTATTAGCAGAGGAGATTTGAAAGTGAATTTAACGTGCTTACCGCATATATTATTAAATGCAATATTTTTAAAATCAAATCGGACAGTGAATTGATCTTCTCATCAATCTATAGTCCAATCGGTCTGGTTCAATGGTGCGATCAGCTTTTTTTTTATTTTTTATTTTTTTATTTTTTATATCAAAGTCATTTTATCATATCCAACTTTTAAATTTTTGGACCAGATCAATAGCTGGTTCTCAACTTAATTAGTTCAACTGGCCAGTCTAGTATAGTTTCAATAACACTGGTTAAATGTGTAAATTAAGAGAGAAGTGAACTTACAAAAAGACTGAAGCCAGTAACATTTGAAAAAGAGATGGCTATGGCGGAACTGGAGAGAGCTAGTTCACCGAGATGACCCACCATCATCATCGTTATAACATTTATCAATTGCAGAGAGAGAGTTGCAACCACCATAGGCCCTGCTATATACCCTAGTTTTTTCACTTCTTGAGCGAACAAATCCCAAGTTAGAGCTAAACCTTCGCTCTTTTCTGACAGTAAACTCTCTTCCATATTCTTCTCTGAGTCTTTCCTGGAGTGTTAGCTTCTAAATGCCAATCACTCTCTCGTCTTAAGGAAAATGAAATAAAAGAGAATTAGTCAATTCATTGATATTTATAACAGATTTATATTCGCTTATTTGAGTTGAGATATAATTACTTACAAATAATTAAGTATTAACCCATATTGGCTTTTGTGAGTTAATATAATATTACAAATTATTTACTCATATTGGCATTATATACTGTACATGACTTCCCTGCACCTAATTAATTCAACATGCAATTTCTCAGCACTTCAATTTTGCTCTTATATCGCTGCTTTGTGTATTATTTATATCAAGCAAAAGATATATTTTTCATATGTAATTGTGAGAAATAATTTTGATTGATTGTTTCAAATTAACTTCTTAGATATAAAAAAGAAATAATTGTATTTAATGATTTATATATTAAATTTTTTTTCTTAATGCAAAACTATATCACAACGCCTAATCAATATGTATGAGTTATTTTTTTTTTTTATGTTTTGTATTTGATAAAGATTAAAATCTGACCAATAGCAGGCAGAGGACACGTGTACATAGGAGGTCCACATTATCCCCTATATATAGAAACAATGAATTGTAAAGATAAAGAATCCTCACTCTCTCTCCTTACTTTATTTCTCTCTCTCTATCTCTCTCTACACCCACTAGACTAGCTCACTTATTTGAGTATCAAAAACTCCTCATTAAGTTTATTTTAGAGAGTTTTTTATCCTATTTTCTTTGTTTATAGGTTCTGCCTATCAGAAAAATCATTCATCTATAATTCAAGATGAATTCAGACTCATCAATATTATTTTGACATCTTATTATAAACTAGTTGTAAGTGCATTTTTGCTCATATTTTTTTTTCAATTTGTTTTTTTTAAAATATTTTAATACAATTTTGCTAATTTATAATATTAATATAAATGAAATTATATGGGCGAAGTTTATTATAAATTTGTCAGCTAAAACGAATAATAAAAGATATCATATGATTAATCGATATTCAATTTCAATCTTATGAATATTAATTTTTTTTTTAACGAATTTGAAATTGTACTTAAGTTAAAATATATTTCTACTAATTAAGTTTGACAGAAAATTTCGGCGTTACATCAAATAATTAATCATTTTGTCTTCATTTAATTGCAAGTGGTTAGCCTTTAATTTAAAGACTGTCCTCATCTCAAAACTGATTAATTAAAAATAAATATTTATTATTATTATTATTATTATTCTGTGGTTACCAACCTTATTTAGAACCATAATTAACCTTTATGAGTTGTGACTATTGCACATGACAACCCACTTCATTTTGCTAGTGACCGATGTCGACAAATGACGTAATTAGCTAAATGCTAATAATTGTCAGTATAAAACGTGTAAATCAATCTCCACAATCAAATCTTGGACATCTTTTATTATTATTTTATTTTCTTTGTGCAAATCTATTCACTTTCTTAATTTATTTTTCCTTCAAATAAAGGTATCTTTTTAAGTGGTGTTTATTATTGTAATATCTTTTATTTTCATCATTGCAGAAATTTGAATCTAGTCATGATAATTTCATATATACTAAGACAATCTCTCTTTATGCTTTTAATTAAATATATACATTTCTCATAATTATTAAAAATTACTCTCCATGTCTTCCGAATTATTAAAAATCGATAAGACTTTAATTTTTTCTTTTCAATTTTGTTGTTATTCCTTTTCAAAACATCTCTAATACACTTTTTATATATGTTAAATTTTTTATTATAAAGAATTATCTCAAAAAATAAAACTCTAATGGATTTTTTATTTTTAAAAAATAAAAAAAATAGTTAATTTAACTCTCCACATTTAGATAACCAAATATCACTCTCTATTACTAATTTTAATTAATACAATATAAATTTCAATATACTTTATTTAAAATAATTTTAGTTCAATTTTTCTATTGAAAAAAACTTAAAAGTGAAAAATTAAAATAAGGGATGAAATAAAATAAAGAGCAAAATATAGAGTTTATTGGATTTAAATAAAATTTTCTACTCTTTATCAATTAGATATTTTCTATTAAATAAAATATACTCTTTAAAATAAAACGCACCATATATATGTGATTATTATATATATTAATAGCTTTGCAGGGTAATTTAGTCAATTTTTCCTCAAATTTAACCTAATTAATAGATTCTTAATCCTAGCAAAATTACTAAAAATATTAATTAATTAAATATAATATTTATTAAAACTAAATATAATTCTTTTAAAATCACCAATCACAATGAATTACAAGAATTTGTTATTTTCACGTGTAGTCCTTTTATTTTTATAGAATAGAGTTACTTAAAAAAAAAAAAAAAAAGACTAATTAATTTTATGAAAATAGGAAAAAATTTTAAATATTCATATTCATACTTGTGTATATTGATTCAAATGGTTTTTAATATCATAGACTAAAATTAGTTATATTTATGACTTTTATTTATTTATTTTTTTTTACTTTTCAGTATAATCTTAATTTATTTTCATTTAGTGATTTAAAATATATTATAAAAAAAATTAAGTTTACAGAAATAATATAGGATTTTTTAAATAATCACTCCTATTTTCTGTTAGAAATATATTTGAATTTTATAAATTCACTTCAATTACTTGATTATAACCGATTAATGCACAACCTATTTACGATAACTTTAGAGCCCGTTTGACATTAACATGGATGTATTATATTAGAAGAATTAAAAATTTTTATAAACTTAAAAGTTATAAGGTATTAAATAATAACTTTTAAATATTCTATAAAATTCAAGTAGCATTTAATAATGACTTTTAAATATTATATTCAATAATGACTTCTAAAGATTTTAAAAAGGTCTATAAAAATGAAAGGATATTCGATTGTAATTTTTCTAAAATTTATAAAAGTAAATAGTTATTTAAAAAGTCATCGATTTTTATAAATAATATATTTTTATAGACTCTTAATGACTTTTTATATAGTTATATGAATAAAAAATTTTAAAAATTTTCTTTTACTTTCTCTCTTGAGATTTCCATAAACTTTTTTTTTTTTTCAATTACAAGTAACACACAAACATAAAAACCAGCCACCTTTTTTCGTCAATGTAGCTTATATCCAAACTGAAACATATAAAAATATCAATTTACTCGTGAAATCCATCATAGCAATAAAATTCTAAATCATGAATTTACTCTATTTCCAATTTTTACATACAATTAAGCCAAAAATTATTTATTTTTATTTTATTCTATATAATTCATACATTCATTGATATGGAATATCTGATGATTATATTATATAATATGTCTTATAGATTAATAATTGATTGTAGGGTAGAAATTAATGAGTTGAGAACATAATTATGGTTTTAAGAATGATGACACATGAATTAATCAAGACAATTAAAATAATGAATTAGTTAAGACTATATTTATTCATGGATCAGAAATGAATTTGAAAAAGTTAAATTTTTCAAAAACTTGATTGGTTTGACTAGTAGCAATAATCATTAAAAGTTTATTAATATTTATAAAAATCTATCAATGTCTATAAAAAAATTTTAAAATGAAAATTTTGACAATCATTCATAAATTTATAAATTTTACAAAAGTTATTAAAAATCCATAAATTCTACAAAAATCATTCATTTAAAAAAAAGTTTATAATTGCTTTTAAAGGTCTTAATTGAATACATCCTCCTAAATTAAATCTACTTCTTAAAATTGCATTTTTGTTATGATATATTATAGGATTTGATTGATATCTTTTCATATACATGAATATTCTAGTTTTCATATTAGTATTGATTGTATTTTTCTTATTAGAAAAGTTTCATATTTCTTTCTCTTTTGTACTCTATATAAAGGGTCTAATACTATTAAATGGACGAATTAGAAAAACTATTCTCTTCTCTATATTTTTTGTTCTTATTTTTCTTCATTATATTTATAATATGTTATCAGCACGAATTTGTTCTACTTTTTTTTTAAAAAGCTTTTCCAAGGTATTTCTTTTTTCTTCATCTCAAATGACATATGAATCATATATGTTGTCAAAAAGACATATACCTACAGCTTAATACGCATATATGTTCAAGATATATTTATCTTATTGTGCCAATAAAATTAAACACACACACACACACACACATATATATATGTATATTATGCTTTTGATGTGGGCATTAAAAAAAAAAAACTTTGCATATATTTTTTTTACCCAACAATGAAATCGTTTTTTTTTATTATTTGATATGAATTTTTTTTTTTATGTTGACATGCAAAACATTTTTTTTATTATCATTATTATGAACCAGTTTTTGTTTTGTTACCATATAAAAAAAAATTATTATCATATTATATTATTATGAAACGTTTTTGATTTGTTGTATATATATGTTTTCGTTTCTTGTTATATATTGTTACTATTTTAATAATAATTTGATTATCATTTTTATGAAATAAAATATTATTTGATGTTATTTAATTTTTATTAAGTAAATTATAGTTTCTGAAGAATTAGTAGCATATTCTAAATTCTAATTTCTGAAAAAATTAGTATTATTTATAGTTCCTAAAAAACTAATATCATATTTTAAATTATAATTCTTGAAGAAATTAGTATTGTTTATAATTCTCGAGGAACTAGTATCACATTCTAAATTATAGATCATAAAGAAACTAGTATTATTTATAGTTCCTGAAGAACTAATTAAATAAATAACTATCTATATTTCAAATTCTAGTTCCTGAATAAATTAATATTATTTATAGATTCTGAGAAACTAATTAAATAAATAACTAAAGTATAAATTTATGAAGAATTTTATACAAAGTTCCTGAAGAACTAAGTATCCTGAAATCTAATATCCTAATTTATTAAAGAATTATTTTATGTTCCTGAAAAACTAAATACATTATCTACAAGTCTTTAAAAGACTAATTTTATTATGATCCTATATCAGACAATGTTAATTGATGAATATTGACATCACGAGTAATAATTATTTATCATGGATACTAAATTCTGAAATTCTTGAATTAGTCTTAATTAATTATTTATCTTATAGAATTCTCATGCCATGTTGTCGTGGTAGTACAATTTGTTGATATGAAATTGAGAGTAGCAAACCAATGTGGCATATTTGCCCATTAATTTTGATTTTGTTGTATAACAAGATCTGGATTAACTGGTGTCACCCCTTCAGGTATTGAAAATCTAATGCTGCTAAAGATTTTTCATTTATCTAAGAACCATTTGACAGATTTGATACTCTAGTTAATCTTTATAGGGTGAACTTCTTGTTTGCCATATTTTATCTTCCTTTAACAATTTCAATGGGTTACAAATTACAACGGGTTTTTAAAATATTTAATTGGTTAATCTATTATATATATACTCCTGATGATTTTATTTTAATAAATAAATAATATTATATATATGACATATAAATAGAAAATTTGTATTTTTCTTTTGTATTTTTTTTAGGGCATGATTGAGATGATTGCTTATGAAGAATTTAGTTTATGTATTATATAATAAACTCTGCTTATACTAGAAGTATAGAATGGTTATAGTGTACACTTTGTGTTTTGAAGATCTGAACCTATGTAATTTACTAATTTTTGACCAATTAATACATTTAGAGTTCCAAGAATCTCATGAAATTGATGATTAGCTCAAATTTACTCAAAAGAGGTCTTCACTTATACTCAAGGTATCTATGTTCTAGATTTTTTAGTCGAATTATAAATATGCCATGATAAATATGTAGTATATATATATTGGTTTCTCTGATTAGCTAGTATAATTTGCTTCTGTTATTGCACATTATTTTTTTTTATTTTTAACTAGAATTCTAGTACAAAGATTATTGTGCCTTATAATTAATAGCTAATTTGTCCTCAACTTGGCTTGATGCAAATATATTTTATAGTAATTTCCTTATTTTGACTTTTGAGTATAAAATTTATATTGTTTATGTGTTTGGTTTCAATATAAAATCTGAAATAATTGAAAATTTATTACTTCATTATAAATATGAATTTATTGTAAATGGTTGGATTGATTATTGGAGTTTTTACATGAAATTAGTTTAAATTTCTTCATTTTTCTCAAAATCGATTGAGTTCTAAATTTTTAAGAAAATCAATTTAATATTTTTATTTTATTTCCAACACAAAGACTTTGATCATATTTATACTATATATAAAAGGGATCTAATGGATGAATATCTCACTATTTAATATTTTTATATTATCTATAAAAGTTTTAAAGATCGATATGATCACTTGAAAGATATGGTATTACCGTAAGTTTAATATAATTGGCTAAATTTACACCTATAAGACTTGAAGTTTATTTTAGAATATAATTTAACCATATTTAAAATTACTTTACAGCTGAAATTATACGGTAATAAAGTTACATGCTCCTGTAGTAGCAGTATAAAAAGTAAAAATTTATAAATATTGTTTGTCTTCTAGTAGTTGCAAAAATAATTGCTAATAAGAAATCATCAAACAATACCCACTGGTACAACTGTATTCCCTGAAGTGAATACTATAAATCATTTGGTAGATCATGAGAATTCTGAAAGAATAATTGCTAATGAGAAATTATTAAACAATGCTCACTAGTACAACTACATTCCCTGAAGTGAATGCTATAAATTATTTGGTAGATCATGAAAACTTTGAAAGAGTAACAACTCATATTGAGGACAAACTCAATATTGGTTATTTTATGTAAACTCCTTGAAGGAGTAATTTCTAAGGATTTTATAAGTTGTGCATTATAATGAGTTATTTCATTATTGTTTTATCCCCTGTATACATGCACAATATATTGCATTGAACCTGTAGTTCAAGTATTGAACTTATAGTTCAATAATTAAATCTTGAAAGTTTAGCATGAATGCCAGTATTTATATCATACATACTCTCTTTTGAAACTTGTATAAGGGCATAAGTCGCAAATTTTTAGTTGTGCTATGAATATATTAATATCACTATCTCAATGTACGACAATGAGTCCATAAAAAAGACTAAGAATTTATTTTGATAAGGCACATTTCTCAATATTAGGGGAGGAAAAGCACCTGCAGTGCTAAAAAATATCGAGAAATTTATTGGAAGGAAAACCCTTTAAATAATTTTGATCCATATACAAGTTAGAGTGAACCAAAAGTTCACAATTGCAACAAATTATAACTTAACTGCCAAATGCATTTATAGATGCTAAAAGAGTGACAAAATCTCATATTACAGCTGCTAATACCCAACAAGGTTTGTGGTTCTAATTGCAAATAGAAAATCAATCAATCTCACTACACATCAGAAGTGTGGATAGTAAATTAGAATTAAAGATAAAAATTCGCGGAAAAGAAAAGCAGCGTCACTCATAAAACCTCCTAAAGATGAAGATCTCAGTCAAAAAGCTCTAGCCAATTATGAGACACATATTAAGACAACAGAATAATTAGATCCTCCAGATATGGTTTCTGGAATTGATGATTATATAAATGAAAACTATGAGATCTCAATTATTTTTGTGATATAAGAGAAAGAGTTGATAGAAATTCAGTTATCGTCGATGATGAATTTGCCTCAATAATAGCTTTTAATATTTCAAGAGAAAATCTAGATCCAGAATCTATAAATATAACTGAATATTAGTATAAATATAATTGATCATCATGGAAAGAGACCATTAAAGTAGAGCTAGACTCGTTTTATCATTAACTATGAGAAAATGAATTTTCTTATTATGGAAATGATCATGTTCCGTTATTTGATTAGTATAGCAATTAAAGAAATGCTTGATATACACCTTATAAAAGCGATATTTTTGTAAGAGCCCTAGAAGGACTAAAAATATCATAAATAAATACACATTAAACATGTGACATATATTTTATTAAATTGCAAAAATCCATATATGGATTAAAGCAATATGGACATGTGGTATAATTGTTTGAGTAAATTCTTATTAAAAGAAAGATATGTGAATAATACACTATGTCCATTTGTATTCATAAAAGATCATAGAATGGTATATGTTATTGTTGCAGTATAAGTTGATTTAAATATCAATGTGACTTCTAATGAATTCAAATAAGTATGTACCTATTTGAAAAGTGAGTTCAAGATGAAAAATTTAAAGGAAATGAAATTTTATATCGGCCTGCAAATCGATTATTAAGGAGTCCTAATACACTAATATACTTATGTGCAAAAGATATTTAAGCAATGTTTACATGAATAAATCTTTTCCCTGAAACGCACCAATAGGTGGTCTGCTCACTAAAAGTGAAGAAAGACCCTTTTAGACCTAAAAAAGATAATAAAGAGTTATTTAGTCTTGAAGTACCATATATAAGTGTTATATGGCACTCTTGTATCTTACAAATTGCATTAGGCCTGATATTGCATTTGTAAGAAAAATTCCTAGTTAGGTATAGTTCTGCATCTACAAAAAGATATTAGAGTGGTATAAAAAGTTATCTTCAATGTACTGTTAATATTATGATCATATTTTGATTCATATTTGAAATTGGTCTATATGCAAATATTGGTTATTTGTTTGATCTCCATAATGGTAGATCTTAGACTCGTTATGTATTCACATATGGTGATACTATAATTTTATAAAAATTTTTATGGTCCTAAAGTACCTCATTAAAGATACTCCCATTATGTTTTGAAAATAATGCAATTCGCATTGCACAAACTAAAGGTGGGTATATCAATATTGATGAAGTAGACATATAAACTTCACTCAAATTCTTATTTATATATATGAGCTCTAGAAAAAATATCCATCAAATTTGCTCGAATGACAACCTAATAGATTTATGTACTAAGTCTTTACCTAGTGTGGTTTTTTAAACGGCATTGTTTAATCAATTAGTATACACCGTGTTAAAATCTGTCCTCATCAGGGGAAGCAAATTAGTATATGATTGTACTTTTTTTCCTTAATCAAGTTTTTGTCCCACAGGATTTTCTTGGACAAAGGTTTTAATGAGACAATTTGTGCAATGACAAAATTTCGCATGAAATATACTCTTTTCCTTAGCTATATTTTTTCCCATTGGATTTTCTAGTAAAGTTTTTAACGAGATATATTCATAGCGCAAGTAATATCCTAAAGGAGTATTATAAATAAATTATTATATGTGGATATTACTTAAACATCATTAAGTATACAGTTTGACAACTTGGCATATTTGTTTATAAAGGCACTCCTTATAAATACATTTGAAAAGTTAGTCAACAAAATTGGCATGCGTCTGCTAAGAGATATTTGATAGAAATTATATTTTCATAAGGGGGAGATTTTAGTGCATTGTGCTCTTTTTTCCTTTAGTCTAAGTTTTATTCCATTGGGTTTTCCTGGTAAGATTTTTAATGAGGCAGTGTTATAGCACAAATCCCTATGAGAATAATGCACTCTTTTTCCTTCACTAAAATTTTTTTTCACAGAATTTTTCTTTAGTAAGATTTTAACGAGACATATTTTTTGTAAAATATATCAAGGGAGAGTGTTATGATATATTATAGGATTTAATTGATGTCTTTCCATATACGTGAATATTCTAATTTCCATATTAGTATCAATTTTATTTTTCTTATTGGAAAAGTTTCATATTTCTTTATCTTTTGTACTCTATATAAAGGACCTAATACTATTAAATGGACGAAATATAAAAACTATTCTCTTCTCTATATTTTTTGTTCTTATTCTTTTTCATTATATTTATAACAGTTTTAATTTTCTATTTATTTTTAAAAATTTTTTTATTACTTTTAGTAATCCATAGTTTGTTAAAAACTAAAAAATATAGTTTTTGAATCATGTAAAGTTTGCTGAAGTCTAACTTCTCTAAACACAGTTTGTCGAAAGTAACCAAAATGTCAAACAAATACTTGGGCGCGGTTCGACAAAACGCAAATTATTTTTTAAAATTATTTTTAAATAAAAATAGGTAAATTAATTTTTTTTTTGTAAGCATATTAAAAAAAATAGTTTATAAAAAATAATAAAAATTAATTAATAAAATTAAAAAAATAATTTTTTAATCACTAATAGCAACACAAACACCCCCTTAGTAATAGTTCTAAACGATCTAGTGTAGCTCAGGCAAATAGGAGGGTGAGAATACAGTAGTAAAGACCTTACAATTGAGCCCCACATTGCTTTTCTATTAACTTTAAAATAAATACATATATTGTGACATTTATCTGTTGGTGATCATTTCAACGACCATCAGTGAATTTAATGTTATTTTGATCATACCAGCATGACTCTCTATTACAACTCTTGAGTAAAATATTAGTTTTCACCAATAATCATATTTGGTAAATCACATCAATGCCTCATGCAATTAGCTCAACAGCCACCTTGTGATTAACATTATTCCAGTGTCAAAGATCTTCCTTCAAATATCCTTTCCCTTGCCTTACTTGCCTGCAATACATCACATACACAGTTGGAAAAAGCTTTAATAAAGCATAACAAATAAGACCAAAACTCTACCAATGCACTTTGACTCGGTAATACTGAAGTCTCTACGCTATGAGATTGCAGGTTGAAACCATAGACACAACCTAATTTAAAAAAAAAATACAACCAAAATTCTTACAGCATCCCAAAGCATGCAATTAATACCTGTTTTTCCCAATTCATGCAACTCGTAACAGTAGCAAGTAAAAGTGCTTGTATAAATGCACCAGCTTGTATTCCAATCCAGAGGCCTTTGCCTCTTAACTTCACCCAAAAACCCAATATGGCAGCAACTGGTATCCCACAAAAATAGAAAGCACCAAGATTGATATAAGCCCCTATATGCTGCCATCCACACCCTCTTGTAACTCCTAAAATACGTTGAAGTTATGTTATACACAGATTGGCACAAAACTTATTTAGAATAGGGAATATGTATATATGAATTGACAAAAAAGATTAAGGAGTCTAACCTGAAAGCACTCCTTGTAAGCTGTCTAATATAACTGACAAACAAATCAGAGGAGCCATGGTCGTCACATAATCCACCACTTCCTTTTCATTGCTGAAGGTGTAACCAAAAATGCTGCGGGTAGCGAAGAGGGTACCACTTACTATACTTGTCTCCACAATTGCAAGAAACAGCACAGCATAAACAGCTATACGTGCTGCTTGTGGGTTTCCTGCTCCTAATTCATTTGAGACTCTAGTGCTACAAAACAAGGGGAAAAAAAAAAAAAAAAGATAATCTACATCATACATTTTTTTGTCACTATATATAATTTCCAATTTACACACTAGTATACAATGGACAACAGTCCAGAGACACTTGCAATTGCAAAATCAATAACACACCTACACATTCACAAATTCAACAATTTCCACCAAGAACCTGGGACCTCAAATCCCAAGGTTAATGCTCTACGATCCGACTGTGGACGAATCCACAATCTACAAACAAGGAACAGTGACTAATTACACCAAATAGTGTCGCTCTAATACATGTGATGAACATTTTCTCACTTTTCCAAACAATACTTTTTCACTCTGTCATCTTCCTAGACTGACATATGCATCAGTATTGCACTATTTGGTAAAATTAATCACTACATTGAACATTTTTTAAACTAAAAGGTATCTATGTGCATATGATATGTGTAAATTACTACAGAGCCAGACCTTGCTGCTGCACCAAATCCATATGGTATTGCATAAAGTGTAGAAATAGTTGTGAGACTGCAGAAAAGCAAATAATAAATTAGCAGAAACTCAAATTGAATTTTCTATGTTATCTGATTGGTCAAAATAACTTGATCCAAAATTAAAGCATACCAGACAGATAGGACTGAAGTTTCAAGCTCCGGATTTGGTAAGAGTCCAGAGAGCAAGACAAGCAGTTCAAATGACCACCATTCAAGGCTACAATGAGCATCAACATTATTAATATATAAAAGATTATAATTACAATGCCTGCTTAAATAATACAATAATTTTTCTGCAAGAAGAAGCGCAGAAAGAACAGATTAATTACCAGACCATTACTGCAGAAGGGATAGCAAAGCGGAAAAATTCACCAATGCCATGGAATAACTCCATAGAAATTGGGACACGAGTTTTAGCACAGGCAGAAGAGTATTTCATGTATAATCCGAGAAAAATTACATTCAACCAGTTTGAAATACAGATTGCTAATGCTCCTCCAAGGTTTTCTAGTCCTGACTTGAATATTAAAACCCATGAGAGAGGTATATGGAAACAAAGAGTTGCACAAGAGCTTAGGAACATGGGGAAGATCAAACTTTGTGCCTGAAAATACCGAATAAGTGGTTGAAAAGCTGCATAGGCATAGAGAGCAGGAACAAGACACATTATAAATTTACCAGCTTCATGTGAAATTATGGGATCTTGGCCAATGAAAACAAGTATCTTTCCCATAAACATCCATATTATAGAAAGAGGGATGCAAACTAAGATTAAACAGAATATAGCAGTTTGAGTTTGAATTCCTAGTTTTTCATATTGCTTAGCTCCATATGCTTGTCCACAGAGAGTTTCCAATGCACTTGCCATTCCCATCTGGGTAGCACAAACAAATCACAAGATTTTGTTAATTAGAAGATTATTCCAATCTAAAAAATTCATATTGTTAACACAAAATCAATTCAATAATCTCTTTCTTCATTTTGTTTACAAACTACAATTTTTTTTTTTTTTTCAATTTTTCATGTACATCATTCTATTAAATGGCCTACATAACAGAAGTAACTCTCCTACATTTCGTAATCTCCCCATCTCACTTAGGGGATTTGGAATTAAATCTTCCCAATAGTAATCCAAGCATTCATTGGTTGAATAACATTAAACCATTAATTATTGACACATTGACCATATATAGCAATTTTATTAATTTATTTATTTGTTCCATTTTTATATCTGATCGATTTTATTTTTATATTCTTTATTTCGACAATGATTTTCTCATCATGAAAAAGGCCAGAGATATTTCAGTGAAACTTCCTACTAGCTAGAAGACAAATATTAAATCTGACCAAGTCCAATGCTGAAGCATTATTGGTAGACTTGCTTCCCAAGGTATTTATTGAATAATTAATGAGTTTGTTCAATCAATGGTACAATAATATATGGACTTTTTTGGCTTTTATACAAAAAGACATGACAGAAAAGATAAAAGCCTCTTTTGACTGTGAATTACTTTAACCATGACTTGAGAGCTAAACTTTGATTTCATTTCTGCTATGCATAATTTACTTCCTTTCAATCCCTACATAGGCTACATTCCACCTTAGTGAATTTTCACTTATCAAAGCCCAATCATTTTCACTTGGAAAATTCATGAAAAGATAATGATAGGTTCCTATTTAGGTGAAAATTTGTCCTATAAAGGAGCTTTAGGAATTGTTATTATATAGTGTGTATATATATATAGTCAAGAAAGTTGCCAAACCTATAATTTCTATTGGTGTTTCACATGCCAGGGCCACTAAACACTGAAAATATTGGTAAAATATCATAATCAATTCTCCTTTATTCCAAAACAAAAACAAAAATAAATAAATAAAGAGATCTCTAGTTAAGAGTTCTCTAATTCTAAGTATCACTATTCACTTTTTAGCCAAACCACTCAACTTAAAAAGGAAAGGATGAAATATTTTTACTACCACTAAATTGCTACTGAAAGTCTGAAAACTACATAAATAAACACAGATTTAATAAATAAATAGTTAACTATCTAGCATGACTTCTATTCTTGATAAGAACATAAAAAATAGCATAAAACAGAAGAAAGAGAATAAAAGAAAAAGAAAATCAGCCTAATTTCTTATCTCCTCAATTTCCCACCACTAATTAAAGTTAAGATTAGTATAGAATAATGAAAACAGATTGGTATTGTAAACGGACTCTGCATATAAGCCAAAATCACATAACATAACAACAATCCATGTTTTCTTTTTGGAAAATTAAATAAAAAATTAAAAAGGAATGTACTTACAAGAAGACTAAACCCTGTAACACCAGAGAGAGAGACGGCTATGGCGGTGCTAGAAAGGGCAAGTTCACCAAGGTGACCTACCATCATCGTAGAAATTACTTGTAATAGAAACTGAGAAAGAATCACAGCCACCATAGGTCCTGCTAAATACCCCAATTTTTTCACTTCTTGAATGAACACAGCCCATTTTAGAGTGGAATTTATTGAATCCCCTTCTTCTGTTTTCTCGTATTTTTTTTCTTTTAGTAACAAGCTCTCTTCCATGTTCTTGTTCTTGTTCTCAGCTGTATCTTCCACGGAAGAATAATAGGAGCTGTTTTAACTTATCAGTTCTTGGCCGCCCCTTTTCAGTATTTTGAGATTGGAATACAAACGGGAGACCACAACCAAGACAGAGACAGAGAGAGAAAAACATGGGAATGGGACAGAGCCACCGAGCAACGGGCTGGAAATTGGAATGCAGAGAAAGAGCCGTAAGTGTTCGTTACTCCTTCCTAAGTCCTAATTTTAGTAATTAATTACTCACATTTCTCTTTTTTTTTTTTTTTTTTTTTTTTTTTTATATATCAATAATTTGGTCAAAAAAAAATTTATATAACAATAAAGGGTAAATATAAAAAAATAAAATAAGAATCTAATAAATTTTTTATTATTTAAATCTAAAATAATTAAAAGATATTCGTTATTTTAAAATTAACTAATATATTTTATAAATTTTTTTATGTATATCATTTATTAATTAAATAATTTTAAACAATATAATTATATTTTATAAAATAAAAATAATTATATAATATTTTTCACATAATTTATAACGTAAAATAAGAGTAATTATTATATTTATTTTTTATTATATGATGTATTTAAATTACACTAAATTATATCATTTTTCTACGCAATTTGCATCACTTAACATTATCCTTATTTCTCAAAAAAAAAAAACTATCCTTATTAATTTTTTCACTCTTAATATTTATTAATTATCTGACCTGTTAAATTAAAAAGTCCATTAAAATTTTAAAAAAAATTACACTATTTACGTAAAAAAAATGTTAAAAATTAAATTTCCTTACCAAATCAATAGGGTTCAATTTAAATTTTGACTAGGCAATCCAATCCGTGTCACTTCCAACCCAATCTGAGCTGATTTGAGTCAACCCAATTAATCGGACTAATTGCTAGTATCATGTACAAGTTTCAAGTGGCAATCTCGTTACCTTAGAAATACCACAATATCATTAAATTAAAATTCATGATGAAAGACCTTCAAAAAAAAAATTCATGATAAAAGCTAATGATAATATATTTTTCTGCTGGACAATAGTCATGTAATCGAATCTCTCATTCCCTAGTTCTAAAAAAAAAAAATTGTAATAAAAAAATTACTACATAAAAAATTAATAAATTTTATTTTTAAATAAATTTCATCTATTTTATTTAAAATTCTTTCAAATATCTAACTAGTATTCCCAAAAAGTTGAAATAAATTTTAATGATAGTACAGTAAAACTTCTATTAATTAATAATGTTGTTACTACGTAATTTTATTAATTTAGAGAGATATTAATTAATTGATAAATTAATAATTTATTAATTTACAGAGTGATTTTAAATTCAATAAAAATAAATTTAAAATCACCAATGCATATAAAAATTTTATATCTAGAATCAATAAACGTTCTTAAAAGAATATACAATTAATGTTATTAAAATCATAATACATCACTCTTATGTATATACAATGAACAATGTTCATTTTATATTTACGTAATGAAATAAATTTTGTATTATATAAGTTAATTGAATTTGAATGTTCATTATATTTTATTTTATAACATTCATATATTATATAAGTTAATTGAATTTGAATGTTTATTATATTTTATTTTATAACATTTGAGGTATCATGATTAATGAATTACTATATAAACAACCACATAATGATTTTTCAAATCATACTGAAAATAACTTCTCATTTAAAAGATGTTAATAACTCAACCATGATCAATCAAATACAAAAAACATTGTGCGAATATAAGAGAGATCACCTTGTATGTACTCAAAAAGATTTACAGGATTAGCATTAACCACTTTTCACAATTTTTTGTTACAATTTGAGAAAGTTATACTGAAACTTTTGAATGCAGTGAAAAAATTAAAGATAAAATTCACCTAGATTTAAATTTCAAGAAAAAACAAAATAATGTAAATTCATATTTTACTAAATTGTACTAAGTATATCTATATGTACTAAGCATATTTGAGAAATTATTAATTTATAGATAGGATAAAATAATATATTTATATAAGGTTGTTGTGAAAAATTATTATCTTATTAATTTATTAAAATTGTTCATTTTTGAACTGGTCTAAATCGGGGCCGAAGAAAATTATTATTTTAGAGAGATTATTAATTTATCGAATATGAATTTATAGAGGTTTTACTGTATATATTTTGAAAAATAATTTCAAAACATCAATTTTCAACTCTCAAATTATTATATTATGCATTAAGTGTAGGTAATATGACCAATTAATACTAGTAGTGGTCCAACATTTAATGTGTGGTCAATTCTTTGATGCCTGGCCTTTGAGAAAGTTATTCCTTATCATATATGTGATGTAAAAAGAAAGGACGGAAAGAAAATGAGAAATTTGTGAAGTTTGCATTCTCCCAAATAAATTAATGAACTAGACGATAAACCCTAAAAAAAATAAATTAATATAATTACGTAATTAAATATAAAATTGATAAAATAACATTAAAAAATTTTTAGGCAAAATATATGAAGAATTATTTATAAGTAATTGATTTATTCTAAAAAAAAAAGCATCAGGAAATAAAACATGTTAAAAAATAAGAGAATAAAATCATAATTTTATTTAAACTTATCACACCATAATTTCTCACTTTGTGTGGGTTTTTTAATATATTTAAATATTTTTAAGAAATCATATTAATAATATAATCTCATATTAATTAATTACAAATATATTAAATGATTATTTTTATTTCATACTAATATTCAACTTTTATATACATATTTAATATGTGCAATTATTTATATAAAAATGAAAAAATCAAAAGCAAATTAAAAGGCACACGCAATTATAGAAAATATAAACAAAACATTAGCTTTCAACTATCAAATACGATAAGGAGCATAGCAAATGCAATTTTAACAAATAACAACAACTGAAATAGTCAAAGTCTCACCTCAACCTTTTTAATAAATACTTGCAATGCATTATTCGAATTTAGCATAAATGAGAATAAAAAAAAAAAAAAGGCAATAAGCAACATTAAAAATTTCTGACTTCAAAGACAATGATGGATTAATAGTCTAGAATACGATGAGAGGGTCACGTAATCTCATGTGCATTTTCAGGCTCCTTACCTCAAGTTTCATCACTTCCTATCTCAAGTGCGAGCCTTGCAAGGTCTGTAACAGAGGAAAGATGTTTCGGCTGATTTAAATTCTCAAAGCAAAAAGGGCAAAACTGTTGCTGAGTCAATTTCTCTGTGGAACTAGGATCATTATCCACCCCCTCTTCTAGACTTTTTGGTATAGCCATCATCATCAAACTAACTATAATTCTGCAAGATTATATAGGTCTCAGAAAGCCGTGTCTCAAGAACTAATCATTGAAAATTAAAGAGTCTAATTTTATATAAATCTATTGATCATCTTTATATTTAATCCATGTTGGTTTTTCCCCTATTGTTTATTTCAAATTATCATTTGAGCTAGATTTGTATCAGCATCATCTTTTCTATTAATTGCACAATTGTAAGAGAAATTAAAATTAAATATAATGCTAGGTATGTAAAAACAAATTAATGCAAATCAATATAATTTAAATATATCATATATATGAAATAAATAAATAATGATTACCCTTATTTCATATATAAGAAATTGAGTCAAAAAACTATATAATTGCACTTATTTTATTGGACGCAGTTGCCTCATTTACCGTCATCCTAAAATTAATAATGGAAATGGCAAACGGCACAGCACAGGGAATGGACAGCATGTTTGATGAGCAAAAACATTGACGACGCAGTGTACATATAAGTTGAAGGAATCATTAAAATTGCTATTAATAACTTACAAGATACTACATCATCTAAAGAGCTGTAACAAGAATAAATAATTCAAGCTACAACAAAGACACAAGAAAAATGAATTACAATAGAACAATGAAACTACCAATAAAAAAATAAATAGTACCAACCAGAAACTCTAAACACAGGGATCAAAACAAGAGAGAAGTATTTATATAACAACTCTATAAAAACTTAATGCCACAAATTTTTGCCCCCCTCAACTAATTAAAATTCTTGATCCACCGTTGTTAATTTATGTACTATAAAAATTATTAATTTTCTATTTTTGTAATTATTCTTTTTTAATTAGTAAAAAAATTTGTAAAAAGATCTAAATTGATAAATAATGTGCTCAAAGACGAATTATGATCCTTACCACAGCGATCTGCCAATCTTTGAAACATATAAAACAAATTAATATTAGAGAGTCAAGGTGATATACCTCAAAAACTTCTCCAATATTTAAATTAAAAATATTATAACTTATGGGAATTAAAAAGCTTAGAGTGTTTAAAAATTATTACCCATCTTGCTGAGAAAATAAAAATCTTTATAGGAATCAATTTAGGGATTCAAGTCCCTCCTAGAGACGGTTCATATACTATAGTGTTGTACTTGAAAACGGATTAAAAAAGATTTTGTCTAAATAGAATGCAGAATTCAGATTACTAAATTCTAGATAAATTAGGAAAAAGAACCATAAATGAGTAAACTTCAAATGATACTTCATAGTTTGGATGGGCGACCCTGCGGCGCCTGTCCATATTATAGTGCATCAATAATTGATACAAATTTAAAGATTAATTAGATCAAATTGACTTCTTGCAAGACTTTCTTATTCTATGCCAGGCTGTATGTTTTGGATGTCCATGTAGATATTTAACCATTATATGGCATATAATCTGATCATGCATCGTATGGTTATCCTTAAATTATCTTTTTTTTTTTTTTTTTTTTTACTATAATATAGATATTTAACCATTGCATTTCTAATTGAATGGAATCATCTATTAAATTTGATACAAGAGAAATGACAATATAACACCCATGATAAAATTCTTTTTATCAACATTTATCAATTTATTTTTCCTATTATTACATACCATTAAAGTTTATAAAAATATTTATTTTTATAACACATGCTCATTGTATATATTGACAATAAAGTAGTCATGCATAGAACAATCTTAAAATATATATATATATATATATATATATATATATATATATATATATATATATATATATATATATATATATATATATATATATATAACATTTATTAAGTATAATTATAGAAATTAGAAGTGTATATATATAATACATTTATGAGAAATTATTGTTTATATATTCACATATCAATACGAATCTATATAATATTTTTGCATCTTATTAAAATGTCTGAGTCCTCCATTATACCTAATTATAGATAAATAAATAAAAATCGGTGGGCACCACCTATATTAATAATTTCTTTTAATATGTACGTGATATTTTTTTTGTCATCTATTCAATGAATACTAGTTTTTTCTTTACTATTATTATTATTATTATTATTATCAGGGCCGGTCCAGAGATTTAGAAGGTTCAAGGCGAAATAATAAAAAAAAAAGCCCATATAAACTAATATTAATGTAAAATAATATACTCTGACATACATCATATGTATTTTTACAAAAAAAAATAGAAAATGAAATTTTTATTAATCATTTAATAGTAAAAATTTTCATATGAATATAACAATCACAACTTAAAAATTTCTTGACTTTGAGGCTATTTTTTTTTTTATATATATATATATAATTTTGATAACTACCTATGTATAATATGATATATAATTTTAGAGCCCCTAAAATTATTGTGCCCTTGGCGGTCAACCTCACCGACCCAGCTCAGGGCCAGCCCTGATTTATTAATATATATTATCATTATTACTAACAAAAGTATTTTAGTATGCATTTGACTCTAATCTTTACTCAATATAATGGAGGAGCCCTTTCTTCTAGCATTTATCAATTGATGATCACTAAACTTGCTGAAGTAGGTAAATTGGAGGATGGAAAGAGGAGAAAAATCAAGTCTTGAATCTTCTCTTATTCTCAGGAGCCAAGAAGAAGAAGAAGAAGAAGATGATGAAGATAGTGGAGATAGAACATTATATAAAGAATTACAAGGTCATTTTTGTGGAAGGGATTTTATTGAAGAAGCAAAGAAGCAATTATGGCTTGCAGGTCCACTCATAGCAGTAAGTTTGTTGCAATATTGCTTACAAGTGACATCAGTTATGTTTGTTGGGCATCTTGGTGAGCTTGCTCTTTCTAGTGTTTCCATGGCTTCTTCTTTTGCATCTGTGACTGGTTTTAGTGTATTGGTAAGTCTTCTTCTTTTACTTTTGTTTGTTTGTTTTTTTAATAAGTGTGTGTCTGTGGTGTCATGGCATGTAAAGTCATAAAATTGTGTGGTTGCTATTACACAAAATTAGAATTTTATCATATATATATATACAGCACTTGGCTTGCCTAGCTGATGGGTTTCTACCACTTTTTATGGCAATGTTAAAAATTGTATCGCCTGAACATATATATAGAGAGAGGGAGAGAAGAATATTAAAGAAATTAGATAATTAAGCTACATATAACTCGATAAGTCTTGGAATTAGTAGTACTAGAGTCGTCTCAAAAACTATGATATCTCGAATTCGAGTTCCAATCAAAAATAAATTTACTAAAATTGAAATCTAAAAACCTTTAATAAATGGGTTAAATGTGGAAATGTATGAATTTTTTGGTCAAATTGAGCAACAATTGTTTCTGGGCATAAATTTTTATCCAAAATTATAGCAAGGAATGGGAATCTATGTAACACACAAAATGATCTTTATAACATTAAACATTATCTTCCACATTATATTGTAAAATTTAATTTTTCTCTTATTATTATTATTTTTTTTATAGCTAGGAATGGGAAGTGCTTTGGAGACACTCTGTGGGCAAGCCTATGGGGCTAAACAATACCACATGCTTGGAGTTCACACACAAAGAGCAATGCTAACTCTACTAGCACTAAGCATTCCTCTTTCAACAATTTGGTTTTACACAAGCAAAATCCTTATAATTCTAGGTCAAGATCATGACATATCAATCGGAGCAGGAACGTTCAATCGATGGATGATTCTTAGCCTTTTCGCCTTCGGATTACTACAATGTCTTAACAGATTTCTACAAACTCAAAATAATGTGTTTCCAATGATGATATGCTCAGGAATCACAGCTTTTTTTCACATTTTTATGTGTTGGGTTCTTGTTTTCAAGTGCAATATTGGAATCAAAGGAGCTGCCTTAGCGATTACAATTTCAAATTGGATTAATGTGCTCTTATTAGTGATTTATATAAAGTTTTCTCAAGCTTGCATGAAGACTTGGACAGGGTTTTCAAAAGAAGCTTTGCATGATATTCTTAGCTTTGTTAAGCTTGCCATTCCTTCAGCAATCATGATATGGTAATTAATTATTTATTTATATATTAATCACATATTTTCTTGGTCATGGATAATAATATGTTTATATATATATATATATATATATATATATATATATATATATATATATATATATATATATATATATATATATATATATATATATAATTTGTTGTTTAATTAATTAAATTAGTTTTTATTAGTTTGGAATATTGGTCATTTGAGATGGTGGTCATCTTGTCTGGTCTTCTTCCAAATCCCAAATTAGAGACTTCTGTACTATCAATAAGGTACATTCTTCCCTTCCTTCTTTTTTTTATTTTTGGTTAACTAGCAAAAAAAAAATAAAAAATTCTGAAGTATTCCTGCCATTTAAGCAAGTTGTAATTTAAAACTTGAATAATTTCAGAATTTCAATTCAAGAGTTCTTTTAATTAGTTTTAAAATCTTAATATTTTTCTTCATCAAGATTATAATATTGAGCGTTTTTAAATAAAACAAACACATGGTAGGATGAGTTTATGAGTTCAGAAAAATCCTTTAGAAAATAGCTTTAATCCTATGTGAATTGTAGTTCAACTTTTAAGTTTGAAATTGAATATTTTAAATATAATTTACATGACAATAATCAATATTGGCTATAACTTAAGTCTTAAACTTGTTATGCATGATGATGAATTTTTTTATTTCAATATTTAAATATATTGAAATTCAAAAAAAAAAAACTTTTAATTAAAATTAATTACAAAATGGCTCAATCCTTAAGTATAATTAAGGACTCAATAGCATCTTAATTTTAAAAATGAATTATATTAGTCCATTATGATTAGTTTAAATAAATAAATCACGAATAAATTAATAAAACAAAAGTTTGCATGGAATTTGATCTATAATTTGAGGGATAATAATGATTGTAATGAAATAAATAAATTCCTTTTTGCACAGCCTTAACACATGTTGGATGGTGTATATGATCTCTGTTGGGCTTGGTGGTGCCATAAGGTCAGTTTCTCAAATCCATTATATATTCTTCATCAAACACCTTCCCACACCCAAAAAAAAATTTAAAAATTTTTAGGTAAACTGAATCTATTACCTCATATATAGACTAATCCAACAAAAATAAAATATTTTAATTAAAAATGTCCTATCAGATAATTAATGATTAAATCTAATTTACTTTCTTTAATTTTTATAATGACCATGTTTAATTGTCCTAGTACAAGAGTATCAAATGAACTAGGTGCAGGGCGTGCACAAGGGGCGCGATTAGCTCTCTATGTTATGATCGTAATGGCACTCTCACAGGGTGCAGTTGTTGGAATTACTACCATCTGTATACGCCAAATATGGGGAAAACTCTACAGTAATGAAGATGAAGTTGTGAAATATGTTGCTAATATGATGCCTTTACTAGCACTATCAGATTTCTTGGATGGATTCCAATGTGTACTTTCAGGTCCTAAATTCTTATTATCCTAAGCACAAAGTTAATTAATTTTGTTGATGGTCCTTTTAATTCTGCTTTTGTGCTAATTGTTGTTGATTGCGGGTCAGTATGTGAACATTACTAATTAAATTAATTTTGTTGTATTGTAGGTGCTGCTAGAGGATGCGGATGGCAAAATCTATGTGCTTTTATCAATCTTGGGGCTTATTATGTTGTGGCAATACCTTGTGCTTTGCTTTTTGCTTTTATCTTACATATTGGAGGCATGGTGAGTCTAAAAATTCATTTTCTATATATAATATACTCACAAGTCACATCACAAATATATAAATTCTATAATATGTATATTGGAGGAATGGTAATTTTATAAAATGAATATAATAATTAATTATATGAATTTTGAAGTGTGTATTATAATTAAAGTACCGACGTATAATATAATTATTAATAATTTATAATCTGACGTGGTGAACCTAATTTACCTAAAAATTTCTCTATAAATATAATAATTAATTATATGAATTATGATATGTGCATTGCAATTAAAGTGACAATATATAATATAATCATTGGTAATTCATAATACGATATGGTAAATTTAATTCATCTAAAAATTTCTCCCAATTTATAATAAGTCTATTTGGTCAACGTCAGGGACTTTGGATGGGAATCATATGTGGACTCTCTGTACAAGTTGTGGCACTTATTACAATTAATGCATGCACAAATTGGGATCAAGAGGTAAGTTTTTACTTTTAGCGAAAGCTAATTTCTGCTTATGTTTAGTTTATACTATACTTAGAGATTGGCCTCATTATATATATATATATTATTTGAGAATCATCTTATATATAAGATTTTATTTCGTAAAAATGAAATCCACATATACATAAATAAAATAAGTAAGAATTTTTCTGTAACAACTATGAACTAGTTAGGGTAAATAGTAGAAGCAGCTAAACCAATTCATATAAATAGGTTGCTTCATGATTAAGTTTGAATCATATGCTAATTAAGTAATTTTATTTTTCCCTCTTTTGATTTATTTTTGCGTAGGCAGAGAAAGCCATGAATAGAGTTGGAAAAGCTAGCAGTGATTGATGTGGAACTGCAATTGAAGGCGTGAATACGTTAACTAGAAGACAAAAATAATGTACAGATTGATCGCAGGTATGCAGGTAAGTGGGGAAATAATTGGACACACTCCATACACATGAAAATAATTTATCTTTTCTCATAATTAGGTAAAGTGTACCTTAGCTGATGATTATCTGATTATATGTATAATGTATATTGTTAATATATGCTAACATATTTATATATGTATTCATTATTTTGATTTTAAATTCCTAATTAGGCTCTTACTTTCTTTATTTTATTCACAATTTTATATGCATAAAAGTGTTCTTTCATTGTAAAACACACATATAAATAATAAAGAATTATTATTTATTTTAAGTTTCTTTTTTATTTTAAATTGTTATCTGAGCTAATATTTTTCACATATTAGTTTCATCCTCAGGGTTTGTGCCTTTTTGATGCGTTTCTTTCTCTTCTTGTTTTTTGTTCTATATATATCAATTAAATAAAATAAATAATTTATTTTAATAAATAAAATATTCAAATATTAATAAATTTTTATAATTTAAAAATTCAAGACATTATAATCTCCCCCTTAAAAGAAATTAATCCTCGAATTTGAATAGAGATAGTAATTAATAAAGATAATATTCATTTCATTAAAAAAAATAACACTAGTCGAAATCATTAAATATCAATACATAAAAATGTAATAGCATTAAAATGTTAATTACAAAATAAAATCAACTAGCTCTAAACATATAAGGGTATTTCTCCCTCATCTCAACTTTTACCTCCCCATGTACGCTTTTCAATGGTGTGATAGCTCCACAAAACCTTTACTAAAGGAATTTTCTTAGAATGAAGTATGTGAATTTAAAAATTCGTTATAGCTACAAAAACTTCCTCATAAGATAAATTCTCACAAATTTGAAATTCTTGTGGCCACAAGACATGAGAAGGATTGGGGATATGCTTCTTCAATATAGAAATATAGAGCACCAGGTAGACATGAGAAAGATCTTATGGTAAGTCCAAACGATAGGCGACTATTCCAACTCTTTCAATAATCATATATAGGCTAATTTACCTTGGTGCCAACTTTCCTGTCTTACCAAATCCCGCTACTTCTCTCATAGGATAAACCTTTAACAAGACAAAATCATTCACATCCAAGGAAACATCTTTATACCTAGGATCCGTTTAACTTTTTTGCTTGCTAAATGTAGTCTTTAGTCACTCTCCAATTATGTGACCTTTCTCTAAAGTGATTTGGACAATGTTAGGTCTTGTCAATTATCTCTCAATAACTTCTTCCTAATAAACTGGAGATATGCCATGCAGAGCCTCATAAGGTGCCATTACAATAATGGCATAATAAATGTTATTATAAGCTAACTCAGTTAATGGCAGATGCCAATCCCAATGACCTCTAAAATCAAGTATACACATTTGAAGCATATTCTCCAAAGTCTAAATTTTTCTCTCAGATTGACCATCTGTCTATGGGTGGAAGGCCATATTGAATCTATCTTTGTACCCAAAGCATCTGTAAAGATTTCTAAAACCTTGAAATGAACTGGGGCCCTCTATCTAACAAAATAAATACTAGAACTCCATGTAAGCAAACTATCTTTTTTCACATACAACCTAGCATACTTAGCTACAGAGTAATTGACTTTCACATGAATAAAGTATGCCAATTTGGTTAATTAGTCCATGATAACCCATATAGAATCATACCTTAAAATAGTCTTAGGCAACCAAATCACAAAATTCATGGTGATCCTTTCCCATTTCCACTCAGGAATGAGATGTCACTACAACAATATATAAGGCTTCCAATGCTCTAATTTTACTTCTTGACAAGTTAGGCACTTAGAAACAAATTCAGTGACATCTTTCTTCGCACCATTCCACCAATAAATACCCTTCAAATATTGGTACATCTTCGTGGATCCTAGGTGCATATTATACGCTGCAAGTGTGCTTCTTCCAAAATCTCCCTTCTTAAAATTATCCACCATTAGGAAAACATAAGCAAGAACCATGTTGAAGTACTCTAGTATCATCATTCACAAAGTCTCTTATACTACCTTCGTGCACCTCTTTAATTAATTTGCACAACTATGGGACCTATCTTTAAGCCACCTTAATCCTTTCCATTAGAACTAAATATAATTTGAAATGTGCAAATAGTACTCTGAAATTATGCACCTCTAACTGCTACCCTTTATCAAACAATTTTGCAATTCTTTAACTATAGCCTCTTCTCAATAACAATATGATCTAAACTACTAGGGGACTTCCTATTTAATACATCAACTATAACATTTGCCTTACCACAGTAGTAAAAAATGGTGCAGTCATAATTTTTAAAAAATTTCATCCATCGTCTCTATCTCAAGTTCAAGCCCCTTTGGTCAAAGATATACCTTAAACTCTTCTGATATATTTATATCTCACCATAAAAGTAATCCCTGTAAATTTTCAAGGCAAAGATCACTATTGTCATTTCTAAGTCATGGGTGGAGTAATTATGCTCATGGTTCTTCAACTTGCAAGAGGCATAAGTAATTACTTTACCATGTTGCATCAAAACACACTCCGAATCAATTCTCAAAGCATCACAATAAACAGTGAATCTACTTGTACTTGAAGGTAAAGCTAATATTGGAGTTGAGATAAAACAATCATTAAGCCTTCAAAAACTATCTACACATGCTTCAGTCCATTGAAACTTAACATTTTTTTAAGTTCATCGAGTCAAAAGGCCGATTATCCTTGAAAAATTCTAAGTTTGGGATTAAATGGTACTTTATTCTAAAAATAATAAAGTACTATTAAATAGTATACGCTCAATTATTGAATTTTCAAATTTTTTATTAAAATGACTTTATATCATAAGAAAAAGCGTAAAATTTAAAACTGCTTGTTTATCTTGCAACAAAGTGCATAGTCTTGAGTTAGTAGCCCATTAACCTAAAGTGTTAAAACTATATTTAGTTCGTGAAATAGTTAAGAAATATAATAGCTATTTCATATGAAATAGTTATTCTTAATTTTTGTTCAAATTTTAGATAAAAAATATTAATTTTATAAAATAATAATTTCATAATTTTTATGAAATACGTATTTCATAAAAAATTAAAAAATTGGTATTCTTTAAACTATGAAATAAGTATTTTCATTTTACTCTTAAAAAATATTAGCAAGTCCAAGTTTACCACTATCGTTTTTTATTTTTAGATTTTCTTTTTTCTTTATTTATTTTTAAAATTTTAAGTTAAATAAAAGTTTTATTTATTATGTATTTAAATTATTTCTTGATAAAATTTGGTAAAATTATATTTAATTTTAATATTAATAGTGAAATTAATTTATAAAGATATTATGATCATTTATGTGAATAGAATAATTATTTTATGCTATAAATCAAATTATGAAATTGAAATAATTATTATATTTTTACCCTATTCTATTTATCAAAAATAATTATTATATTCTTTGTATATTTTATTCCATGAACCAAACATTGTGAAAGAGTTGAAACCCTAAATCACCATAGAAATCAATAGCCCATTAATCCAATAATCTAATTCCAAGTTCTGTGTATGTCCAAGGCAATCTAATTCCATTTTTTTTTTTTAGAATTCAAAATAAAATTGTCCAAGATAATCCAATTTTTGTATTAACATCTCCAATTTATTTTTAAATATTCCTTACCTGTTTGTTAGGAGACTTTTTTTTTTTTAAATCTTTTTATAATCCAATAATTTTTTCCATAATGATGATATAAGATAAGATTTTGATGCTCAAGATATTAAGATATTTTTCTTTTTTAAAAATCAATATCACATATAAATTATGTCTAATAAAATTTTATTATAATTTTTTATAATAACAGTTATCAAATAAATTAATTATATTCAGCAGTTAAAAATTACATCATTTATTATATTCAACTCTTAAATTTTAATATTTAATTTTTAATTTTATCAAATATTAATTTTATTTTTAATTTTACAAAACATCATCTAACTATTTCAACAAATGTTTCATTTTACTCTCTAACTCTTTGCCTATATAAAATTATTTTTTTTTTTTTTGAATTCCTACACAGAATTAATTAATTTAGTTAGTTCTAACGAAATTTCTCCTGAAATAAATCTTCGCCTGCGCCTATTATTTCTCTTAATAATCTTTTCCTTAATCTGACTAATTCAAAATATTAGTAATTTTACAACACTAAGGCTACTTTACTCTTAGCAGGGTTGACTTTTCGTTAGATGGCCGAATGGCCAAGGTTAAAATAGACTTTTCAAATCTTATTAAAATTCTCCACAAAAACGACACCGTTCACTTCATTCTCGAATGACTAGTCCACCTATTTCTCCAAAAATGGATGAAGCCAGGTGTCAAGCATTGGAAGCATCAACCATTACCAAGTTTGTCGCATGATTTGTCTAGGGCAAAAACAACACCGTTTTAACTGGGGACCATTCAAAACATCGTCGTTTCCTTGTCAGTATCAAGGAAATTAAAAACCGAATATTCCCAAATTAGTCACAGTAACAGTAAAGACAATAAAACTGTAAAAAGTAAAAAAAAAAAAAAAAATTCCATGAGATGTGTACATAAAGTGCATGAGCTCAGTCTTCTCAAACCCTAACATTATTTTTTACATTTATTCTCATTCGAAGCCCTAACCAATGGCTTCACGCAGACTCTTATCTTCTGTTCTCCGATCATCCGCTCGTCGATATGTTTCCAAATCTCCACTTTCCAACCCTAATCCCAAACTTTCTTCTCCATCTCCATCTTCTACGCGTCGCGCGTCTCCTTACGGTTACCTCCTCAACCGTGCGGCTGAGTATGCCACTTCCTCTGCCGCCGCCGCCGCTCCTTCTCAACCTCCTCCGGTTTCGGACAAGAAAGGTGGTGGTGGTGGTAAGATCACTGATGAATTCACTGGAAAAGGTGCGATCGGACAGGTCTGTCAGGTGATCGGTGCTGTTGTTGATGTCAGATTTGATGAGGGTTTGCCTCCGATTTTGACTGCTCTTGAGGTTATGGACAACTCGATCCGGCTTGTGTTGGAGGTGGCTCAACACTTGGGGGAGAATATGGTGAGGACCATTGCTATGGATGGAACTGAAGGTTTGGTGAGAGGGCAGCGTGTACTCAATACTGGATCTCCCATCACTGTAAGTTGCCTCTTATTTGTTATTTTTTTAATGTATTTTACAGTTGGTTGAACTTTTTTTCTGTGTTGATCTGATGATATTTGATGAGAAATGTGCGATCTTTTGATGTTGTTTAAACTTTTGAATTTGGGGATCTGGTGGTATTTTTAGATCTGGCATGTGGGAATGAAAAGTTATATTGGTAATTGCTATCCAGAGCTTGGTGATGCTATTGGGTTTTTTAGTTTTGTGATATAAATGTTTTACTCCTGAAATCGTTGAAATATAACTGTGTTTTATTGGCAATGAAGAATAGAATTTTATGTCAACCCCATTATGAAGGGATTTGTTTGTTCTATGTTTTAAATGAATTTGAAAATACTTGGGGGATTGTCCCATTTTGATGGGCTATTATTTCAATCAATGTTTCATTTCGGAGATTGATGTTTAAGCAGCATTTAAGATGATTGATTATGAAAAGTCAACATTTGTAGATTACATTTATTTCTTTACTTTGTTTCTTACAGCTGCATTCTGTTGCTTAGATGCTTTTAGATGATTTTCTGATCATGTTGTTTCCTTTGTGTTAGCTGACTTTCCTGTAAAATGTCTTGTTGGGTTTATCAAAGCTTTCCTATTTCTCATGCTCTGTTCTTGTCAAAGCTGCAGCTTTGAAGTTGATTTCTTATTTGAATATGTTTAATAGGTGCCAGTGGGTAGGGCCACCCTTGGTCGTATCATCAATGTTATTGGAGAGCCAATTGATGAGAAGGGCGATCTCAGTAAGAAAGCTATAATCTTTCTGTCATTTGATAAAAATTTATTGGATTGTCTTATGATGCAAAATTTTTAATAGTTGTATTTTAACGTTCCATCAGAGACCGACCACTACTTGCCCATCCACAGAGAAGCTCCTGCTTTTGTTGAGCAGGCTACTGAGCAACAGATCCTTGTAACTGGTATCAAGGTATTTTATTCATTTGTAACTTTTTGCAGAAATTACATTTGAGCAACATATTTTGTTTATTTGTGTATGAATTTTGTATAATTGAATCCAAAATACTATGGTTGCCTTCCTCCATACCATCTATAGGTTGTTGATCTCCTTGCTCCATATCAAAGAGGAGGGAAGATTGGGCTGTTTGGTGGTGCTGGTGTAGGAAAAACTGTACTTATTATGGAACTTATCAACAATGTTGCAAAAGCTCATGGTTGGTTATAATCTGACAGTTATTGTGGTCTCAATTACTTATGCTCCTCTTTTTATTGAATATTGCTTGTTTTTGTGATCAGGTGGTTTCTCAGTGTTTGCTGGTGTGGGAGAGCGTACCCGTGAGGGTAATGACTTGTACAGGGAAATGATTGAGAGTGGTGTCATTAAGCTCGGGGATAAACAGGTCAATAAATTTCAGAGGTCACATTTTTGTTGAAATGTAATTCTCCAATTCAATTTGTCTTACCTTCTTTTTTCTCTTTTGTGGCAATATTAGGCTGAGAGCAAATGTGCCCTTGTCTACGGTCAAATGAATGAGCCACCTGGTGCTCGTGCCCGTGTTGGTCTAACTGGGCTTACTGTTGCAGAACACTTTCGTGATGCTGAGGGGCAAGATGTGCTTCTCTTCATTGACAATATTTTCCGCTTTACCCAGGTCATTCACATGTCAGTAGATTTGTGCATTTTGCTTGTGTAGCATTCAATGTTGCTAATGTTGCAAATCCCTTGTGCTCATTTACACATGCAGGCTAACTCAGAGGTGTCTGCTTTACTTGGTCGTATCCCATCTGCTGTTGGTTACCAACCAACTTTGGCTACCGATCTTGGAGGTCTCCAAGAGCGCATTACAACCACCAAGAAGGGTTCCATCACTTCTGTCCAAGCTATATATGTGCCTGCTGATGACTTGACAGATCCAGCACCTGCTACAACATTTGCTCACTTGGATGCCACAACTGTGTTGTCACGACAGGTATGATTATGCAGATATCTGTGTCTAGAATAGAAGGCATTTCAATCTGTTGCTCTTACTAGCTTCTTTTAATTACTTATCCATCTTTTTCTGTAGATTTCTGAGCTGGGTATCTATCCTGCTGTGGACCCCCTTGATTCTACATCTCGTATGCTTTCTCCTCATATTTTGGGTGAGGAACACTACAATACTGCTCGTGGAGTGCAGAAAGTTCTGCAGAACTATAAGAATCTTCAGGATATCATTGCCATTTTGGGAATGGATGAGCTCAGTGAAGATGACAAGTTAACAGTTGCCCGTGCTCGTAAAATCCAGAGGTTCTTGAGCCAGCCTTTCCATGTTGCTGAAGTCTTCACTGGTGCCCCTGGCAAATATGTTGAATTGAAAGAGAGCATAACCAGCTTCCAGGTACTCCCTCCCTCCCTTTCTAAGGGGCAAAGACAAGCTTATACCTTGCCTTTTGCACACAGATTTGTCATCATGCATTTGCTTTTATTGAATTTGTTTTCTTAGTGCCAATGGCAGTGAAAAATTCTATTGTATCTACTGTTGGCAATTATACCTAATCAAATGCGGGATTTATTGAACCCATGACCTTGTCAAGCTTTTAGAGTATGTTGTGATTTCATATAATGAATTGTTCAATATTATAAACCAAACTATGCCATTGCACGTTAAACGTGTATTCCTAATACCTTTGAAAATAATGCAAGGATGTGTTTGATGTCTTGATTTTCAGTTGTTTTAATTTCATGTGTCAATAGTTGAGAAGGTTTGACAGCCAGTGGTAGCATCTTTTAAATTTATATTCGTGATGATGTGCTTATCATTCAGCAAGTTAGCATATTTTAATTCTTAGGCCGAGGAGCATGTGCATGATCGTATGTGTTTTGAGCATTTAAGGTCTTCTTAGTTATAGGAGGCAATGGCATTGTCTTGAATTTGATTCATATAATTACTTATGATTTTGGTTCTGGCAGGGTGTATTGGATGGAAAATATGATGACCTTCCGGAACAGTCATTTTACATGGTTGGAGGCATTGATGAGGTCATTGCCAAGGCTGAGAAGATTGCAAAGGAGTCTGCTTCTTAAAGAAGTCAAACCCTTTTTTCGGCTGTCTTTTTTTCCCTTGTTCTGATAAATGCGAAAATCAAAAATAATTTAGGTTATGTTGGTGATGCCAGCAACAGGATATTAATTTTTTGAGATGAAATGTGTCGGATAATGGTTTTCTGTTTTAATGTTATCGCAAGAGTGTGAAAGAGGAATAGAACTGGGGGGACCGTCCTGCCAAGCCCCACTTTTTTTCTTGTTATTTAATAAGGGGAAAAAAAGATGGCGGACATGTATATTTTTCCTTTTTACCTTAAATCAGAACTTGAAATGTCACAATCATTGCTTCGACAGCACCTCTGATTGGTGGTTTTTGAGTCAGCCTGTAATTTTTTTTTATTTTTATCAGTTCAATTTCAATCAACAAACAAGAGTTGTCTAGCTTCGAGTTTTCTTAAAACAATGGCTTGAATGTAATCCAGAGTTAAAATTATCCAAGTTGCATTTCTCTTTGTAATGTTTTGAGTAGGTGGTACTGCCTTTTCGGTTAGAGGTTCAAAATTTAGACTGCGGCACGAAATTAAAAATTTGCTCGGAATTTCGAACCTAAAACTTTGACGGCTTTTGCGATTTGACTTAATTAGTCAACGTGTTGTGTTTTGAGTTTGAATGCATAATGACAATAATAATAATTCATAGATGTGTGAAATACGGAAATGGTGTCGAAATTGTGTTCAAAGAACACGCAGACGACACTTTCGCCATCGACTCAAGATGATTGATTCAAGGGATGTCAAGTGGTTCTTTTATGTTAGGGGATACTTCTTTAATCATTCTTTTATTATTTTATATTATTTTCTTTCTTCTTCTATTTTCCTCTAATCCAAACACCGGATTAATGTTAAGGATTTCTCTTGAATCCATTTAAAGTGGAACAAGAATTTTCAATTTGACTAAAAATTCTATTGAACAAAATAAAACTTAAATTTTGATAATCAAGATTTTACGAGAATGGGTGATTTGGTTTGTTGAATGGTAATTTTTTGTTCTTCACAGTTACCCCCCTTAATTTTTAATGATCGGACAATGTCACAGGGCTACATTATCCTCCACATTAGCAGGATTACTCATGAATATGCCACGTGGACCTCTTCTCTGGAACTTTACACCTCATCACCACCCCCTACAGCTTCCCTTCGCCGCCGCCAACGCCTAAGACGCAACGACTCCCTCCTTCTCATATACCCTCCAAATACTTAAAACGCAACCATGTACTTAACTCTCTCTTCTTCACCCTCTTTCCCCCATGCGCTCCCTCCCATGTCTATCCTACGCCGCCTGACTCCTCGCCACCTATCCTTACATCTTAACCGCTATCAACGACGCCGAGTAGCCTCAGTAGCAGCCGCTGCTGTTCGTCAAGATACTACTCTCTGGTCACAAGCCCCACTCTCCCATATTGAACGTGCCGCCGAGTCTCTTTTCCACGTTACTATCGACGTCTCTGACTCTCCTGACCTCGTCGCCTCTCATACTAAAGCCGGGCAGTACCTCCAGCTCCGTGTACCCGACGTTGAGAAGCCATCGTTCCTTGCTATCGCGTCAGCGCCATCGTATGCCGCCGAGAAAGGCGCGTTCGAATTCTTAGTGAAGAGCGTCGCTGGCTCGACTGCTGAGCTGTTGTGCGATCTCAAGAAAGGAGATGTAGTGGAATTGACTCAAGCCATGGGGAAAGGGTTTGAAATAGATCGCATCGAGCCGCCAGAGAAGTATTCCACGGTTTTGATTTTCGCCACTGGATCTGGTATTAGGTACCAATTTCAAATTCCTTCCTTTTTTTTTTTTTTTTAATTGTAAATTACGGAAGAAATGAAACGAATTGATTTGGAAATTTAACTTCAAATGAGCGAATTCAAGTGTAATTGATGAAATTTAAGTCATTTGTTGATGATGTATTTCTGACCTTGCAGTCCAATTCGGTCTCTCATTGAGTCAGGGTTTAGTGCTGATAGAAGATCTGATGTGAGGCTGTATTATGGGGCAAGAAACCTCAAGAGAATGGCTTATCAGGTTCGATGGTTTTTTTTTTTTTTTTTTTTTCGATTTAGCATTAACAATTTAGCATTCCTTTTCTACTCATGTTGAATGTTGATCTCGTATAGGATAGGTTTGAAGATTGGGAATCTTCTGGTGTAAAGATTGTGCCAGTACTATCACAGCCTGATGATAGTTGGAGGGGTGAAAGTGGCTATGTACAGGTAGTTTATCCATATTTAAGATTTGTTAATATTAAGAATCAAATTAACACTTTTGTACGCCATTTCTCTTCCTAGGCTGCTTTTGCCAGGGCTAAGCAAATTGATAGCCCCGTGGCTACTGGTGCTGTGCTTTGTGGGCAGAAACAGATGGCCGAGGTTTGTTTCTGCCTTTGTTTTCTATTTATTTTCTCTGAAAATTCAACCAAAAAATCCACCAAAAAGGTGTCAAATCTTTTTACAAAAGGTTACTTGAAACTAAGATTTATCGAATCAAGACCACGTATCTATTTAATATATCACCTGCTGCATGCACATGGTAAGTTCATAGTAAACTGAACTGCAAAGTGAAGAACTCTCGAAAGCTCACCTGTTTCTTCCACTCCATACGAATCAAAATTGTGAAAGATCCAGCGAAGAGTGTCTATTTTTTCTAGTGCAAGAACAGATGTCTCACCAAACCTGCAAGTCTTCAACTTATCTGGCTTGACTTAGAATCCCATTACTGTTTAGGCCAATTCCCACAATTATCTAAGATCCTTCAATATGCAATACAAAATGATTCACTGGTGAGCAGCATCTTTGCAAAGAGAGTATCTATCAACCATGAATTTTCACCCCATTACCAATATTGAAGATTCGCTAACAAGTTACTTACCTAGAAAGAGGGAAGAAAACGACTAGAGAATATCTCCAAATCGTCTGAGGGTAATTAACCTCCCTTTTGTTTTCATCCTCCCCAATTGTACCCAGGGTCTCTTTGCACATTCCAAACATACTACATAGTAGATGAAAAAAGAAAAAAGAAAAAAATTTACTGATAAGTGTCTAGTTTCTTATGATGGGTGTTCTACACAAAAGTAAATGCTGCAGTTGAAGTTCCCATTTAAAACGGTGAAAAGATTTCATCAAAGCATTTCATCTTAGCTAACAAGAAAACACCCAATCATTGGAGTTTTAAGAGGGTACATAAGTGTCGTGCCAAAGAAATGGATTCATTATTCCCCATGTCCAATGACACAGGAATCATCTATAGGACTGTATTTTCAGAGCACCGTCCCCACCTCCAATCAATCTCTTCTCCCTCTGTGAACGTTTCTCTTTTCTTTCAATGCCTGTACACTGACAACAAGTCGATGTGTTAAGCTACATGACTCGTACTATGAGCATATTTAATTAGTTATGCATGATAATTTGGCCTAATTACCCAAAATATCCAAACCTTTTCAAACAATGAGTGATATTCATGATTTTCTTGGAGGTGCAAAATCTTGATAAACAAGTAACTAAGATGTTTTGCTCTGGTATGTAAGGAGTATATGGTGCCTGCCTAGCCATTTGAAATATAAAAATTAGCTGCAGGTGTGCTTGGGCTGTAAATTAGTGTCATGAGACTTGTACGCTGATTTAAAAAGTAGTTTTGAGAAATTTTTTTTATAACCTAGCAGGAGAATATGCATTTTACATTGATCCATATGACAGTTGATTGTGTTAATGTGCCTATAGCTTGATGATGTGTATATAGTTAGTAACTACTAAACGTAGTCAATGAGTGACTGAACACCACTGGTAACCCTGTAGGCTCTGTGATTACAAAATCTACGCAATAGCACTAATGCAGACTTTTCTTGCAGGAAGTAACATCAATTCTTGTAGCAGATGGAGTCTCAAGTGACAAGATACTAAAGAACTTCTGAAATATTTATGAATGGAGGTTCAGATTGTTGTAGTAATTTTTCTTGATCAACAGTTATAATGATTCTTTTGGTCCCACTGCCGAGGATGGAATGTGGCACTCGGCTTAATAAAACCAATTTTGGACTTTTATCCTATTTCTAAGTTGAATTGTCAGATTAGACTACTCGTAGAAGCTCTAATTATAGAATCCGTTCATACCTTATTCAAGTATTTACTTACAGAATACTATTCCAGCATTGTATCACGTGAGATAGAATTCAGTATTCGATGGTGTTTAAATTATAAAGTACAAACGAACAAAGTGGACAGATGAGAATGTATGTTGCAAAACTAAGTATAAGTCATCAACATATTATCAAAGAATCATACATCCTCAATAGGAGAGGGGGGGTTGGGTTGGTTCATGCATACGAGCACCTTTGTTTAATATGAACACCTTTGTTTAAGGAGCTGTAATGTGAAGATTTTATTTCAAGATTGAGGCTGTGAACCTAGAAACGTCAAGCCATGCAGACAGAACATTGCTTTTGAGAGGACAAAGGTGCTTTAACATCCCTGGTTACAAGCTTTAGCCTAGTGCTAGATGTAAATTTTTAACTTGCGTAAAAATACAAGCTCAAATCACTTAAATTTATTTTTAATTGGTTGTGATCGATGCTCTCTTATAATAAATTGCAATTTATGTAAATGTTATCAACTTGATATTGGTAAAAGCCAATTAAGAGGCTAAATTGCAATTTATAATAAATGAATACTGCGCTGGCGGACCCTGTAAAATGTTAGAGAAAATCCGTCATTGATTATTGATGGCCTCTTTTAGAGAGCCAAAGCCTCAAATCCACTAGTTTTTTAACTATAACCTTCCAACAGAGATACTTCAAGAATTTAATATTGGATCTAAAGATCAATTGAACAGCTTAAAAGGTCAAGTCTTAGTACAAATCCCACCCAACAGTTTTTAACTCTTACCCACCAATCTGAAAAGAACCAGCGCAAACAGGAATGAAGTAACATTATATTGATGGATCCTACTCGTTCAATCCGTTTTGAGCTTGGATGCTATTGTTCTCAATCACCATTTTGTCATGATTTCCATTGCCTTCCAGAGGAGGTCGCTTTTCCTCATAGTCTGAGTGATTTTTCTCCTTATTGGAATTGGAATGATGGTGTCGGTGCTTGTGATGACTTTGGTGTTGATGAATAGATCTCCTGCGCCTCGATTTTTTACCAGCTTCTTCGTTGTCATCTGATGACTTTCCAAGAGTGCGGCACCTTTGCTCATCAGAATCAGATGACTTTGAGTCCATGCTATGGGATCGGCGATGACATTTATGGCTCCTTGCACGGCTTCTCCTGTACTCGTCATCTGACAAATCTGAATCACTAGATTCTGACTTGCGGTGACGCTTGTGATGCTTTGAATGACCTCTCCTGACAGCACCATTGTCCTCGTCACTTGAAGAATCTGAAGCACTTAATTGTGATTGCCAGTCGTGTTCATGTCGGCGATGCTTTGCACGGTCTTTCCTCCTGATCATATCATCATTATCACTTGAAGAATCATCAGAACTGGAATCTGGTCTTGAATTCTGATGCCTATGTCTTTGATGATTTCTCTTCTTCCTCCTCCTTTCTTTCTCCGAATCACTCTCAAAACCATCAGTGCTGTCATAACTCGAGTCAGAGGACCGTCTCTTTGGCCTATGCTTCCATTTCCTTTCCTTCTTCTCATTGTCACCTGAATCAGAGTGGGTATGCTTTCTGTGTTTCTTGTGGGCTCTTTTCCTAGATTTTCTCCCATCATTACTGTCGCTATCACTGTCATTGTCAGACTTTGATACAGATCTTCTTTTATGCTTTGCAGCCTTCTGTTTCCTCTGTTTGGCTTCAGCTTCAGCCTTGGCCTTTGCAGCAGCTTCTAACTTCTGTTCCCATTTCGCAGGGGCTTCTTTCTTCTCCAAAGCTCTCTTCTTTTTCTCCTCGACCAACTGGATGAACTTCTTGCTGTCCATTTATATTTGTATATAAAAACAAGCTCAAAACCTGCATTTTGGTATGATGATGACCAGAAGTACATCTCACAGAAGAGAAAAAACAATGTTAGCTCTTCCATCATAAAAATAGCTCCAAAGAAAAGCTCATGCCATAAATAGAACAAAATTTCGTGTTCATCATCTTGTATAATAAAGCATAAATGCAATAAACAGATCATGCTATAAGCACATGGGAATGTATGAATACAAAAACCATATGAAATAATGAGCAGGACCAAAATAACTTTGATTCAACTTTCTTACCTTATGTGCAAACAAAGAAACGCCTCCCTCACAGCTCAAACCAATAGTCTTCTACCACAGTCAGCAAGACAGATCTGCAAAAGTTGGTAAAGAACACAAGTCTTTTGGTTTAGAGAGAACTAAAAAGAAAACAAAATGGAATGTGCAAATCCATGAATATCTAACTCTGGTTTAACAAGATTTAATCCATGACTACATCAGTAGTTGGAGAGAGAAAAGAAAGCAAAAGGGCTATACTATCAAGTAATAAATACAGTTTAAACAAGCCTGAACAATGCATAATGCATATTTAGATGACATCACACTTGTGTTCTAACAACTATTAGGGGCTTAAGTACATTTTTGACATAAGAAGTCAGCGGGCATTCTCAATATTTTCTTTCATTAGCATACAATATCCTTACATGCATAAACCCCATATTTAGCATAACGCAGGTAACAGTTCTTGGAAATCCTGAAAGGATATAAAATGACTTAATCTTATAATTACTGTTACAAAATAACATCCTATTTAGGAGCATCTTTAATGGTACTCCTTATTTTAAAGAGTACTATCTTTTACATAAATAAAAAAAACATCTTAATCAATTTTTAAATATGAAGAATGTAAATTTTTTTATGGTCTAATGGATCATTTAAAATTTAATTTTTCATTTTGCTTAGTATTGATGATTTTAAAATTTTTCTCCTTTTCATTTTACAACATTTCCCTCTTTTTATTTAATGAGAGAACTAATAAATAGCATGCATAAAAAGTTATAAAATCTAAAATAAAGAGTGAAATAGAGAGCCAAAATTCACTCTCTGATTTAAATTTAAATAATAAAGAGTCCAATTAAAATCTTATTTTCTTATATTGAATCTTTATTATAGAGAATTCGAGACATAAAGAGCACATTGGAGATGGGCCAAATACGTAGGCCAGGCTAGTCAAATTCTTCCCAATTTAAAGCAGCTATTGATAGTTAGTTGCCCAATTACAAACAAGCTTGTTTCTTTCAGTTTTTGAATAGACTTGGATTCCAGTTCGTTTTTGTTCCCTACCATTCACTTCCCTATACATACGTTTCTCATGCAATGATAAAATTTAATGTTCTAAGCGGTTTATATCTTTATCTAAAAAGTAGTATCATTTATAAAACACCCACAACCCACAATAACAAAACACTAGAAACTGACAAACAAGAACACCGCTAAACAAGAGGTTTTATAGATTTTAATAAAAAAAAAATATCAATTCGATTAGACCGGAAAATATACGTTAACTGAAAGACAAAAGAAAACCCTAAAACCCAGTTCATAAAAGAATATAAAGAAACCAATTAATGACAAGGAAAACCATTTCGTCGCTCAAAAACCCTAAATAGCATTACAGATCAAACAATCAACGAATTTTAAAAAATTTATAAACGTATCACCCAAAATCAAATGAAGGTAATAGAAAGCAAACATAAAGAGAGAAAATTGAAGGAAAAAAGACTTTACCTTTGACAGAGAAACTGAAGAGGAGAGAAGAGATCGGCGATTAAGGGAGGCGTTTGGTTGATGATGATCTCCTTTCCTTGAGGCTTGAGCTAGGGCTTCACTTTCCAAAGACGACCTAACGCTGCTTAGTAACGTATATATAGACGTTATTACACACCAGTCGCACGCGCTTGATTACCCCTGTGAAACCCGTGCTTGTTACGTAATTTGAGAACCCAACGCTTTGGTCGGTTACTCTTTTGACCTTACAAACAAATATAAATTAATTATAAATTAGTGCAATTTAAATAATGTTTATGGCTATGTACTAATCTGTGTGTGCATAAGAAGGGGAAAAAAATCTGTGTGTATTGTTATAAATAAGGCTAAGCACCGTTGGGTTCAATTTAAAATTTTAAAAATCTCAAGAATTAGATTAAATTTCAAGTATTTTAATTTCTAAAGATTTAGAATCAAAACTGAAATAAAAAATATCCATATTGTCTTGTTCTGAAAATTTTGGGACAATACAATTCAGGAATTGGATATTTCGGTTCCAGTCCAATCCAATTCAATCAAAAACTGAGATTTAGAGAAAATACATTTGATAATTAATTTATTATAACTAATCGTATAGTTTTAAGTTTTATTTTTTACGAAATTTGGGTTTAATAAATTAATATATTGTATTAATATTAATAATATATGATTAAATGATTATATTAATAAATTAATACATTATGTTAATATATATAATTATATATCAAAACTATATATTAATAGTTTTTGTGATATAATTATATATACTACTTAAAGTTAATACATAATTTCTTATAATTAATTTGTAACTTTTTATACAAATTATTAATTATCTATTACAAGTACTTTCTTATTGATAACCTATCACACAAATATTAATTAATAAAAAAAATTTATCAATATTATAATATTAGATACCAATAAAAGTTAATTAATCAAAAACTTTATTAGTATCATATAAATTTTATTAGTACATTATATTTTCTTATTATCACTTATTGATTAATCATAACATATATTAAAAGTTTTTATTCTAAAACATTTAAGTAGTGAATTTAAAATTTTTAATTGTAATATGTGATCATATATTAGTATTATTAAAATCTAATACACATTATATTACTAATTTTTCATTGATATAATTTTAATGAATCTAATTTTTAAGTAAATTATATAAATATTAATAGTTATATTCCATTGAATTAAGGTATATATATTTTTAATTATAGATTTATAATTCATTTAAATTTTATTTTCATATAATCTTAATATAATTTGATAACTGTTATAATGACATATATAATATTATAATTTTTGTGTTATCTATATATTATTCAATTAACATTATTTATATATTATAAATAAATAACTAAAAAATTTCGGTTATTTCGGTCCAATCTAATTAGGTACGATTCTATTCAATTCGGTCCAATTCTTGTTCCAGATATACATTAATCTCCAGAACCGTACCAAAATATTTTATTTGGTCTAATTCGGTTTGGGGAAAGTAAAAAAATCAATGGTTCGGTCCAGTGTCGGATATTTTTGGTCCGGTTATTTGATTCAATTCGGAATTTTTAATCTCCGTGCTCAGTCCTAATTATAAATATAATAAAGAACAATAAAAATAAATAATATAGAGAAAAGAATATTTTTTTTAATTATTCTATTTAATAGTATTAAGCCCTTTATATAGAGTACAGAACAGAGATAAACAAGAAATTTTTCTAATAAGAAAAATACAATAAATACTAATATAGAAACTAGAATATTTATATATATAGAAAGACATCAATCAAATGCTATAATATATTATAACACTCCTCATTTGATATCTTTTACAAAGAATGTGCTTCATCAAAACCTTAGTAAGAAAAAACTCTGTGGGAAAAAATCTTAGTGAAAGAAAAATAGTACATTATTCTTGTAGAGATTTGCACCATAACACTGCCTCGTTAAAAATCTTGCTAGGAAAACCCAATGAGACAAAACTTAGGTTAAGGAAAAAAAAGTACAGTACACTAAAATCTCCCCCTCATGAAAACATGATTTCTATCAAATATCTCTTAGTCGGCGCATACCAATTTTGTTGACTAGCTTTTCAAATGTGGTTGTATCTAAATATATTTAAGTAATATCCACATATAATAATTTATTTATAATACTCTCTTAGGATATTACATGCGTCATGAATATGCCTCATTAAAAATCTTGCTAGAAAACCCAATAGAAAAAAACATAGCTAAGAAAAAGAGTACATTTCATACGCTATTTTGTCATTGCATAAATTGTCTAATTAAAACCTTTGTGCAAGAAAACCATGTGGAACAAAAACTTGACTAAGAAAAAAGAGTACAATTATATACTAATTTACTCCCTCTGATAAGGATAGATTTTAACACGATATATACTAATCGATTAAACAATGCCGTTTAAAAATCACACTAGGTAAAAACTTAATACATAAGTCTATTAGGTTGTTACTTAAGCGAATTTGGTCGATATCTTTTCTAGAGCTCATATATATATATATATATATATATATATATATATATATATATATATATATATATATATATATATATATATATATATATATAAGAATTTGAGTGAAATTTATATATCTACTTCATCACTCTTGATACACCCATATTTAGTTTGTGCAATGCAAATTGTATTATTTTCAAAATATAATGGGAGTATCTTTAGCGAGATACTTTAGGACCATAAAACCCATTATAAAATTGCAGTATCACCATATGTAAATACATAGCCAATTTAAGATCTACCATTATAGAGATCAAACAAATAACTAATATTCATAAATAGACCAATTTCAAATATGAATCAAAATATGATCATAATATTAATAGTACATTGAAGATAACTTTTTAAATCACTTTAATATCTCTTCGTAGATGCAGAGTTATACTTAGTTAGGAATTTTCCTTGCAAATGCAATATCAGGCCTAATGCAATTTGCAATATACAAGAGTGTCCTATGACACTTATATATAGTACTTCAAGACCAAATAGCTCTTTATTATCTTCTTTAGGTCTAAAAGAGTCTCTCTTCATTCTAGTAACCGGACCACCTATTGGTGTGCTTGAGGGAAAAAATTTATCCATGCAAAAATTGCTTAAATATGTTTTCTACAAAAGTATACTGGTATATTAGGACTCCTTAATAATTGGTCTGCAGACCGATACAAAATTTCATTTCCTTTAAAATTTTCATTTCGAACTCACTTTTCAAATACGTACATACTTATTTAAGTTCATTAGGAGTCACATTGATATTTAAATCAACTTATACTGCAATAATAACATATATCATTTTATGGTCTTTTATGAATACAAATGGACATAGTGTATTATTCACATATCTTTCTTTCAATAAGATTTTATTCTAACAATTATACCACATGTCCATATTGCTTTAATCCATAAATAAATTTTTGCGATTTGATGGAATATACGTTACATGTTTAATGTGCATTCATTTATAATATCTTTATTCATTTTGGGACTCTCATATAAAAATCATTTTCATAAAGCGTATATCAAGCCTTTCTTTAACTGCTATACTAATCAAATAACGAAACATGATCATTTCCATAATAAGAGAATTATTTTTCTTATAGTTAATGATAGAACGAGTTTAACTCTACTTTAATTGCCTTTTTCATGATGATTAATCATGTTTATACTAATATTCAATTATATTTATAGATTCTGAATCCAGATTTTCTCTTGAAACGTCAAGAGCTATTATTGAGGCAAATTCATCATCGACGATAATTAAATTTTTATCAACTCTTTCTCTTATATTACAAAAATAATTGAGATCTTATAGTTTTCATTTATATAATCATCAACTCTAAAAACCCTATTTGGAGGATCTAATTGTTTCATTGTCTTAGTATATATTTCATAATTGGTTATAACTCTTTGACTGAGATCTTTCTTTTGAAGAGGTTTCTCTTCATGAGATTTTATGAGTGATGCTGCTTTTCACTTCAGGGAATGCAGTTGTACTAGTGGGCATTGTTTGATAATTTCTCATTAACAATTATTCTTTACAACCACTCGAAAAATAATATTTGTAAATTTTCACTTTTTAAAATGCTACTACAGGAGTATGTAACTTTATTACCATACAATTTCAGCTGTGAAGTAATTTTAAATATGGTTGAATTATATTTTCAAATAGACTTTAAGTCTTGTAGGCGTAGATTTACCCAATCATATTGAGCTTATGGTAGTACCACTTCAAGTGATCATATCAATCTTTAAAACTCTTCTAGATAATACAAAATCTTAAATAGTGAGATATTAATCTATTAGACTCCTTTTATATATTGTATAAATATGATCAAAATCTTTGTGTTGGAAATAAAAAAAAATATTAAATTGATTTTCTTAAAAATCTAGAACTCAATCGATTTTGAGAAAAATGAAGAAATTTAAACTAATTTCATCTAAAAACTCCAATAATTTATAAATCAATCCGACCATTTATAATAAATTCATGTTTATAATGAAGTAATAAATTTTCAATTATTTCAAATTTTATATTGAAACCAACTACATAAACCATATGAAATTTATACTCATAAGGCAATTATTATAAAATATATTTGCATCAAAGCAAGTCAAGGACAAATTAGTCATTATAAGGCACAACAATTTTTATACTAGAATTCAAGTTAAAAATAAATAAATAATATGCAATGGCACAAGCAAATTATATTTGCTAATCAGATAAACCAATATATATATATATATACAACATATTTATCATATCATATTTATAATTCCACTAAGAAATTTACGACATAAATATCATGAGTATAAATAAAGATCTCTCTTGAGTAAACTTGAGCTAATTATCAATTTCACGAGATTTTGGAACTCCAAATGTATTAATTGGTCAATTAGTAAATTACATAAGTTCAGGTCTTCAAAATACAAAGTGTACACTATAACCATTTTATACTTCTAGTATAAGCAGAGTTTACTGTATAATATATAAACTAAATTCTTCATAAGTAATCATCTCAATCATGCCCAACAAAAATGTAAAAGAAAAACACAAATTTTATATTTATATGTCATATATATAATACTATTCATTTATTAAAATAAAATCATCAAGAATATATATATAATAGATTAACTAATTAAATATTTCAAATATACGCTGTAATTTATAACCCATTAAATATTGTTAAAGGAAGATAAAATATTGCAAATAAGAAGTTCACCCTACAAAAATTAATTAGAATACCAACCCTATTAAATAGTTTTCAGATAAATGAAAAATCTTTAGCAACATTAAATTTTCAATACCCGAATGAGTGACACCAGTTAATTTAGATCTTATTAGACTTAATTTCATATTTAATAAAATCAAAATTAATGTGCTATATGCCATATTGGTTTGCTGCTCTCAATTTCACATCAACAAATTATATTACCACGATAACACGGCATAAAAATCCCATAAGATAAATAATTAATTAAAACTAATTCAAAAATTTCAGCATTTAGTATCCATGATAAATACTTCTTACTCGTGATATCGAGGGCCATTAATTAACATTGTTTAATATAGAATCATAATAAAATTAGTCTTTTAAAGACTTGTAGATAATGCATTTAATTTTTCAGGAACATAAAATAATTCATTAATGAATTTATATTTGTTTATTTTGATTAGTTTTTCAAGAACTATATAAAATATTAATTCTTCAATAACAGTAGAGAATACCAGTTCTTCAGAAACTGTAGAGAATACCAGTTCTTCAGGAACTGTAAAGAATACCAGTTCTTCAGGCGCTGTAATTATTATTAGTTCTTCAGAAACTTATAGCTTAGTTATTTACTTAATTAGCTATTCAGGAATTATAAATGATACTAGTTCTTCAAGAACTAAAATTTAAAATATAATACTAGTTCTTTAAGAACTCATGGCTTAGTTATTTATTTAATTAGTTATTCAAGAACTATAAATAATACTAGTTTTTCATGAACCAATATTTAAAATATAATACTAATTCTTCAGGAACTAGAGTTTAATTGATTAATCATTAAATAGTAGATCAAATCTTTATAAATCTAAAAAAACGATTTGAGGTAAATGATTGTAAGAGAGAAAAAAAATGATTTCTTCAAATTAATTAGCCTAATATGTTTAAACCATTTCTTCAAATTAATTAGCCCAATATGTTCAAATGATTTCTTAAAAAAAAAATTAGTTTTTTTTCTTAAAAAAAATGTATTTGATACATAAATATTAATAATAATAGTAATTAATTAGACAAAAATTGTTTACCATAAATCTTGAATTTTAATTTTTCAAATTTTTCGCCTTAACTAGGTTGTAACAAACCACAAACTATCCAAAATTATGAATAATATTGCAGACGATTCATGCTAATAACGTATTATAAATATAATTGAGAAGAATAAGAATAAATAATATAGAAAAGAGAATAGTTTTTCTAGTTATTCCATTTAAGAGTATTAGGCCCTTTATATAGAGTATAGAAGAGAAATAAATAGGAAACTTTTCTAATAAGGAAAATACAATCAATACTAATATGAAAACTAGAATATTCATATATATGGAAAGACATCAATCAAATCCTATATATATATATATATATATATATATATATATATATATATATAAAGTTTGCCAAAAAAAAAATAAAATGCTATGCTTTTTTAAAAACACATTTTTAACCCATTGCATATAATATTCAATAAAAGAAATTTTCTTATAATAAAAATAATAAAATAAGTCTTTAAAAATATGTAAAAATTAGAATTATGTATTCATTCGTACATATTCAGATTGGATTAAGATCCTCTCATAAATATTATTATGCAATATCATTCACAGTAATTGATATTATTATAAATATAATGGAGAAAAATAAGAATAAAAAATATAGAGAAGAGAATAGTTTTTCTAGTTATTTCATTCAATAATATTAAGCCCTTTATATAGAGTACAAAATAGAAAGAAATAGAAAATTTTTCCAATAAAGAAAATATAATTAATAGTATTATGGAAACTAGAATATCCATGTATATGGAAAGACATCAATCAAATCCTATAATATATTATAACACTCCATCTTGATGTCTTTTACAAAAAATATGCCTCGTCAAAACCTTACTAAGAAAAAACCTTGTGGGAAAAAAATCTTAGTGAAGGAAAAAGAGTACATCATTCTTGTAGAAATTTGCGCCATAAAAAAAGTATATTATTCTTGTAGAGATTTACACCATAATACTGTCTCGTTAAAAATCTTGCTAAGAAAACCCAATGGGACAAAACCTAGGCTAAAGAAAAAAGAATACAGTGTACCAAAATCTCTTCCTCATAAAAATATGATTTCTATCAAATATTTCTTAATCGGTACATGCCAATTTTGTTGACTAACTTTTTAAATGTGATTGTAGGGAGTGTTTTTGTAAACAAATATGTCAAGTTGTCAAATTGTAATATCCATATATAATAATTTATTTATAGTACTTTTTTAAAATGTTACTTGCACTATGAATATGCCTCGTTAAAAATCTTGCTAAAAAATCTAGTGGAAAAAAACATAGCTAAGGAAAATAGTACATTTTATGTGCTATTTTGTCATTGTACATATTGCCTCATTAAAATCTTTGTCTAAAAAAACCATGTGTGATAAAAACTTGACTAAGGAAAAAGAGTACAATCATATATAAATTTGCTCCCCCCTCATAAGGACATTTTAACACGGCATATACTAATTGATGAAACAATATCGTTTAAATATCACATTAGGTAAAGACTTAGTATATAAGTCTGTTAGGTTGTTACTCAAGCGAATTTGGCGGATATCTCTTTTGGAGCTTATGTATATACAAGAATTTGGATGAAGTTTATGTCTACTTTATTACCTTTGATATAACCACCTTTAATTTGTGCAATGCAAATTACATTATTCTCAAAATACAATGTGAGTATCTTTTAGTGGGGTACTTCAGGACTATAAAAACATTTATAAAATTGCAGTACCACCATAAGTGAATACATAACTAATTTAAGATCTATCATCAGGGAGACTAAGCAAATAACAAATATTTGCATATAGACCAACTTCAAATATGAATTATAATATTAATAGTATATTGAAGATAATTTTTTACACCACTCTAATATCTCTTAGTAGGTGCAAAGCTATATCTAGTTAGGAATTTTTCTTACAAATGCAATTTTAGTCCTGATACAATTTATAATATACATGAGTGCCCCTATAGTACTTATATATGGTACTTCAATACCAAATAGCTCTTTATTATCTTATTTAAGTTTAAAAGGGTATCTCTTTACTTCAGGTGAGAGGACCACCGCTAGTGTATTTAAGGAAAAAGATTTATCCATACAGAGTTGCTTAAATACCTTTTCCATATAATTAGACTGGGATATTATGACTCCTTGATAATCGGTCTGCAGGCTAATACAAAATTTTATTTCCTTTAAATTTTTCATCTCAAACTCATTTTTCAAATAGGTAATACTTATTTAAGTTCGTTAGGAGTTATATCGATATTTAAATCAACTTATACTGTAATAATAACATATACTATTTTATGGTCTTTTATGAATACAAATGGACATAGTGTATTATTTTCATATCTTTTTTTCAATAAGAATTTACTTAAACAATCATATATCTTTTTTTAATAAGAATTTACTTAAACAATCATATCACATGTCCATATTGCTTTAATCCATACACAAATTTTTGCAATTTGATGAAATATATGTTACATATTTAATGTGCATTCATTTATAATATACTTAGTCTTTCTGGGACTTTTATTGCTTTCATAAGGCGTATAATAAGTATTTCATTAACTACCATACTTATTAAGTATCGAAACATGATTATTTCAATAATAAGAGAATTATTTTTCTCATAATCAAGATAGAACAAGTCTAGCTCTATTTTAATTGCCTCATTCCATGATGATCAATCATTTTTATGCTAATATTCAGTTATACTTATAGATTCTGGATCCATATTTTCTCTTATAACACTCAATCATTTTTATGTTAATATTCAGTTATACTTATGGATTCTGGATCCATATTTTCTCTTATAACAGCAAGAGTTACTGTTAAGATAAATTCATCATCGATGATAATTAAATTTCCATCAACTATTTCTTATAGCACAAAAATAATTGAGATCTCATAGTTTTCATTTATATGATCATCAACTCCAGAAGCCATATATGGAGGATCTAATTGTTCCGTTGTCTCAGTCTGTGTCTTAGAATTTGCTATAGCTCTTTGACTGAGATGTTTCTCTTCAAGAGATTTCTCTTCAGGAGATTTTATGAGTGATGCTGCTTTTCTTTTCTGCAAATTTTTGTCTTTAGTTCCAATTTACTATCCACGTTTCTGACGTGTAGTGAGATTGATTGATTTTTTATTTGCAATTGGAATCACAACCCTCGCTAAGGTATTAGCAGTTGTAATATGATATTTTGTCACTTTTTTAGCATCTATAAATGCATTTGGCAATTAAGTTATAATTTGTTGCAACTGTATTATTTTGTGAACTTCTGGTTCACTCTAACTTGTACATGGATCAAAATTATTTAAAGGATTTTCCTTCCAATAAATTTCTCGACATTTTTTAGCACTGCAGGTGTTTTTTCTCCCCTAATGTCGAGAAATATGCCTCATCAAAATAAATTTTTAATCTCTTTTGTGGATCCATTGTCACACATTGTGATAGTGATATTAATATATTCATGGCACAAAAAATTTACGACTTATGTCCTTGTACAAGTTTCAAGGGAGAGTATATATGACATACATAATGGCATTCATGCCAAATTTTCAAAGTTTAATTATTGAATTATAAGTTCAATGCTTGAACTGCAGGTTCAATGTAATATATTGTGCATGTATACTGGAAATAAAACAGTAATGAAATAACTCATTATAATGCACAACTTGTAAAATCCTTGCAAATTACTCTTTCAAGGAGTTTACATAAAATCATCAATATTGAATTGAGTTGTGTCCTCTATATGGGCGGTTCCTCTTTCAGAATCTCATGATCTACTAAATAATTTATAGCATTCACTTTAGGGAATACAGTTGTACTAGTGGACATTATTTGATGATTTATCGTTAGCAATTATTCTTTCAGAATTCGCATTATCTACCAAATGATTTATAGCATTCACTTCAGGAAATGCAATTGTACTAGTGGACATTGTTTGATGATTTCTCATTAGCAATTACTTTTTGCAACCACTAGAAGACAAACAATATTTATAAATTTTTACTTTTTATACTGCTAATACAGGAGCACGTAACTTTATTACTGCACAATTTTAGCTGTGAAGTAATGTTAAACATGGTTGAATTATATTTTAAAATAGATTTCAAGTCTTGTAGGCATAGATTTAGCCAATTATATTGAGCTTATAGTAGTACCACATCTTTCAAGTGATCATATTGATCTTTAAAACTCTTCTAAATAATACAAAAATCTTAAATAGTAAGATATTCATCCATTAGTCCCTTTTTACATATAGTATAAATATGATCAAAGTCTTTGTGTTGGAAATAAAACAAAAATATTAGATTGATTTTCTTAAAAATTTAGAACTCAATCGATTTTGAGAAAAAATAAAGAAATTTGAACAAATTTCACGTAAAAACTCCAATAATCAATCCAACCATTTCCAATAAATTCATATTTATAATGAAGTAATTTTTCAATTATTTTAAATTTCATATTGAAACCAAACATATAAACAATATAAATTTTATACTTAAAAGTCAAAATAAGGCAATTACTATAAAATATATTTGCATCAAGCCAAGTTGAGGACAAATTAGCAATTAATTATAAGGTACAACAATCTTTATACTAGAATTCTAGTTAAAAATAAAAAATAATGTGCAATGACACAAGCAAATTATACTTGCTAATCAGAGAAACCAATATATATATACAATATATTTATCATGGCATATTTATAATTTCACTAGGAAATTTAGGACATAGATACTTTGAGTATAAGTGAAGACCTCTCTTGAGTAAAATTGAGCTAATTATCAATTTCATGGGATTTTTAGAACTCTAAATATATTAATTGGTCAAAAATTAGTAAATTATATAGGTTCAGATCTTCAAAATATAGAGTGTACACTATAACTATTATATACTCCTAGTATAAGCAGAGTTTACTATATAATATATAAACTAAATTCTTTATGAGCAATCATCTCAATCATGTCCAAAAAAATACAAAAAAAAAACCACAAATTTTCTATTTATATGTTATATATGTAATACTGTTCATTTATTAAAATAAAATTATCAAGAGTATATATATAATTGATTAACCAATTAAATATTTTAAATATCCATTGTAATTTGTAACCCATTGAAATTGTTAAAGGAAGATAAAATATAGCAAATAAGAAGTTCACCCTACAAAGATTAACTAGAGTACCAAACCTATCAAATGGTTCTCGAACAAATAAAAAATCTTTAGCAGTATTAAATTTTTAATATCTGAATGAGTGACACTAGTTAATCCAGATCTTGTTAGGCTTAGTTTCATATTCAACAAAATCAAAATTAATGGGCAATATGTCACATTGATTTGTTGCTCTTAATTTTACATCAACAAATTGTACTACCACGACAACACGGCATGAGAATCCCATAAAATAAATAAATAATTAAGATTAATTCAAGAATTTCAGCATTTGGTATCCATAATAAATAATTATTACTCGTGATATCGAGAGCCATCAATTAATATTGTCTAATATAAGATCATAATAAAATCAGAATTTTAAAGACTTGTACACAATGCATTTAGTTATTCAGGAATATTAAATAATTCTTTAATAAATTTATACTTGTTTATTTTAATTAGTTTTTCAGAAATTATATAGAATATTAGTTCTTCAACAACTGTAGAAAATATCAATTTTTCAGGAACTGTAAAGAATACCAGTTCTTAAATAACTATATATTATACTAATTCTTCAAGAACTATAAAGAATATCAATTTTTTAGGAACTGTAATTATTATTAGTTCTTTAGGAACTCATAGTTTAGTTATTTATTTAATTAGTTCTTTAGGAACTATAAATAATATTAGTTATTCAAGAACTATAATTTAAAATATAATGTTAGTTCTTCAGGAATTAGAGTTTAATTAATTAATCATTAAATAGTATATCAAATCTTTACAAATCTAAAAAAAATGATTTGAGGTAATTGATTGTAAGAGAGAAAAAAAAAATGATTTCTTCAAATTAATTAGCCCAATATGTTCAAATGATTTCTTCAAATTAATTAGCCCAATATGTTCAAACAATTTCTTAAAAAAAATGATTTAGTTTTTTTTTCTTAAAAAAAATGTATTTGATATATAAATATTAATAATAATAATAATTAATTAGACAAAAATTGTTTACCATAAATCTTGAATTGTATTTCTTCAAATTTTTTGGCTTAGCTGGGTTGTAGCAAACCACAAGCTATCCAAAATTATAAATAATATTATAAAACGATTCGTACTGATAACGTGTTATAAATATAATAGAGAAGAATAAGAACAAAAAATATAGAGAAGAGAATAGTTTTTCTAGTTATTTCATTCAATAGTATTAAGTCCTTTATATAGAGTACAGAAAAAAAAAAAAGGAAGTTTTTCCAATAAGAAAAATACAATCAATACTAATATGGAAACTAAAATATTCATGTATATGAAAAGACATCAATCAAATCCTATAATATATTATAACAGATATTTATTTGTCATAAATTTAGGTGAATTCTAGTACAATTAAGCATAACCCTAAATGCGGTTTGGATTTCACAAATTCTACACTCTCTAGTATTAAGCAAAGTATAATACTATATCTAATACATTCAACTGCTAAGGGATTTTAAATTAATTTCATAAATACTTACTCATTTCATTGTGAAAAAAGTGGCCAATAAGTAAAAATCATAATTTTTAATATGATAATAATTTTGTTATAAGTTACTAAAAAGACTCCTATTAATTGAAACATAAATATGAAAAACATCTTCCATACCTGATAAATGGAATGGTAAATTAACCATTTTACTATATTTTTTTTTATCGAATTGCTAAATAATTATTTATTTATGAATAAAATTTACTTTTTTAATGGTTATTTATTTTGTAAGGAAGGAAGTATTACTTAAAAAGTTGTACTCAAAAGATAATATAAAACCAATTAGTAATAGTACTTTAAAATGTGAAGATTAATGTCACAATTAATGTTCAACCTGCACTGCCTCTAAAACACTCAACTCAATCCCAATAAATGGCATTAGTTTCCTCACAAGAAAAAAACAAAACAAAACACCACGATCCCTAAGGGAGGTGGGACTATTTCCATTTCACAAATTCTTCTCACATTCCCATTATTATTAATTTTTTTTTTTTTAATATCAATTTAACCCATTGTATTATACATAAATTTTAACCATTGCATTATAGATAAATTTTAACTCTTTTTTTTTTTTTTTAAATTTATTATACATAAATTTTAACCATTGTATTATACATAAAGAATTAATACTTTCACAATTAAGCACTGTAAACCAAAGAAACAGAAAAACCTCAAACAAGAAATCCCACGCAAAGAAAGTATAAATTAACAATGCTCAATGCTGTATATCAAACTTCAAGATCTAAAATCAAATCATTACCAAGTTTCTTATATCAGGTCTTTTTATTATTTAAAAAATATAAAATGAGACAAAATTTCAGGTGCCAGTTGTATACTGATCCTAATGTTCAGTATCAATAACTAATAATGATTTATAACAACAGTATATATACAATAACTTTGGAACCAATTGAACCTCTATTACTACAAATTAAATCATCTGATGGTAAACACGTAAACTGTTAAAATATCATTCATCAGCTACCAAAGAAATGGCCAATTATGGAAAGCAGCGTGCTATTTGCTAAAATAAGACTACCAACCCTGATATCAAATGAAACCCAGCATGCTATTTACTGTCTGCTGAATAACACAAAGAACAAGAAAAAGTGAAACCATAACCATTCCTCACTCTGCCACAATATAACTGATAAATGTACTGGCTTGAGCCATCCAATAATCTACTTCTCTTCCTTTTTAATCTTCTGTTCCTTATCTGCTTCCATGTTGCCCTGTTTAGTTATTGGTTGGATTCTCACATAAGGTTTCCTAGTTAATGTCTCCCCTCTCAGAGCAGCAACATATCGATCATTTGTATCCTGCTTCCGCTGCAGCTCCCCAAGGTATTCTGCTAGTCTCTCTTGATTAACCTTCCCCATCATCTGATTTCAAAATCCATGAATAAAATTGTCAAGATGCAACTATAAAGGGATGAGAACTTAGAACTATATGATATTGTTACAACCATAGCTATCAAGAGCACAAAAGCTCTCAAGCACAGCACAAACACAGGATCTGTAAACGGAACCTCTTAGGACAGGCCACATTCATTGATTTCTTTAGACATAGCTTTTGTTACAAGAGAGTGGTAATAAAAAAGAAAAGAGAGTACGGCAATGCTCGGCATGCTTAACTATAAAGTTTATTTAAACTACAAATTACCCAAAACTGCAATTTGTTAGTGGACCCTGTTGAATGGGTCTTGTTTCGAACTTCAACAGTCATGCTCTTCAAGATTTCAACTTTAAGTCAGCTATTTAGCATCGGTGAGTTTCTGGGTTCTTTACCTTTTTTATTTTAAATAATCTTGTTTAAGATTAAGATTAAGATTCAGAAGAAGAAATTTCTTCTATATTGAAAGGATCAACAGCCAAGATCTAAAGATTAACATCTCTTACAGAGATGTTATAGATAATTAAAGATTCAAGGTTGAAGAAGTCTTAATCTTTTGTAAACCATTAGTAATTGCCTAAAACACCTCAAGACTGGGGTGCTAGCTCAAAAAGAACTTTATATATGAAGTATAAATTATTCAAGTATATATATATATATATATATAGTGGTAATTTGCTTTTGATTAGCCTTCTAATTCACAACTTTGCAGCACCAAAGCCAATTCCAGTACCACCTGTTGAATTGTTAAATTTTGTTTTGGTAAATAGGGAACAACATGTTGAATTGTTGTTTAAAAAAAAAAAGGATCATATTAAAAATATTGATTAAAGATTATTAAATGTTCAATAATAAAAATTTTGAACTAAAGAATATTTTCTAATGTTTTGTTAAATGTAAAACATTACTTGTTAAAAATAATTCTACCTTAATGTCGAATAGATTCTTACTGATACAGACTACAAAAACATGATATAGAAATGCCCATTTTTTATTTTTAGTCACATGCATTACATAAACCCTTTCAAACAAATCCCTAAGTTATTAGTTAATTTGAGCAAATTCCAATGAATATTAGATAAGCTAATAACAATCATCTCATCAAAATATAATTCAAAATTTAACCAACATTTATATTACCTAGTAGATCTATCAAAAAACCATACAATTTCCTTAAATTCCTCAATACTCGACTTGTCCCTTGTTAAAAATCATTAATAATGACAACAAAAATATAATTACAGCCCTCTGGGAACCAAAATAAGGCAAGCAAGCAACAAAGCACCATATGTCATCCAAATCCTCAATCAAAATTTTAATTACCACATCCAAGACACTAATGAGCAATTCCCTTTATGTAGTGCAATCCAAACATCATAGAACATCTTTTTCAAGCTCTAACCTGTCAAAAAACTATTATTTTAACCATACTTTAGCATCATATTTAGCATAGCAACATAATGAAATTTTTTCCTTTCCCTTTCCACCATCCACTATATTTAACATGACATAAAATTAGTTTTGTAAATGTGAAATTTATCCAGTTGAATTTAGACAAGTATCTAACATTCTGGTGGTCATAGAACTCTCAATACCATTACTCTTGCAAGTATCTCAAAAGGCAGTTATGAATTTTAAATCAAATATGAAAGCATTCAGAAGCTTCAAATAGCAACATTTAAATAATTACCTTATTAATCTTGAAAGTAAGGAATTGTAACCAGTAATATGCTTTAGACATAAAATTTCTCCTTGTTAGTATTTATCCTACAAATCAATCACCATTAGATCCTTTGAATTTTGATATAGATACCATAATTACTAATACAGTAAAACGCCAATTAAATTGCAAATTTTCAATATCATACATGAATTCTACGTAACACAAATCCATAGTATTGAAACATAATCACCAATCATAACCAAAAATCCCAAAATAAATTAAAAATATAAACAAAAACCCTAAATTAGTCATAATAAATTGAGGGTTTAAAATATAATGCAAGAAATTATACACAAAAACCTCAATTCTCGAGCAAAATCCAATTGTACCAGGGATTCAGGGCGGGCGTTTTGGCGGAGGCGGGCCTCAAGCTCCGGATTGCTGGAGTTGGTGGTCTGCATGACGAAATAGCCGATGACACCAGGAACGACGCCGCAGATGGTTGCGAAGGTGAAGAAGAAAGATTTCGAGTCTCTTGTCTTCCTCACTATCCATCTCCATGTTTCGCTCTTCTCCCACAGAAGCGACATTTCTCACCTTGCTACTTCAGTCGTGTCTCGCTCTCTAGCAGGCTACAAGCGTAAAAATACTGCTCCCTCGTCCCACAGGCTTACTTTTCCTTTTCCTTCGATGTGATATATAGTCCTTTTTTTTTTTTTTTTTTTGGTCCACTTTTTTTTAAGATTATAATTTAATTATTAATTTTTTATGTTTTCTTTATTTATTTTACATCATTATCAAACAAATATTATTAAATATAATAATTAAAAAATTAGAACAAAAAGAGTCACATAATATTAATTAGGAGTATTATAGATAAAATATGTCATTTTAATTATAACAACTATATTTTTTTAATTTGTATGAAATTAACTATAAATTTATAATTATAAAACAGAGGGGGTAAAAATTAAAAATTATTCATCTATAATATCAAAATTAAATAAGATAAAATTCTACATTTATAATGTCAAAATTAAAAAAGATACAAGACTTTTTAGAAAGACGTTTTTAACCCATTATACTCTCTCTATTTACAATAGTCCACATTTTCTTTTTGAGATATTCAAAATATATAGTCCACTTTTTTCAAGTTAAATTTATTAGTATATCTTCAAATATACCATTTAATATAGTTATAATTAATCATATTATTTTAGAATAATTAATACAATTTGTGATCATAATAATAATAAAATATTAAAATAAACACATTATTAATTTCTGTGCCAAAATAAAAGTGAATTATAATTTATGAAGAGAAAGTATATGGTATTTCTATAAAAGAAATTTCATTATGATAAAAACCAAAAAAAAAATCTTTATATAAAGCTAAGCTAATAAGACTTAATTATTGAGCCTTTTTTGTCATTTCACATATAATATCAAATTATTTCATCAAAATCAATGTAAGATTGGCCTAGGTGAAAGAGACTATAGTAGCTTAAATAGAGGTATCGGATTTATTCGAGTTTATAAATGCAAAAAATTTTCTAGGAGATATCTCCATTTCGACGCCTAATAGTACCTTAAAAGAAATTAATTCTAGGTGAAGCTTACGGATACCCTTGAAAAAATATATATATATATATATATATATTTCATCAAAAATTAAATAACTCAATTGACATCTTGTCTAGTGGTAAAGTAAAACTCTTTAAGAGCATACGTTAAAATTTGACTGTAATTAATATTAAATTTTTCTTCTTCAATGCTAAAAAAAAATTAAATTCCCTTCCCTAATGCTTATATTTATTTAGTACATTAATTATATGTAATTAGGACTCAATTGGTGAGGTATTTTAAATTAACTTCATAAGCATTAAGAAGTTCTACACGTTTACTCAAAAGACAGACATGAAGTAATGTGAAGATTAATTTCACAATTAATCCAACACAATTGTTCAACCTGCATTACCTTTTAAAAAAGAATGGCTTCCTGGAATCTGAACAAGAAGTTCCACCAACATATTGGAAACTAGAATAAATTTCATTACTCTTGAATTGAACAAATCAAAGCATAACAATTTAACTCATATGAAGTTTCTATAAATAAGACAAGACATAAAGACTATTTTGCAGTATTAATATTGTTAAAACTGCAACCACATAAAAAAGAAAAAAAAAAATGTTACAATTGCTTCTTTTTCTTCTCCAAATAAGAATGGTTTCGTTGGAAGTTTAATACTGCCCATACCAAATGCCACAAGCCTATCTCTGGCCACAATGCATCTGGAGAATACAATGGGCAGTAACTAGTCTGCCAAAGTAGGAAGTTGCTCAGACGGGTCTCCCCAGAAGTTCGGATCAAGACGTCAGGATCAGGACCTATTGCCATGTACATGTATTTCTCAATGTCTACCAGCTTTATGTTAGAATCTGACTGCATCATCTCACTTTCTTTGATTGGAATCACACTTTTGTCAGTTCTAATTGCGTGAACTTCATCCAATTTGTCCCCAGAAAATCGTCGCATATCATTCAAAATCACATTATTTCTATCCTCAATCCCTCTAACTCCTTTAGTCTCACCATTATGCACTTGGCTTGCATTCATTGCATAAGATTTCTCTGTTTCATCTTTGCAGGATTCTCGAACACCATGCATGATGGGACCATCTTCTACTTCTTCAGTTATACCATTGCAAGCTTTGTCAAAGTTGGATGGCTCAATTTTATTCAACTTATCTTTACAAGATTCTTGAACAGCATGTATAATCTCATCAAATGAAGTATAGGCTACGCAAATCAAAAGAAGACACTTGGTGTTATTGGCAGTTGCCCTCATAACCTTTTCTGCTGCAACCCTGACTGGCTCACTCAAAAGCTTCAAATTACCTAAAAAATATACTCTAATACCATATTCATTGACAACACTTTCTTCTTTGAGCAACCCCTCAGTCTTCTCCAGCATTAGATCCATTATTTTCTGAACCTCATCAGGATGCCTTTTAAAATTATCAATGCTAAAGGCATAAACGGTTACATACTTCACTCCTAACTCATAGCAGTACTTGAGAATCGACAAGAGTGCTGAAAATCCAGCCCTGTGACCAGCCCCTTCTTCCAGGTTCTCCTTCTTTGCAAACCTCCTGTTTCCATCCATTATGAAGGCAAGATGACTGGGGATGGGACCAACAGATAGAATCCGGAATATGTATTTCCTCAATAAATTTGCCACCTTCCCGTGCAACCCAATTCGCTTATTAGTAGCACTATGCATTTCCATTTCACTTGAAGATAAATTGCAATGCCAAACTGACCCATTCAAAGGCAAAAGAAGGATCTCAGTTAGCAGAGAAATTAAAAAAAGAAATTGTAGCTAAGCCACTGTCTCTAATGCAGTAGTAATATATGGATTGCTAAATGAGGAGAAAACTAAACAAAAAGAGAGAAGAAATTAAAATGAATATAAGCAGCAACCAAGAACAGTAAGGTCATGCAGATGCTTGGTTCTTGCTGGAATTGGTCATGGAGTGCAGTTCTTGGAATAAGATTCTTAGTGCAATTTTTTCATTTAGTGCACAAGGAATCCACAAATTTTGAACATTTTTTTGTTTGAATGCCCTCAATTTGCATTAGAATGATATACATATAAAATTCTTAATCTAACTTTTAAATTTGGAAGTGGATTATCTAACAGTTATAATATCTCTAAATCATATCGCCTGTATCAAATATAGCTGAAAATTTTTGATATCTAATATGCTGAGCTTGAAAAAATCCATTTTTCCAAATTTAATGATTGCTGAAAACAAATGAGTTCCGTGAGTAGAAAGTCCGCTTCTTCCTAATTTTTTTTTTCTTTCTTTTTCAGTAAATTAGACTCAAACTCCAGAACTCACAGGCCTAGTCATGACTTCAGTATTACTGAACCAAATGCTCATAATGATGATATTAAATAATAAATAAATAAAGCATTTATCTTAATCAGAATCCAAAAATCGCCATTATACATCAAAAAACAAATACAAAACACTAATAAATCATTCAAAAACTGAAGCAAACAGCTATTATAGAACACAGGGCAAAAAAAATTACCTTTACCAAAAAGAAAGCAGAGCAGGGAATTTGATGATAACCTCCCCTCAAGCTACTAGAATAGTCAGTCGCCGGAAAAGCGTCTTCCCCGTGATGGAACTATACGCTTAACAGTAACTTCTGAAACGGCGAGGCTAATACCGATTTAAAAAGCCGCTAATGGAGAAAACACACGGTGTCCAAACAATCAGAGCTTAATAGTACCTAATCGTCGGTGCCAGAGGCGGCGTCGGCACCGGAGAAGGAAAAAATGGCTAGAGGAACTTGGGAAATAAATTGAAGAGGAAGAGCCGAAGAGGGCAAGTTAAAATAGAGGGAACAATCGTTGGTTCCAAATAGTGAATTTTTTTTTAAAAAATGGTTCCATTCCCATTTCCCCACGTGTCTTTGTTTTTGTCAGTTACATCACATCAGATTTTTATTTTATTTTATTTGTTTTTATAAATTACCATCTAATTATTTTATTATATATTCTGTGAAACGGATCGGTTGCATAAAATAAAATATTATAGCTTTTTTTGGATATTGCAAGAAGTGTGAATTCTGTCATGCAATGCGCTATTTTCAAAGTCCATCTGTCCTTCGAGTCGATAAAACGCAAAGACTCACTGATTAAAAGTTTAATCCTATAAGAAAAATAATTAAATTAATATATATATATATATATATATATATATATATATATTTATTTATTTATTTATTTATTTTATAAGTAATTTAATATAATAATTTGAAATAATGTTGAATGTAACAAATTTTCTTTAATAAATAATGTAAAAATAAAAAACACACACACACATATATATATAAATAATTTTAAAATTTAAAATAATAATAATATAATAAATCGGTATAAAAATTTTAGGAAGAATAAATTTTTCCTGTAAATAAAAATAAGAGAAATTTATTTTTTAGTGATAAAAAACTTAAATTTATTTCACAATATATTTAAATTTTATTATTAATTTATGTCAGAAGTGGTTATTTAAATTAATTTTACAACATAAATTTTTTTCAGATGATATAACTTGTTTCATAGTGAAAGTTGTTAAAAATTCATGTTTGGTTGAAATAGTTGGAAATTTTATATATAAGAGGGTAATAGAATCAAATCATATCAAAAATTAAATCAGTTTTCAGTTATTTTAATTCGATCTCGATTGATAAGTTCAATCCGATTCTAACAATTATGGTATAAGTATAATTTCTTGATTATAATAATAATGATGATGATTATGAGTATTCTAACAATTATGGTATAAATATAATTTCTTGATTATAATAATAATGATGATGATTATGAGTAAGCAATTGGTTAACTCAATTTAATTTTTAAATTAATCTAATTATATATATCTGTATATTATATCTAACTATAACACTTTTTTTTATTAAATATTATTTATTGTTTAAATTTTTATATACTTATATATTGATAAAAATATTAATGGAAGACCAGCTTATAAATCAACTATATATAATAATAATTAAAATATATGATAATTTATAATAATTTTTTATTTATATATATATATCTTTATTTAAAATAATATTGATATGTTTTCATTCTTTACAATCTATAAAAATTAATTAAAAATATTTTTAATAATAAATTGTGCAAAATGGGGATTTATTAACTAATATATATAATTTTAAATGGTTATTGAATCAAATCAATTTATTTTTGGGTTATTTCTATCACTATTTTCTACCTATTGAATTTATAATTGAAAACTGAAAATCTTACTATTGAAATAATAAAATTTTGCGGGTTCATTTTGGTTTTTTCGATTATGATTGAATTTTTCTACTTTTGTAATTATATATCTATTTTAATATGAAATGTCTTAATCTAAATTTAATCTCTTTTATCCTTTAAAATTTTTATAATTATATGTATTAAAAAAATAAGAAATATATTCAATTATTAGGACTATATAATGAATGTTAATTTTTTTTTTAATTTATAAATATTTAGTTTCACGTTAATGATCTATTTTTTATTATATGTATGTACACACTACATGAAAACTGACATGTAATGTCACTTAAAAATTTACCTCTAAATATTATTAATTTTACTAAAATGAACAAATCAATTTCATTAAAAACATATTTATAGTAAATTTACATAGTAATTTTAGATAGCTCTTACCTAATACCTAAAGCATTCAAAAGCTTGATCAATTAGACAATTATTTCTGAACAACCAACTATAATTGGATAATTGAATAATTTTTATTGTAAATTTATGTTATATATCAAATTAAAGATAAATCATCCACAGTAAAAATAAAAATAAAAAAAAAACCATTATTATACATGTCTAACATTATTATTTTACGCAATTCTATCTAGAAAAAAACACACATTATTCTATTATTTAATTACTTTCACATATTTATAGAATTTTTATATATACATGGCTTTATTAGGAAGTAAACTCCAAACCTCACAAACCTAAAATAATTTATCCCTTCATGTAAGTTGCATAAAATTAAGCTACATTAAGAGAAAAAGAATTAAATCTCAAGAATTAACCCGATTGATAAAAGAGTATATTCTTTTTCTTATTAGTTTGTGTTCAATGAAATAAAAACTTTTCCTTACTTATAAATTTTTAATTTCAGTGTAAAAGATTGTCTTTTTAATTTCAATGCGGAAGATCTGACTTTTTAAGTCTAAATTCTAATAGGATGAGGGGAGTTTCTTTTTGTTTAATAAAAGGAAACTAAGAAATATAAAATTTTTGAATTTAAATATTATCCTTTAGTTAAGAGCTATAATTACTTGAGATATGGTTTATTCTTTTATAGACTTTAAAATATGTGATCACACAAATTGCGAGTGTGCTGCACACTTTTGGGATGATGATATTCCCATCATGCCGAGACGCAATTTTTTTTTTTTTTTTTTTTTTTTTTTGTATGTATATATAACTGTTGGATATGTTTTCAAATCAATTTATTATCAATTAAGATTTTTTTTTTTCCAAACAAGTTACAAGCCAACTCGAATGAAAAAAAAAAAAACTAAAGTCAGCTTTTTTGACACAAGACATTTGAAGATTTTTTTACTCCTTTCATTTTAAAATAATTATTTTTATAAAATTTTTATTTTGTTTCAAAATATTTATCATTTTAAAATTTTAAAAAAATATTTTAATTTTTTTTATTTTATTCCTCTGTTAAACATTCATATTAATTGTATTTATTTTTTTATATTAAAATCAAAAAGAAATATTTTAGTTTATTTAACTTATAATCATGATAATTAAATCACTTCTTAATATATGTGTACTCTCTTAAAACGACTATTAATTTGAAATTGATGGAATATATATTTTTAAGTCATTATAAATGAATTTCATTTTTTTTTTTTAATAATGAGTAAAGCTTTATTAAGATGAAAGCAAATCAAACATAATAGACTCCTAAAAAATGGAAGGAATTAATAGAAAAATAGACACACGCATGAGAAGGAGCAGTCCTAACTAACATATAGGCTGAAATTTTGGCTTGCTGCTTTACATAATTAGTATAGAAAAAATTTTATTTTCACATAACTCATGACACTGTTCAATTGCTCTTCCAAACTCAGTGAGATCCTGCACTCTTAAAGACAAAGCATTATCAATATTTATTTTACTTTGAACTCTAAAATTAATTTTCAATTAGTTTGTAGTATTACAATAAAATAAGAGAAAATAAATTAATAGTTGAAAAAATATTTTCTCATAATTTTTCTTTTATAGACAAATTATGTTAAAAATAAATAATTTTGTTTCTTAATTTAATAGTAGTTCCTTTGGGAAGTTGTAGTTTCCCATATATATATATATATATATATATATATATATATATATATATATATATATATATATATATATATATATATATATATATATATATATATATATATATATATATATATATATATATATATATATATTTCCAAGGAGCAGTTTGGGTTTAGCTAACTAAATTGAATTTTGAGGATAATCAAGATTCTTTAAAATTTTTTGAAAATATTATGTTAAAAATATTGATTATATATATTAAATTTTATTTTTAATATAATTTTTATATGTTTTAATTATTAAAATCTTTAAAAAATTGGAAACATATATTAATTTCAAGATCAATCACACTCTACCCTTGTATCATTAAATTAGCCCACAATCTCAAAAAATATTTGAACTAACTTTGCTCAATAGACCGTGGCTAGAGCTATGCAAACTTAGGGCTGTGCAAATAATCGGTTCGGTTTAAAATCGAACTGAATTAAAATAACCAAATAATCAAAATTAATTTTTTTAAACCGAATTAAATCAAACTCTTAGTGAAAATCGAACTGAACCAACTGAAGAAGTTCAGTTTGTCAGTTTTGGCTGCAGGTTTTTTTTTTTTTTCATAAATGTGATAATGAAATATATATATATATATATATATATATATATATATATATATATATATATATATATATATATATATATATATATATATATAAAATAAAAAATTTAGTAAATAATATAATAAAGATAAAGATAAAGTAGTAAATAGAAATAGATAAATAAATAGTAAATAGTGGGTTTCATCATTTCTATGGTTAATTCTTAAACGGTGAGGTCTTCCCTATACAATGAAACCCGCTCCTTCATTTAATTATTTAATCAATATTATTGTTAACGTGTACAGTTCACACTCTTTGGCTTTATCTATGAATTATCCATACAGTAATAGGTCTAAGTCAAAAATATTTATATTAATTCATTTTATTCAAAAAAAATTCAATTTTCAATGATAATGATAATGAATCATAAAAATACAAGTGAAAAAATAATTAATACTAATTTATTTTATTCAAAAAGCTTAATTTCCTATAATAATAATAGTAAAGCATTTAAATCTATTCATTTCCCTATATATATATATATATATATATATATATATTAATTCATTTTATTTTAGAAAAATTCAATTTTTTATAATAATGATAATATAGCATTTAAGTCTATTTATTTTATATATATATATTGTATCATTAAATTAGCCCACAATCTCAAAAAATATTTGAACTAACTTTGCTCAATAGACCCATTTTTAATAGACTTAACAAGCAAATGGAGAAAAAGGAGATAATAAGAGGTCCAATTAACGAGCCCCGTAAATCAGACTAGTAGTTTTGATTCAATAATTCATGGAACTAAAATTGAACTATATATAGACGGTTCAATTTTAAACGGCTTTGATTTGATTTTGAACCTTATTTAAATCATTTTTTTTTTTTTACAAATATTGCCCCTAACAACCCAAATGCTTTAAGTTATTGGGCGGTTTGAACTAAAAATGAATTGGCGGTTCCAATTTCGATCTAAAATTTTATGGAACTTGAATTAGATCATAAATAGTAATGATTTAGAACCAGATCGGAATTATGGCTAGGATTTTAGTTCTTGCCTAATTATTGATCAATTCAATTCCAGTTCTGAGCCAGATCGTGGCTAGAGCTATGCAAATTTAGGGCTGTGCAAATGATCGGTTCAGTTTTAAACCGAACCGAATTAAAATAACCAAATAATCAAAATTAATTTTTTTAAACTGAATCAAATCAAACTCTTAGTGAAAATTGAACTGAACCAACCGAAAAAAGTTTAGTTTGTTGGTTTTGGCTGCTGAGTTTTTTTTTTTCATAAATATGATAATGAAATATATATATATATATATATATATATATATATATATATATATATATATATATATATATATATATATATATATATATATATATATATATATATATATAAAATAAAAAATTTAGTAAATAATATAATAAAGATAAAGATAAAGTAGTAAATAGAAATAGATAAATAAATAGTAAATAGTGGATTTCATCGATTCTATGGTTATTTCTTAAACGGTGAGATCTTCCCTATACATCGAAATCCGCTCTTTCATTTAATTATTTAATCAATGTTATTGTTAACGTGTACAGTTCACACTTTTTAGCTTTATCTATGAATTATCCATGCAGTAATAGGTCTAAGTCAAAAATATTTATATTAATTCATTTTATTCAAAAAAATACAATTTTCAATGATAATGATAATGAATCATAAAAATACAAGTGAAAAAATAATTAATACTAATTTATTTTATTCAAAAAGCTTAATTTCCTATAATAATAATAGTAAAGCATTTAAATCTATTCATTTCCCTATATATATATATATTAATTCATTTTATTTTAGAAAAATTCAATTTCCTATAATAATGATAATATAGCATTTAAGTCTATTTATTTTTAATATATATATATATATATATTCTTAAAATAAAAATAAAAAAATAATTAATATTAATTCATTTTATTCAAAAACAAAATAAATTTCCTATGATATGATAATAAGTCAAAAAAATACAAATGAAAAATAAATAATACTATTTCATTTTATTTTAAAAAAACTCAACTTCCAATAGTGATTATAATAAAGCATTAAGTCAAAAAAATAATTAATAATAATTTATTTTTTCAAGAAAAAACTCAATTTTCTATAACAATTATAATAGAGCATTTAAACTAATTATAATATATATATATATATATATATATATATATATATATATATATATATATATATATATTAAAAAATATAGGTCGGTTTGGTTATAATCGAATTTTTTTTGCTATAACCGAACCGAATATTAATTCAGTTCCTCTAAATAAAAATTGAAACTAAACTAAACCGATTGATTCGATTTAATTTTTTGATTTCGGTTCGGTTTTGCTCACTTATATACAAACCTACACTAGAGTGATTAAGAGTGGAGCATTCCTTTGTGAATTTTGATTTGCTAGAAGAGTGGGAAGAATATCACTTATCATATTTATATTATTTTATTTATTAATTATAAAATCAATAATTGGTTGAAAATAAAATTTAAAATTTCACCATATATGTGATTTAGTTTAAAATTAAATTTCAACCATAAATTTTACATCTAACGTTTGAAATTATAAAAAAAAAAATGTAAGCTCTATGCTTATTCTAGCATAAGAGAATCTCAATTTCCTTTTAATATTGAGGATAACATCCGCTCTTTCTTACAATATATCAATGTGGCTTATATTTCTCAATTTTTTATGTTATTATTACAATATTATATATGATAAGTAGTATCCTTTTATTTTTGTATTTTATTTTATAAATATATAGTTTTTAAATACATTGAATTTTTTTTTTAAAGAGATACAACTTTTAAAATTTCAATTCTTAATTAATCTCTTTTTATATAGAATAAGTACGTAACCGTTGAATTATTCCATTAACAATTTAATAGGTATGTGTATATTAACAATTTAATAGGTATATATATTAATTTATATTTTATATACATATTATTCAACTAATATTTATATTTTATTTCATAATTGTTGAAATATCCCACATTAAATAATATAAAATATATAAATAATTTATAAGTGAGTAAATGTTGTGTTTAAAAAAAAAAGTGAGTAAATATTAAATTTAACAAAAATTAATTGATTTTATACAAATAAATTTCAACTGTTACAACAAAATGATCATTTTTTGCTATGAATATAATTAAGATTAAATGCCACAGTTATAAAATGGAAGTTGAATTTCTCTCAGATTATTTACTATTGTATATTGAAAGAAAATTTTTTGAGAGTTTTAGTATAAATTTAATTATACATAATTGATTTTCATGACTTAATTAAGAGCGTTATTTCCTATTTTGATATATTAAGAATAGTATATATATATATGGATAAAGAAGAAGGAGAAACTCTAATATTTAACCCACTTTCTCTACCACAGCTTTGCTCAATTAGAGGCTAGGAGAGATGGGGATAAAGAAAAAGAGGATTTATCTAACATTTATTTTCAGAGATTCCTACACTCGTGACGTGTTCGTCCCGAGCTTCTTTTAAATATCTGAAAACTCTTACAATGAAAATTTCAAGTTACGAGCGGATTCTCTTTTCCTTGAATGCTACCACTAGAAGCCAGAATCTAATGTCCGCCTTCTTGTACTTGCCACACTTCAAAAGTGAATAGTCACCTTTTGAATTTTTTATTGTATTCATCTCCTTTCAGTAATCTGTTTCAGCTTTTGATATCTTCATTCTTATTGGAAACTTACTCTTATATATATATATATATCATTACTATTCTTCATATATCAAAATAGGGAATAACACTCTTAATTAAGTCACGAAAATCAATTGTGTATAATTAAATTTATACTAAAACTCTCAACAATTTTTCTTTCAATATACAATAGTAAATAATCTGAGAGAAATTCATCTTTCATTTTACTGTGACATTTAATCTTAATTAAAATGATTGATTTATTGTAACAGTTGAAATTGGAAGTATAAGAATGAGAGTCAGAACTATATATACAAATGGATAGAGTAAAAATCAAACATACATTATTCATATGACTTATAAATAATTGTATGGAACTATAAGCCATAACAAATTTAACCAAAAAAGAAAAAAAAAACAAATAAAAAAATATAACCGAATAATAAAAGTAAAGCATTTACCAGTTCACATTGATTTTTTGTAAGGACCCCAAATCTATGACTATCAAGCTTAATAAATGGCAGCAATAAAAGCATGCGGGTGTTGTGAAAAAGAGAACTTTGAAAAAAAAAAAAAAAAAAAGGGTTGCAGCAGATGATGAAGAAACAGAAAAAATAAAGTGAGGTGAAGGATTATTTATTTGATTTGTGTGATTAGGAAACTATTCCAAAGTCATGGGGCTAAAAATAATTTTGGGCTTAATTATTTTTTATTGGACTTTTAATTTATTTGTTTTTTAATTATTATAGGGTCCTTTTTTTTTTAAATTTAAATGGAGCCAAAAATTATTTATATAAGAATATTAAAAAACCCCTCACCTTTTCTATGATTCCACCACTAATTATAGTTTTCAAAAAATAAATGTAGGAAATGAGATCCTTGGGAAGAAGAGGATCCCACAAGAATAGGAAAAAGAGAATTTTCTCTCTATTATACACACGTATATACATATATATGTTTAGATAAGATAATATTTGTATAGAAGATAAGTGTTAAATATCTTTTTTATATTACATTTTTTTTATTTCTCTATATTATTATGTTAACATATGAAATTATCCTGAAAATTAATTAATATAATAATCACATCATTAAATCTTATCACATGCCTTAATTTATATGAAAAATATAAATATAATATAATATAAAGAATGTACTTAACACTCCTCTTATGAGGTAAAAGTCTCCGGCTGTGAACGCCACAACAATCAGTGGTTACAAGACCTTCGGACAAAGTCGTGTGCGCCCGTCGGCCCCATAGCTCACAGACCCGTCGCGTGCCGGAACGCACGCTCCTTTTGCTACCCCAGGTCAGGCGGAAACACCCGCTGAGTTTAAGCATATCAATAAGCGGAGGAAAAGAAACTTACTAGAATTCCCCTAGTAATGGCGAGCGAACCGAAAAGAGCTCAGCTTGAGAATCGAGCGCCCTCGGCGTCCGAATTGTAGTATGGAGAAGCGTCCTCAGCGGCGGACTGAGCCCAAGTCCCCTAGATACTTAGCTGAGAGAGTTTGATAATTGCTGTGGTTATGGGAGCTCTACCCCACCATCATACACAAATTGAACTCATCCTTTCTATTTTCTTTAGTTTTGTACCTTTTAATTTAATAATTAATATTTTTAGATTTTTCTATCTTATCCATGCTATTTTTTATTTGAACAAAATATTATTTAGTTTATGAGATTTGATTTAATTAATTAAATCATTTATATTTTTGTGAAACTAATTAATTAGTTTTTCAATTTTTATTCAGTTAGACTATTTAATTATTCTGTCTAATTTTTATATTTTTTTTTGTTAAATTTATAAAAAATAACTAAATCCATTGTACATATAATAAATATAATTTTAATTTTATTATTTAAAAAATAAATACTCAAATTAATTTAAGTAAATAGTATTTATATATCATCAAATTATAAAATTATTTAATATTATATAATTTTATTAATTTGAATTTTTAATTTGAAATAATAAATTTATATTTATATTTATTATATATACAAGAATATTTTAGTTATTATACATAAATTTAATAGAAAAAAGTATAAAAACTATACAAAAATACTAAATAATATGATTAAATAAAAATGAAGGACTAATTAGTTAGTTTTTCAAAAAGTATAGACGAGTTAATTAATTAGGTTAAATCTCATAGACTAAATAGTAATTTACCCATTTTATTTTAATAACTGATGAAATTTTGATATTCTTTAAAAGTGTCTTAGTTTTCTAATGAGTTATAGGACAAAGAGAAATGTAATATTAATGAGATGCCGGCGAATCCACTCTGATGCTTATAAAAAACCAAAATTCTACTGAAAAATTTTAGAACCTCATCAATAACATTTTAAAAGCTTACAGGAAAGGTTTTTAGATTTGGTCCAATCTTAAAATTGATGAAGGCATATGGTTACAGATCAAAAGTTCAACAAGGGTCAAACTGAAATTGAATTATAGTTAAATTAAATATGTAATAAATATTATATATAATATATTATAGTTACCTAATTAAAAAATTCATGATAAATGAAAATATATCTAAATAAAATAAATTAATTAAGTAAATATTAAATTTATTAAATAATATTTGAAATAAAATTTCAAATCATAATATTTATATTAATAAGAATTATGTTTTTGGTGTGTGTATATATATGTATACACTAAAAGAAATTGTTAAAAAATAATCAAAATAAACTTCTATTGATATATAATTGTGGATATGCAATGTAACAAATTTCTATTTTGCATAAATGGTTAAGCATCAGTGAAACCCATCATATCCATATTTGAGCAACAATTGAAGCATTTCTTTTTTATATTTTTAGAATTCAAATATAGAATTGCTTTACTTTATTGAATTGGAACAGATTCATCGATTCACCGGTTATCTGGCTGGTTTATATGATTTTTACTAGGCTAATGATATAATGAATTTATATAATAAATTGAAATAACTAGTGATTTAATTTAGATTTTTCAGTCCGACCAATCAATTCGATCTAAATTTGACAACTGTGCTCACAATTTTTATTTTGAGATGGAAAGCTTAAGGTTTTTTTTTTTTTTTTCTCATTAACTTGACAATATCTAACCTTATTAATTCTATTATGTGACTATAAACTAATTTAATAAAATTTCACTACATTAACAAAATTCATAAATAATAATCATTAAATAAAATTTTTAGTCATAATTAATTTTATATATAAATATGGTTAACCATTAATTATAAATTATATGTTTGTATGGTTTGTTGCTAGCAGGATCGGTACATGCAACAATTTTTTTTTTTAAATTGAGTCCACCTACAAAATTTTCAAAAATAAAAGAAAAATTAATTATATATCAACCTAAACTAACCATCAAATAATTTAATAAGTTGTCTTATACTCTATAGAGAATTATAACACATTTAATTTGTTATGAAAATGAAAATTGATGTCCTTTATTCCTATAATTCCAACAATACTAATTTGATTTTCCTTTGAGCATAGTTAAATAATGATAAGTTTATTCAATTTTCAATATCTAAACTAGTTAAGATAACTTTCTTTTTAAAATTTGAGCAAAATTTAGACATGCATTGCCTTGGGAATCTTTGTACGTATTATGTAAATTTATTAGATGAATTATATTAGCATTTGGAAAGTTTTTGTTTTGTGTTTTAATTTAACATACTCTATTGCTACTTTGCTAATATTCTGATATTTCTTTTTGACTATTATTATTACTGTTGCCTATTGATAATTTTTTACTATTATTACTGTTGCAAATTGATAAGAGACAAAAATAGTTAATGGCATAATGGACCTAGAGGCAGATAAAGCTGTTTTTTATAAGGTCTTCTACATCTATAAAAAAAATAAAAATAAAAAAGATACAATGAAATGCCCATTAAAAGCAAGTTTAAGGAAGAGCCGTAAGTATTCAAGAGAAGCGAAACTCGTACTTCGCTCTTCTCAAAATAAGTAGTTTACCCAGCAACCAACCATAGGCATGATACGTCATGAAACATTCTTTCTCTAAGGAGCACCACCATGTGTTCCCACCATGCAAAGGTATATAAAAGAGATGAATCATCATTTAATTTAGATAGTTTGAACTCTATATCTATTTGTCTTTTTTTATCTTACTAAAAAACTTATAAATTATTTTGTCTAAAAAGAAAAATCTCATTTTCCTTTCACCTGTAAACCCCTTTATTAACTTAAATGTTAGAGGTTCCTGACCCTTATAACCTTTGTTTCACTTGTAAACCTTTTTATTGACTTGAGTATTGGAGACTCTTAATTCTTATGACCTTTTGTTTCTATCTTTGTAAGCTCTTAGCGTCCAGACTCAACATGAGAGATACAGATTTAATCATTTTATTTGTTCAAGTTCTAATCACATATATTAAAAATTGATAAAAAATAAATTATTAAATGTTTGAATATAGATTAAATTATAAATGATTTAAATAGCTTGAATAATAAAATCTTTTTTTTTGATAGATTATAAATGTCAAAATGTTATTTTGAGATGACTTTACCAATAAACTTTAAAAATAATTTCACCTAAATGCTTCATAAAATTTTCATTAACTATGTGCTCGTTTGGTTTGACATTTCAAAGCTAATAATTAGTGGTTGAACATTTAATCACTGACGCAAGGTATTCAGTAAAATAAATAAATGAATAGAAGTCAGTGATTGTAGTTCAAATTGATAGTTTTAAAATTATAACTAAAAGCTAAATTTTGAATTAAAAGCATTACTTTGCAGCTTTTGAATTCAAAACCAACCTTTTATCAAAAAAATGCCATTAAAATTTAAAATAATTATGAAAATACTTACTATTAAATAATAAATATTTACATCATTATTTTAATTTTTAAATATTATAACATCTACATATATTCACATAATTAAATACAATTTAATTAAAATGTATAATTATTTTTATTTATTATATTTTATGTATAATATTAAATTATTAATTACATATACTTAAATTTATTATAATATATAAAATAATGCTATTATTTGTCATTTTACAATCTAATTCTAATTTCAATCATTGATTTACCGAACACTCTATAATTATTCACTATGAACTGCTAACTATTAACTATTAGCATCTCATAGCTGATTGCTACCACTAAACTAAACATACTATTAACTATTAGCCGCTCATAGCTGATCGCCACCACTAAACTAAACATACTCTATAGTATATAATAAATTAAAATTTGGAGTTGACTCCTAATAAAACCCCCTAATAAAATTATTGACATATTAAGTACAAGTTTGCATAAGAAAAATAGAGGTTGATAGGGATATACAAGTGAGAAAGAATTCATAAAACAATTGTCTTAAATTTTTGGGTTAATAAGTGAACTTATTGCAATATTACATAAAAATTTCTTTAACTGACTTATATCTTATCTATGCATTAAAAAAGCCACCATTAATTTTCTTTAGCCATACAAAAGTAATCATAATTTTTTTTTTATTTAGAGAATAATTTTAACCTTAAATCTTACAATATAAATAAAATAAATTTTCATGAATTCAAATATAAAAAATAATAAAAAATATGTTTTTCAAATATCATATCGAGAAATTTAACAAAATTATTAAAAAAATACGGTTGATTTATGAAAACAAGCATACAAAATACCTAATCAATAAGTTTTATATCACCAAAAACAACAATATACATTGAATCTATTTATAATGTGTTATTTAATAAATTTTCACAGAAATTTTTATTTGAATTAAGAGGTTGGTAAAGCTAAATAAGTTGTGACACAGTAATTATCAAACTGTTAAATAATAGAAATAAAACATTTAAAAACTAATTCAAGAGATTTTACAATAAAATATGTAAAAAAAAATAGTTTCATTTTAATGAAAAAAAAAAAGTGAAGCTATTGTTAAAAAAAAATTAATTATTCTACCAATAAATTTCAATACAAATATTTAGATTCAAGTTACTTTCAAAATCTCCTTTTCATTTTATGGCTTCAAACTATATCAACAACTACTATTAAAAAAAGAAAAAAAAAACATTATCATATAGAACATTATAGAGAATTATTGCGACACAATACATTATAGAAATAATTAATTATAAATACATACGAAGAAAAAAAAAAGGATAAGAGCTAGGAAAATGCTAAATTTACCATTACTATTTGTATCATCTCCTTTTAATCTTACACGACATAGCGTATATGTAAATTTACTAATATTTATTTAATAAATACATATCTCTTTTTTTTTTTTCTCTAATTAAAATCCTTTATTTGTTTTGTTTTTCTATTTTGATTTTGTTAGCGTATAGTATATGAGTGCATAAATTTATTATATTACTCATTCATTTTTTTTAATATATGAAAGAAAATAAATGATGATAGATATGATCATTTGTATAGAGTTTCATAAAGATAATAAAAAAAAAGTAATTTCTTATATTGTAACGTGTGAGATGTTGAGACTATAAGGTTAATGATAATATTAAGTGGTAAGTATAATTAACTAATAAATATGGTTATTTGTAAAAGAGATTCAATAATTGTACATTTCATCTCCCTATAATTATTTATTAAGAACCAAAAATTAATAAAAACAAATATATAAATCAAGTATTACAACATAATTAAAACAGTATTGTTGTTGACATATTTTTATAAGCGTTAAAGAAAAAAAAAATGAGAGCATGTAATCTTAAAATCCTAATTATCAAAATTAACATTAAATATAATTATATGTAAAGAATTAAAAAAAAAAAACAAGAAGAAAAATAAAAGATGAAGAGGAAAAGAGAAGAATTTTTATTTTTATTTTTTTGCATTTATCTTTAAAAATTGAATTTGAAATATGAAAATTTTAATCTTAGATGAGATTAAATTTATTAAAAATTTTATAATGATATTTTAAAATATAAAAATATTAATATTTTAATTAATATTATCCTTCGTGGGGTCATAAGTCTGAAACATTATTGTTTGGTAAATGGTACAATTCCTTTGCTAGGAAGAAAAAGGCGTAAATGGAAATTGCCCAAGTCAATCAACAAACATACAAATTATTCTGAACTTCCAATAAATTTCTCAACTATACACTGAAAATATCAAATTTTCATCCAATTTCTCCACCGATGGCCGCTCAATCCTCTGCCGCGGCCACCACCAACATCATGTTAGCAATCTACGAGAAGAAAACCAATTCTCTCGACATTTACCGCCCACTCCGCAACTACATCTCCATGTTCTACTCTGAGCGCGAAGCTCAAAACCTTGAAGACGATCTCCAGACTCTTAAACAGTACCGTTCTGATCTTGAACGCCAATCCGACCCTTCTCCGACCAGTCGCCGTGACCTTCTTCAAAACTACTTCAAAGCCCTTTGCTTGGTCGAGACCCGTTTCCCTATCTCCCCTGATAAAGATCACATCAATTCGATTACCTTTGTATGGTACGATGCGTTTAAGCAGAAGCACAAGGCTTCTCAGCAGAATATCCATTTGGAAAAGGCCGCTGTGCTTTTCAATTTGGGGGCTGTGTATAGTCAGATTGGCCTTTCATTTGATCGCGCCACTGTCGAAGGGAGACGGCAGGCTAGTCATGCGTTTATTTCAGCTGCTGGGGCGTTTGCTTATCTGAGAGATAATTCATCGACTAAGGCATCGATGGGGTCTAGTACCACCGTGGATGTGTCGGTGGAGTGTGCGGGGATGTTAGAGAGGTTGATGTTGGCTCAAGCGCAGGAATGTGTGTTTGAGAATACTATTGCTAAAGGGAGTACTCCAGGTGTTTGTGCTAAGATTGCCAGGCAGGTTAGTGGTTTGTTATTTATTTATTTGTGTTTGATAAGTTGACTCGTTGGTTTGATTGTCGGATAATGATGGTTGAAATGTAAAATTATTACATTTTTATAATCTGTGGATGGTTCTTCTGATGCTATTAATGGATAGATAGATCATGCGAATTGTGACTTGTTTAGAAGTGGTAAATTTAGCTGAATTGTGGAACTAGTGATTTCTTCATCTCACTTTTACTGGAGTATTGTACTCATAAGCTTTTGTTAATATGTCGATTTCTAAGAACTGCAAAAGTTATTGGAACATCTAGAATGTGCTTTAAAATGTTCATATATGATGCATTCATTGTTAATACTGGGTTTGAAGCGATTAGATCACTAAGAATGGAAAATGAACGTGATGGGCACAGCCTATAGGATAACTTTTATTTTCTCCTCAATTTTATGAATTTGTAATTCACATGGGTTGCTTAACAATATATTATTGATGCCATTATGCTATTTTTGGTTCACATAATAGCTTTAAAAGCGGATGGCATTCTGACAGAGAAAGTTGTGGCAAAAACTTGTTCTTTCCCGTAATTGCATACAAGTTTGTAAAATTAGCTGACTGAGCTTCCATGTGACTCATCTGTGTTATGCATGTAGCAGTGAAAGATATTGCAAATCATAATTATTTGAAAAATAAAGGTCTGTTTGAGCTTTGAAATGCAGATTTTTTTTTTTGGTTGCATTTTGGCTTGTTGATTTTATATGTGGTGGTTTTGAGATTTTTTTTAATTGCTTTTGGATGTGAATGATTTCAGGTTGGCCTATACTATGAGGAAGCTTTAGCAGCACTGAATGTTGTACCTCTGAAGGATCATTTTGACAAGCCTTGGATTGCTCATGTACAGTTGAAGGCAGCACTATTCTATGCTGAAGCTTGTTATCGTTATGGTCTAGAGCTGCACGAGAAAGAAGAAATTGCAGAAGAAATTTCACGGTTGAGAAGTGGGGTTAGTGCCTTAACTGAGGCAAAGAAAAACTCAAAGGGAGCTGCAGTGCAGCTTCTGGATGCAATTAGCAAGCTTGAATCCAATATCAATCGCAATCTGGAGAGGGCTGTGAAGGAAAATGATAGGGTTTACCTCATGAGGGTTCCTCCTCCAAGTTCCTTACCTCCTCTTCCAGCATTTTCTATGGTGAAGCCAATGTCAATGAGTGAAGTACTAGACGCAAGCAAGGAAAAGATGTTTGCAAGTCTTGTTCCGGACAGCAGTGCAAAAGCTCTTTCAAGGTATACTGAGATGGTTGACGACATCATCAGGATGCAAGCTGAGAAATTACAGCAAGGAAGTGAGCTTACTCGGGTGAGGCTAAAGGAAATGGACCTACCAGATTCAATTCTTGCCTTGGAAGGAAATTTTACACTTCCAGCAGATCTTAAAGAAGATGTGGAAGCAGTGCAGATTAGTGGGGGTCCAGCTGGTTTGGAAGCTGAATTACAGCAACTCAGAGATTTAAGAAGGGTGAACCAAGAATTGCTAGTCCAGACTGAGGAGCTTTTGCAGAAAGAAGCAACAGAAGATGCTCAGTTTAGAAGCCAATTTGGTACACGGTGGACTAGACCTCAGTCTACCACTTTGACTAAGAACTTGCAGGATAGGTTAAATAGATTTGCTGCTAACTTAAAGCAAGCTGCAGACAGTGATGGCAGAATTGAGCGTTCAGTGAGGGATCATAGTGCACTGATGTCGATCCTTGATTGCCGACCAGTATGTCTTTCAAACAATTTGCATTGTTTTCATGCATATCATAGAGGAATCGTAATTTATTATTTTTCTTCTGAGCTGACCAATTCACATGACATTTTGTGCCATTCTTTATATTCATGTTGTGATCTATGTGAGACGTGGACCAGTGAAAAAATAAGCACCATTTTGTGGGATTGAAAATCCTAGAAACATTCATTAACTATTATTATCTTCTGTTAAGGAGGATAGAAAATATTTTACTCTATTGGGTTAATATGACTGTAATTTCATGTGCCTTTTGCTTTTATCAGATAGAATCTGCTCTTCCAACTCTCGCTAGGCCAATAATGTCTTTGGATGCCAATGAAGATGCTATAGTGGGGTCTCTGAAGCAGAGCTTGGTATATTCTTCTTTCAATGCTAAATTTTGTGAATTTTTTTATATGTTTGATTGTGTGTGATTTATATTTATTTATTTTTTAACTTCAATTTTCCCCTACTGTGCTCCAAACAAGGGGAAAAATGAAGGGAAACATAAAGGAGGGAAAAAAATACTGATGCTTCAGTACCTGCATTATGTCATTCGAGCTCTGTTTTCTTGTTTAAATAGTTTTTCATTCTTGGGGTTCTTCTTTTTATGGCACAAATTAGGCTATCTTTCCTGGAACATTTCATCGTACAGGAAAAATATTAGTTTTTTGGAACTAACCTGATAATCCCTGTTGCTGACAATATAAAGTTTTGGTAAAGAAGAGAGTGATCTTGTCACAATTAGTATGTATCTCAAAAAAAATAAAGCACAAAAAAATAGATTAAATTTATGACTTCAGACTTCAGTTGAAAGTTAATTTTGTATTTCAATCCTTTCCGCCAAACTATACTCACTAATATTGGTGTCAAAGGCAGATCTATCCTATTTTCTTGTTCATAGTTGAGAATAGAATCTTGACACCAAAGAAGTATATTCACTTATGAAGTAACAGAAATGCTGTAAATAGCAAGTGGAACAATAAAATTCACAGTACTTTGTAATGTTACTTGAAATCTTATTCATCAGATAAGTAAATGTGTGATGTGATACAGATAGGAGAGAAGGATGTGACAAAAACTGTAATATGAATATCATAAAAATATTTTGATTAAGGGAAATTGGAAGAATGAATTTTCACTTTTTAGCAAAGCTAACATATGGTCAATGGAATTCTATTTCTGGAGTTACTTCTGATATGAACTACTTTTATGTACAAGTGATAATCTTTGCCTGTGGAACTATGCAGAGGCAATTGGAGATCCTTGGTGCTCAACGGGCGGGTCTTGAAGACATGCTCAAGGAGATGAAAAGGAAGGTGTGCACAAGTGTCTACTCATACTGTTATTTGGTAGCTTTTATGTTGCATGCCAAACGTTTTTCTCATGTATTTTTCTTTCTTTTTTAAAATAATTTCCTGAAATCAGGATGATGTTTGACACAAGCCTGCATGAACCTCACTCTATTGGACTGTATAGATTCTTGCCTATTGCGATATGTCGTTAAATATGCATTAGCTGGCTCTGTGGAACCCTAGAATAATATACATAGCTACATATTGAATAAGGATTCACTGTTTCTTGCATTTCACAAGAGATACTATGTACAGCTTCTAGATTGTTAGCTTCCTTGGGATTCTCTCAGTGAAGCAGCATGCAAATGAGTCATTTATGTTGTGTTACCAACTGGTGATTTGTTTTTTGGTTGATATGCTATAATAAAAGCTTTTTACCATTTTACCTTACTTCAACATTTTCTTGTAATGACACATGCTGTTGATTCCTTTCTGATTCTTACTTTTATTATGGTGAATGTAGATAATAGCATCATGTTATGAATTTTTTAGCCAAAGTCTCCTTTCTATGGTATTTTCTTGTGATGTGTTTTTCTTTTGATGTTTAGCTTATTCCTATGTGGTTTCAGGATGACATACTACCAAAGTTGATGACATCCACTGGATCCTATGAAGATCTTTTTAGGAAAGAGATAGCCAAATATGATCAGATCTGTGAAGACATTTCCCAGAATATTGAGGCACAAGAGCAAGTGTTGTTGCAAATTCAGGTCTATTTCTTTCATTTCAATTGTCATATGGATATCTGCTTGATCTTTTGTGATGCTCTTATGGCAAGGAAATAAGGAATACAAGCTGCATGTTAAAAAAATATCTTAATAATGAACTAGAAAATATGCTATGTCAAATAACATTTGATTTTTGTTGTATTGATGCTGTTAATATTTTGGGTAAATTACTGTATCACCCCCTGAGTTCTTGCTGTTTCAAAGTTAATATTTTTTAGTCTCTGAGGTTTGCTAATAACCAACACTTCAGTCCTTATTTATAAAATTATGAAATTTTTTGCTATACTTTAGTTCCTAATATTTTGGCTTATATAACAGTTCTATCCCTGCAGTTTTAAAATATAATGCACTTCAATCCTATTATATTATAAAGCATTTTAGTGTCTCAAAATCTTACACCTTTTTTTGAAGTTAGTTTAGGGACTAAAAGTGCTAATTTTGAAATAGTAGGGACTAAATTGCTAATTATAGTATTTCTTAGGTGTGTTATAGTAGTTTACCCTAATATTTTTTTCCTGCATATATCTGTTATTAATTTGACACTCACTCTTACTGAGTTTTCTTTTGGGCAAAGTTGTAATTATGTTATTATTTTGAACTCAGAAAGTAACCATGCATAGCTTGTAAGGGCCGGCTGCCTTCTGTAGCACAACCATTCCACAAAAAGAAATGAGGCTTTAAAATTTTATTGACTGAACGCCATTATAATCAGCATGGATAAATCTACGTTTAACAAGATGGATAAATCTGGGTTTAACTGATACTATTCTATTACTAATGAATCCTTATTCAACGAACTATTTCATTTACATCTACAGAACCGAATGACCCTGTAAATAAGTTAGGTTTGCCTTTATTGAAGTTCTCTCTCAAATTGTTAGCGTGTTATCAGAACACTTTCCGAATTTCTGTTCCTAAAATTTTAAGATTGTCCATCTACAGGCTCAAAATGAGGAGTTTTCTGCTGTCTTCAATCTTGAAGATTACAAAGGTAGGTTTTGTTTTTATTATTGTTTCAGCACAAGGAGTTTTTTTTTTTATTTGAAACTGTTTATTAAGAATGCATTTGATCTACTTATCAATGCCTCTTTCGATTAAATGTGTAAGGTCTATATTTACTATATGGGGTGTATTTGGATATGGAGTGTAACTTGGAGCCTATCATTTTATGTAACCAGCAAACTCTTTAGCATGCAACCAGTATATGGTAATTGATAACATAATTTGTGTTTCATATATGAAGTATTATCAACCACGTATATTAATTAGTTGCATATATGAAAATTTGACCAGGAGTATTTAACTCAGCAAATATTAGTTATGAAGGCTTTGAATGAGAGAACCTGGTCAGATGCATGGAGTTTTGGTGCAGTGAACTCTGGATATGGCTCAGATAGTTATTTTATTTTATTTTCATTATGTGATAAGTGTCTGTTTCAAGATTTGGTGGTAGTCCAGTCTATCTGATTCTCATTTATATTCCATAAACTTGGACATGCATGCTTAATCCAAGTATGTGTTTTGTTCAGTCAGCTAGTTACATCATCTAACATCATGTTGGTATGATACAAGTTTCATGATCTGGTTGCCTACTTGTTTTTCATCTAAGATTTGGTCCATAAGATTGGGTGTGCATGCCCGGTGAAAATACATGAGGTTTTGGTCTTGGAATCCTTGTATGACAAATTTTAAATAAATAAATAACATCAGGTGCAGAGATGTGTATAATATTTTATTGTTAAATAGTTTTGTCCACAACAGAGGGAGACATTAGTAGTCAATTGCTTTTCTTGATTTTGAAAAGTTATGCAACAGAGATCAAGCAAAATAAGTGCTTTATGGAAATTCAAAGTGACGTGGGATTAACTCCATGGAACTTTTCTTTGGATATGTATGGGGTTTTACACAAAGCATAGCTGGCATGTTAGATGCTCTTGCACACAAAACCCTTTTAGTTTCTTCGTCTCAGATATGTTTCTCATATTTGGTTATGTGGCTTCAAGCTAGTTTTCTTTACCTTCATGACAGTTTCGTTTGAGCACTTTACATCTATCAATGAATCCATTATTAGGGAAAATGATGGTAAAATTTTGGGTAGTTTCATGAACTCCATAGTTCTTTTTGACTATCTATTTTTTGCTTTGCCATTAAAGTTTTCATTTTATGGTCTCAAGTCATTACGATGACGTAAAAATCTAGGTTCTTTTTATAAAATCATGATTCATTTTCCTTCCCTGGAGTTTGTGATGACATGTTTGTTGTCAAAGGTACACAGTTTGGCTTAACATGAAATAATATTTCTTGTTTTGATTATGCTCTCAGTCTCCTCTTCTTATTGTTAATAAACACACTTCTTGACGAAAGTTTTTCCTCTGCAATTTGTTTCAGCTTCACGTGAGAAATGTTATAAGCAGATACAGGCTGCTATAGCAAAATATCGAGAAATAAAGGAAAACATCAACGAGGGATTGAAGTTCTATGTTACACTTCAGGTAAAATATTGTATTTGTTGCTTATCGTTGTAATTTTTAAGTTTTGAATTCCTATATTTGTTAGAACATTTTGAGTTACAAATTAAAGATGGATTTTGAATGGAAATATCTTCGTGACAGGATGCAATCACCAATATCAAGCAGCAATGCAGTGATTTTGTGATGACCAGAAGCATCCAGTGCCGAGAAATGATTGAAGATGTACAGAGACAAATGGCAGGACTGAGTTTTCAGGATCGTAAGAGCACAGGTTCTTACAACTACCCTGCGGTGAACCAGACCCATCAAACTCCAAGATCAAGTCCACCGCCTCCAGCAGATCCTCAAAATATTTCCCATCCTCGCCCTCAAGCAACTTACTACCAGCCTCCAGAACAGCCAACTATGCCTGGATATGGCCACCACCGTCCACCTTATGGTACTCCCCAGCAGCCATCTCCTTACCATATTCCTCCTGCCCCTGGTACTCCTTACCCACCTCCGCAGGGTCAACAACAGCCACCAACGAGTCTGGAGTATGGCCAACCTGCCTATCCAGGGTGGCGGGGCCCATACTACAATGCCCATGGACAGCAACCTGGGCCCATTCCTCGACCTCCATACACACTTCCTAATCCATATCCACCTCCCCATCAAAGTGGCTACTATAAGCAATGATTGTGTAATTTATGTTTTTGACAATGTAATTTGGTTAAGTTGTGGTGCGGTATTGTATTGTTCTTTATTCCATTTTTCCACCCTTTGTGGAATAGATTGGATTCAACGAGGCCTTGCATTTGGCTGCACAGCATAATTATCGTGAATAGCTAGAAGCTCTTTGTTGATTTGCATAATCATTTTATGTGAATTCATAACTTAAAAAGTTCAACATACATAATAGATTTGTTAATTTGCTAAATATATTGTCTTGTTTCTTTCGAGAAAGTAATAAGAGAAATGATTCACTGATGAATGGAGATCGAGAAAATTGAAAAAGCTGGCAGGCGTTGCATGGAAATATAAATTTTTTAATCTTATTAATTAATATTAATAAATAATTTTTTTTTTTTTTCAAAATTTGATTGTTTCAATCCTAATTGCTTAGATAATAAAGTTGGATCTACAAAGACTGTTTTCTTGGCTAAAAAAATTCAATCTAAAAAAAAAATTAAATGCCCTTTTGACTATTTCCATTTGATTTATTCAGTTTCATACTTGATCTCTAATTATAAATCTTTCAGGTACTTGCTCTTAATTTTTTGTGATGAGCTAATTTTTTATAAATTTTTACAATTTTAAAGAATGCACTTTAAATTATAAGATTTTTTTTTTTAAATTCCACCTAATAAATTTCAAAGAAAACTATTGAATGAACAATAAAATTAAAAAATAATATATTAGCATGTTTAATTCATATCAAAATTACCCTAAAATCAATTTTTAATAGCTTGTAATTATCATTTAAAATATAATTATAGAAATGTTTGAGAGTTTTATGCTATCATATAATTTTTGTAATATATAATAATTTAACATATACGATAAAATATATTATGTGTTAAAAATATATATCAAATAATTTTTACCATGATTTGTTACTGTGAAAAATTTCATAACAATATCAAATTAAATATTTTAATAAATAATAAGCTAATAATTATTATATTTTCAAGAATTATTTCATTTGTTCACACCTCACTAAAATGTTCTAACAAAATAAAATATCAATAAATTTTTAACATTGTGAAATATTGCAAAAATAATTATGAAAATTGCAATGCATCAAAATAATAATATCATCAATCATTCTGCAGAAAAATGAGCACAAGAATCCCAATGTATTGTTCAATTCTCTTTTTTGATTGGATAATTTTACTGAGTAAGAACATAAACTCACATTTATCTTTGCTTCTCTATATCCTTAATCTATTTACAACAACACATCAAACAAATCAATGAGAAGATCAACAAAACCTCATTATAAGGGAAAAAAAAATCACAAATATATCACTAGAAACAACAGTTCATGGTTTATGTTGAGCATAAATTGATGAACGAACTGCATGGTGTGGCAAGAGGACCTCTCCATTCACAACAACTTGCTCTCTGAAATCCACCCGAATGGATTGGAAACGGTAATGCTGGTTCAATTAAAATCAGGTATCAGAACATCATCATCATTCTTTGTTCTATAAAACAATACAAAACACTAACCATAATCAAATACATCCTAGAAACCCACTGCAGAAGGACAAAGGTGCACTACGTTTGGGAAGTAGGGGAAAAATGGAGAGAGAAAGAAAATGAGAGGGAAAAGTTTATTGAAATTTTGTAAAAGCTGAATTTTTTTTTAATATTTTTTACACAAATTTCAACCCATTTTCTTCCCAATGGATGAAAATTCCATTGAAATTTGTGCAAACCATTAAAAAATTAAGCTTTTACAAATTTCAAGAAAATTTTCTCTCCCATTTTCTTTTCCCAATTTTCCATCTATTTCCTAAACATAGTGGTGGTGAGGAGATGAAAACAAGAAATATTTATTGTGAAATTGGCACAAAATATATAATTTATTTAATTACACAAGGCACTACTATAAAATGAATTCACCTTTACGTGCAGAAACAACTTTTATTTATTTATTATTGTTATGTTACATTCAATATAATATGAGCTATAAATTCCAAGAAAAAAATGGTCCTTGTTATATTTTCGGCTATACTTTAAACACTTACTATACAAAGGTTTTCTTTTTTTCTTTATATTTTATATTCTAAAATGATGAATATTCTTAACATTTTCTCTCTTTTTTTACAATAAAAGGTGATTGCTTCTCCTACACTATTCCAATCGACATTATCAGCATGTTGAAATTCTAATTACAGAAGGATTTACAATCATGGATTCTAAGGTCTTGTTCTAGTGTTTATGGAGCACATAAGGTTAAAAACTAGTATTTACAAGGAAAGAGCATATTATTCTAATTATTCAGACAGAGACAACATGCAGGAAAACAAATAGCTCAAGCCTGTGAGTTCTTGGATCTACATTTCAATAAAAATCAAGCAAATGCAAACATATGCAAAAGAAAGTACCTTTTCCTTCCAAATAAAATCAGTAGAATGATGATAAGGCTCCAATAATATTAGCTGATCTCCTTCTTTAATCTGTGAGCAAGAGGTCCATTAATAAATACCACAACAGCAAATCACACTTGCAGAATTAATGCAACGATCATAATCTACATGAATCACAATGAATTTACAGAAGTGCACAAAGCTCATTCAAAGTGACAACTTGAGAATGCATTTGACAAATTTTTGCTAAGAGATAATGTAAAAGATTGTCACTAAACTTCCATATGTACAAGCAAAATCACTTGATTTATTTTGCTTCAATAAGGTCACTATTTGCTAGATTTTTTATTAATTTCAGCTGAACTTGTGACAGATAACTAAGATTTTCTAACCTAGTTCTATGATTAAAATGGGCTATGAGAAAAGAAGGAAGAAATATCAGCCCAGCAAAATATGAAAAAGAGAATATGTGAGTTCTACAGCCAGATCTTACCGCATCATTGCTTATACCATATACTGATAGAACAAAGCATGTTTGATTTGAATCACACACCAAATAGTATCTGAATAAACAATGAAAATAGAAAATTAGTTGATTTCAACATGATTTACATGAACAAGATTCATATTCACAAAGTAAGAATAGTATCTAAGTTTAGTAATATGTGAATTATTAGTGAGCAGTCCTATCACAAAGCTAGTGGACCCAGCAGCAATGTGTGCCAGCTCTTGGTAATAAAGCTACTACTCCATTTTATATTACTGCGTATAACACATGCCAAAACAACCATTGTTGATAGACCTATTCATGGGCCTATGGACTTGCCCGACTCACAAATGCCAGGCTTGGACAGGGGTTTTTCCATGAGCCCAACCTGGCCCAATCAAGGTCCACTTGAAAGTAGGCTGGGTTTGCGATATATTTTTCTTCAAGACCACAGCCGACCCAGACTGATGAAATTACACGTGTTTTTTCTATATTTTTTGTATTTGGGTTCCATGGCTCTGGGCCAAGGATAAAAATCTCAGGCCCGAATAGGCCCAGCCCAACATCTGAACAAGTCTAGTTGTCGCACATATGGGCAGGCATGAACATAATGCAAGCACACGAGTGCATGTCCAAACACAGAGTTTGCCATCAACCAGCTATGAGCTAATCTAAAGAATTTTCATACACAATTAACACGGAGTTCAAAAGAGTATTTGGATGTGAAAAAAGAAACAAATGTTGTTCAGAGCAACTTACAAGGGAGTGACATTCTCATGCCTAACAAAGAAAAGCACTTTTCCCACAATTGCTACTGCTTTATTCAGGCCATCCGACAACAGATCAACAGTAGCTCTTTTATACGATGAATTCACTTATAAATGAAGATGCGTGCAAAATCATTAGTAAACTTAGATTGGAAAAATACAATCAGAACTGAAATTTGACCATTGACTTAAGAACATAAGAATACTGTAGCTTACCATTAACAGTTGCCAATGATGATGTCATAGATGCAAGCCGTTTAGCTCTAGCTTGTCCCTGAAATTTGAAACCATAGAAAAATCAGCTGCGTCTCCTAAAACTGAGGATTATAGCATATAAGGTCTAAAGCAGAAAAGGAAAAATTATTATTACTTTCAGATTTAAATAAATTATTTTCATGATGAAAATATTATCAAATAACCGTTATCTAAATTCCTAATCAATGTTTTCTATTCTTTATAAAACTAAGTCACTAGACAAACTTAAAAACATTTTCTCCCATTTGTAATCACTCTAGATCTTCACATTCAAGAACAGCTTTTTAATCAATTGTCATAGATGCCCCAATTTCCTCTAATTTTTTATAAGGCATTGACTACATGGAGTAGTTCCGTCGATAAAGCATAAGTACTTTAAAGATTAGAAAGACAGGGAATGGACCATGGCAGGTATTCAACCATTTACTGTGACAGAATCCTTTTAAGACTAGTCTCCATTGTGGATGATTTGGCTCACAAACCCACAGATTGAAAAACATCAATCAAGGCTAAATGATAGATTCGATTCACGATTGAGCACCACAAATTTTCTTTCAATGTTTTCACCGTCACACCAAACAAACACTTGAAACAACAAAGGAAAATATATCATAAAGAATTTTACACAAGAATCAATAACAATGATGCATCAAGGCACATTATATGGACTACTAGTATAAGATAAACATATTACCCTCAACAAATTTTCTAACTTGTCCAGAAGATTAACCATCTTTCGAACCTCCTCAGCAGCATTGAGATTAGGATCCTTTAATGCAGCAGCTTCAAACCCACTAAGGGCCCTCTCATAATTCTCTAAATATTTGTTGACCTGAAAACAGAAATATCTGTAGACAATATTGTGGTACATCTATGTAGCAAAATAATACTTGGCTCTTGAATCAGTAGGGGAATTCATCCTAAGAAGTGGCATTTGATTTTTAATAGTCAAGATGGCTTTACATTAAAGTCAAAACCACCATCAAGCATATGAACTCATATTATTCCTAATTCCAAATTTACTAAAACAAAACTCTGTACAATAAATGAATTTCAATCATTTTTGCCCAAGCACTAACAGCCAAAACTTTAATTGCATGTTCCTGCCAAATCAATGAGCAACAAAAATAGCAGACAACCACGCATTTGGAATCAAGATTACAGATTCACCTGGTAATTTGTAGAAACATTTTTAAAAACTTCATTGTACAAACAAGTTCTTCCACTCAATAGATGAGAATGAAAATTTTAACTTACTGTGGCAGAGTTAAAATATAGGTCTGGATTGGACTTCATTCTTTCATCTTTCTCCTGAGATATAACACCAATCAACTCAATATAAAACAAATTAAAGCAAAATAGCATAATAATTATTTCCCACAGTGAATTATAGAAAATTTAAATTCACAATAGGCAACATGTAATCAATCAAGATTGCATAATTAAAAAAAATAAATAAATCATTTCACACAACTGCTCCTGTTTCAAAAGGAAATTCATCATTAAACACAAATTGGGTTGCTATGGAAGTTCAGTCCAAAGACATACAGCATTCTGGTATGCTTTTAAAGATTGTAGAAGCTTGCTGTGATCCCATGCACCCGTCATGAAAAAACTTGTCAGGAATGCATTTCCTAAATTGTCTGCCAATGAGAATAAATGTGTCAAATTGAGATGTTATTTAGGTAAAAGCCATGATCAATTAAAAAAAATAAAATTTGATTGCAGGGCATGCATGAAAGTTTTATCACATGATAGCAAGATGATGGCTTTGTCCATCATAAGCGTGTGGAAAATACATGACCCAAACATACAGTGACACCAACTTGTGTATAATTACTTTTTCTCCCCCATGTGTAATTAATGGATTCAAAGTAAGGTTCGCCTATCAAAAAAAAAAAGTTAGGTATGCAATGAGGCTAGTGTTCACCTACGAAAAAAAAAAACTCCATAGTTCCTCTTGCAGCATTTCCCATGGTTGAGCAATCACGAAGATGGCACCCAATGAGAAGTGGAGACTCTCTCATGGCACTTCGTCCACATGATTAGAGCATTGAGCTTTAAGTAGCAACAGCAATTTTTATTCCCCAAGTGCATGTGTTCGGGAGAGGAAGAAGGGGTGGGGGTGGGGAGGAGGTTGGGCAGATTTATTGCAGTACAGGTGTGGGTTTACAGAAGGCAAGCGAGGGATGTATCCACATAAAAAAAAAAAAAAAAAAAAAGAAAAAGAAAAAGCAACAACACCGTAGTCTAACACTACCAATTGAAACCAGCAAGATCAGCTACACTGTCCATATATGTCATATGTGCTCTATATACTCTTTGGCAACCAGAGAAGGTACGGCCAAAAAGTCAGTAACTACCCTTCAAAATGTAGCTATCCAGAAAGATGGCCAGCAAACATCAAACACAAATTATATTACAAGCCACCGAATAAGTGCAGAATCTGCTAAAAAATTCTGGGATTAAGACTTAGTTGATTTGAGTATATCCAAAGATCAAGCAAACTGGAGAAGATGCACATTCAATGGGTGAATTTAATGTGGAATCTTCAGTGGAGGAATTTATGTGGAATCTTACACCAAGAGTACCCATCCTTCACATCTAAAGAGATAGCGTCCTTGGCATGTTGAATGCTTTCCTCGACAAGTTTAGCCTGATTTTCAGCACCTATAGAAGATGGAAAGTTTTTGATAAGCATAATGATACATCAATGTTAAAATCTAAACTACAACATCTGACTTGCAAGTGTAACAAGAAAACTGTCTTTGTAGATCCAACTTTAATATATTATTCAGCATTTTTGCTCAACTACCTGAAGCAGTTCATACTGGCTCATGATCAGAATACACATGCAAGGTGATTAGAGTTTATGCTTTAAACTAAAACTACAGGTTAAATTTGCTATTGGTGAAAAGTTATTTATTTATTTATTTTTTCAACCATGTTTTCAGCTACTTTCTTTATCTGTTGCTTACATGACAATGAAGAGCACAATTTCAAGTTCAAATAGCACAGGCATAGCTTCTTCTTCCCAATTAAAGACAGCATCAACCATCTAAAAGCTTAAGGCAACATGAACTTGTATTCTATAACAGCTAAAACATTTTTTGCCTGTATAACTAGTGAACAACAGCATGCTTCAAATACAACTGAACAAGGAAAATGAAATATAAAATTATGTAAGCACTACCATTTTGTTTTCTTAGGGTTATACTCTATCCTGTATAATGCAACAGGATGGAGTGGACGATGCAAAGAAATAAATTATGGACTGAACCAGTATTTATAAATTATGGGCTGAACCAGTATTTATTGTTTGCAAGACCAAAACATTGATGTAATGTAACTGATTGCAATATATATAATTAATTAAAAACATTGCCTATGTTTTCAGAAAGGTAAAATAGAAGTGCCACAAACAGGGTGAAATCACTGTTTTGACAATGTTTCTTTCTAACATTAATGCAATTATTATGGCTTTTCATCCATTAATTGCTGCCAGTACCACAATCATACACTACTGCAACTGCTAATATAATGAGTATTAGTGCAGTAATCACCTACCACATCCTCTTACAAGTTGAGAAGTTCACATAGTAATTACAAAATAATGAAATTATAATTTTCTTTGATAAGTGAAAGCAATAAATGCATAAAACTACAAAAGAAGAACAAAGGCACAAAATGCAATCAAAATGAAACATTATAGTCTGACCATAAGATTCTGAAAGTATCCATGCAATTTCTCCTGGTAAATAACAAAGGGTAAAGAAAAAAACAATGTGCTATTAGAGTGCTAGACATGAAGCTACAACATGATAATGAGAACTTTCATTTATTGGTACCTCAAAATGCCCAAAATAAAAGATATATATAGTTAAATCACATTCTTTTGTTCTCTGTGTGTGTGTGTGTGCATGTTCTCAAAATTTCTTTGTAAGTGGAAATTCCAATCTAACCAGCAATATATTTACCAAGTTGAAACTACCATACAGACCCAACCAAAAAAAAAAAAAAACTCAAGGTTGATAATATATATTTGCTACTTAAATACTCCATAGGAAAGAAAAAACTTACTTAAATACTCCATAGGAAAGTAAAAACTAACTGTAAAAGAACCATGTAGCTGCAGGAAGATTAAAAGCAAAGAGAAAAAGGTAACATTCCTCACCTTGGGCCATTCTTCTTTCAAGCATTGATAAAAGGCAAAGTATTTTCTTGTTTGGACCCTGCATAACACATGAATTAAACACATCCATCAATAGGTAACACTAACCCATTGAACACAGCAACAAATTGACAGTAAGCATATAACCACATTAAACTCTTAAAAACAACAAACTTCATATCACAAATAACCTTGCTTAGAGCAAGATTGAAACAATTTTTTGCTGAGGATAGATCTCCCTTCTTCCAAATGCAGTTACCCAAGCACAACCAAGCGTCTGCAAGAGATGGATTCAACTTGACCTGGAGCATGAAATAGTTAGTTTCCAATCAACAGTATGCAAAACTACCAGAACAAACAATCTGCATTTGCTTACAGCTTTTGAGAGATGGTCTTCTGCTTCTTTCCTATAGTCAGGTAACACATCCAAAATCTTTCCTCTCAGATATTCATATGTTGCACGTTGCGCAGGTGATTTCCTTTTTTCTGCAAAATGACAATTTTTTAACTTAACATCAAGACATAAATGAAGATCTTGTTCCATAATGAAGGTTGACAACAATGCCTTAAGCATTGCAGAAAATTCAATAAAACAGGAAGCCTTGGACAGTGAAAATCAAGTTTTTAGCATCAAGTGTATCCTAAGTCTTGAACATCTATAATTGAATGAAAATGGCAATGGCCGACAATTAAGTGGTACCAGCTACCACATTCTCAAAAACTTAAGAAACTTAAAGCAACAAGCTTTATCATCACTATCTATCATTAATTCACTAACCATATGCAAGATCAAATGCTTAAAAACCTGAAATTTTCACAACCCATTTCACGTTTCCAACCCACAAAGCTAGTTACATACTCAAAATCCCAATTCCTATCGTTTTTTTTTTTTTTTTGTTTCAATGGTTAACTTCATTATAAACTAAACAATATCAAAATACCTTAGCGAATGGTAAGAGAAACAAGAAACAAATGGATTGAAAGGATTATATTTCAAATTTATAATAGACAGAGAGAGAGAAAAAAAGTACCAAGAGGAATGGAATCGAGGAGCTTGAGAGAGAGATCGGAGTCTGATTGCAATTTAGAGATTTTGTCAAGTGGGTTTTGCGGGAAATAAGTGTCACGAAGAGTGTAGAGATCATCGGCTGCTTTGGTGACTTTCACCCATAAATCTTTTTCTCCTTCTTCGGTGGCGGCAGAGGCGGCGCTGGTCCCGCTAAAGGAGCTCATCTCTCTCTCACTGTCGCTCGAGCTCGACAGTGTGAGAAAGATCAGCAAATGTTTAAGGAGCGAGCCACTGACGCTCCTCTGAAGATTTTTGTTTATGCTAATTTAATTAGATGTTGGTTCTAATTAGTAATTATTACTTGCTAATCACCTCAATTTCTTTTAAATCTCTAATCATTACTTTCCATAACTTATTATTATTTTTTTTTTTTGAGGAGTTGTTTTTTTGAATTTAACCAGTTAAACATAAGTCCATAAGTAATTCTAAATTCTGAATTATTGTGATTCTAAATAATTTTAATTATTTTTATAAAAATTAACATTTGAGGAAAAAGTATTTGACATTGAGTTTCTTAATCAAATAATTTATTTTCTATTATATTTGATATGAATAATACCATCTCTACCATTGTTGTTGCATCCATTATCGGTTACAATCATTCATTCTATACCATCGTTCGACACCCCTCTTACTCGATCTTATTCTCTGTCTCCTAACTTCCACTTTCATCTTCTCATTTCCATTTTTATCATATACTTATAGGTGGATTTGTATTTACTATTGTTATGATGATACTTTTTTTTTTTAATTATTTTAAGTTAGATTGTACATTGTTTTTATGTCATTTTATCTTCTGATATTAGAAGTTTTGTTTTATTTTCTCTTATTAGAAGTTTTTTTTTTATATAAGTCTGGTAGTATATATGTGCACTGTTATGTTTCATATGTTCACAAAGAGAATAATGGTTTGTCATGTTGTTCCACCATTGCAGTTGTAATTTTTCAAAACTAACTATATAGCAATTTGATGTTATGTTAAACATTTGCGATATATGAATCAGTTTGCTCTTATTAGAGTAGTTATAAAAGCTCCCCAAGCCTCAAATTAGCTATAGAATTATATAACGTTATAACAGAGTCAGGTTCTACGTTGTAACCGGTATTTTAGTGAAAAGAAGAAGGTGATAGTATGGAGAATCAATTACTTCTAACTGAAAACTTGTTATGCCTTTTATACTTGTCTATGTAGTAGCTTTTGGGAGAAGGAATGCATAGGTTCCTATGTTCATAATGGATTGTCTAGTGAGAAAGTCTCTATGCCAGGAAAAATTGGTATTGGAGGATATTTAGGGGATGAACCTTTTGTGTGTAGTCAAAATAGATAAGACATATGTCAATTCATAAAGTGACCCTTATTAAATGCTTAGATGACAACTGTCATAGTAGTTAGCCATGTGACCCTTTGCTCATCAGTGAGGGGTGGCGAGGAGGCCTCTCGCCTAATGGATTGACTATGTCCTCTAAGGGCTCTTTTCCTTAAGCTTTGCTGGAGGCCTAGATGAGGCCTTTTTATTTTAAGCTAGGCTTGTATTAAGTTATGCCTTTAGATCAACGAGGTCCATCAAGATAATGAATAATTTTATTTTTTATTAGATATAAAACTTAGGCATTATGATAAATTTCATAGTATGTATTATCTATCCAATTTCTTGTCAACTTTTTTTTTATGAAATTTAGTTTACCAAGATACTAATATTTAATTTAATCGATAAAACGAAAAAAATTTTGAGGTTCAAACCTATTAATTGAGGTTAAAAAAGAAAAGATATATATTTTTTAATATTTTACAGAATTCATTAAAAAATACTTTAAAGAGTCATTTTTTATTTATTGAAACTTTTTAAGATATATGTAGACTGAAGTGTGTGTATTATACAGGACAAAAATTGTCTATCAGTTTAATGGACTCATTAGGAGAAAAGTTTATATGTATTTTAAGCTTAAACACTTGGGATGAGAGGTCGAAACCCACTAATAAAAGCCTAACTGATGATAAGTCAAGGTGGCCCATTCACTCTAACGTGGAAGCAAAGATCTCTTATGGCTTTTGTCTTATTTTAACCATAAGTAATTTTCTTACCAAGCCATCTTTTGTGTGATTGAGAGTTTCTGATATAGATGTTACATCAGCTGGCAAAAAGAATTCCTTCCAAACGGCTCGTCCCATATTCTAACACAATTTTTTACTTAACACCTCCCTAAGGACTAAACAGACGCCTATGAGCTCACCATCTCTATACTCACTACACCAATTAGAGAGACTTACTATCAAAAAATATTCTCTCTCCCGTGGAAAAATGACAATTTTGTCTCATGTAATGCCATATAAAAATGAGAAATCAACACATAGTTTAAATAGATTAAACTCTACACTCTCTCACCTCATTTTCTCTCACTGAAATATCATTTGACTATAAGAGAGCAATTCTCTTCTTCGACCACCAATGAAGCATATTGCTAAGGCCCTTCACCAGGCACAAGGTCTGGCCCCCTCCCCTTCTGACCGTTTTTTCTTTCTTTGCAGATTATATCTCCAAAACCCCTCTCATAAAATCCTAAGCACCGATCAACTACCAACACTCACAAAAAGGCTTTCTTGGCTGATATATATGAATAATTATGATTACCGTGTATGCGAGTGTGTAAATTTAAAAGGATATTATTAATTTTTTAATTAATAAATAAAAATTTTAATTATTTTTAAAAGTGACCAGCTGAGGATTTAACATCACAAGCAAGCATATTACTTTCACTAACTAAATTTTCCGAATCTGCTAGACTATTTAATTTATTTTAAAATAAAAGGGTCAACTTATTTATCATAAATTTATCATAAATTAAGTATGGATATTTATATATAATAAATTTAATTTTCTTTTATAATTTAGTCTTATTTATATAAATGGATAATATTTTTTATACTATATATCTTTCCTTAATAAAGTTTTAGTATTTCTACTTTATTTTTAAATTTATCTTCTTAAACCATTTTTCAAATCATTTGATAATACACAAAGTAAAAAAAATAAATAAATAAAATAAAATTTGTCTTCTCGGAAGTAGAGTGCCAGAATCTCGTAATGGCATAACAATCAGTTTCTTTCTGAGGAAATAATGATGCTTGGTGTTAAGAAGACAATGAACAATTAATTCAATCAGTTTTTCAACTGTCCAACATAGGCAACACCTCATTGCATCAACGAGTATTTAAACCACTCTGTACAATTCACAAATCAGTAACAAAAAGATACACTTATTTAAGGAGTGATGGCTGTTGATGGCGACGTGATAGGCTATCATCTCACGACTAGATGGTGAGGTTTTGCTCCACACTATTTAAAGTCCTTCAATTTAATATTCTTAAAATTATTTTTAAAATTATTTGGCAAAAAATATATATATATTTTTAAAATTAAAAAATTTTAGAGTTTGAGTTTCAATTAAAAAGAAAAACCCATTTATATTCATTTTATCAACCAGAGTTATTTTTTCTTTTTATTTTTAGTATATAATTTTTTTTTTAACATTAGAGAGGAGAAATTGATTCTAGGTTTATCGAGATAAATTTAGTATAATATATAAATAAATTTGTAATATATATATATATATGTATCATTGTATGAAGATTATAAATCGTTCATTATTTATTTATTTATTTAAAATTTTTATCCTAATAAGTGGTATTACAATCTTTTTTAAAAATTTATTGTGTTAAATTTACACTTTTAATTATAGATAAATTTTTATATATAAAAAAATATTATAGTGGAGATTTAATTTGAGAAAATTAAAGTATAGACTAAAACATTTAACTAAAGTTTAGGAAGCCTCCAATAAATGCACATCCATTTTTTGCACTGAAAACCACTGTATCTGCCAATTCCTCTTCCCTACTTTCTGTCACATTCCCATGTTGTTCTTAAAAAACCCTACAATTAATACCTGTCCTTTATATTGGCATTATCCTCTTTTTTTAATTTTTTTTAACTACCAACATTGTGCTATGTATTATATGTGTATATATATAAATGAAACATTTTTGAAACAACTTAAATCAATTGAGACAAAGGCGGACGGGAGATATTTAATAAAACTAAAAATTAAATACTAAAAAATTAAATTTTAAATTTTAATTATTGAATATAATAAATATTAAAATTTTTAAATATTGAATATAATTAATATATTTGATATTATTATTATTGAAAATTATTAAACTTTTTTATTGGATATAATTAATCAAATGATATCGATACTTAAGTTTTAATCATTAAATATAATTTTAAAATTAAAAAATAAAAATAATAACTAAAAAATTTAGAAGAGTAAGAAATTCGAGAATATACTAAGGGCATATAAAAGCCAATAAAAAATTTAAAATATACTAAAAGTAAAAAAGTTAATAAGAAATTTAATCATTATGTTAGAAAATGATTCGGTTTTCTTGCACTCATAATGAGTTGATCCAATCTAGTTAGAGATCCAAATTAATTAATTGGTAGAATTTAAATAATTAAGATAAATATTTAAATAATTTAAATTATTATTTAATATTTAACTAAAAGATAATATAAATAATTATCTAATAGATAATTAAATAAGATAATTATGGGAATTAAACAAAAAGTACATTAAAATAATTCTCCAATAATTAGAGATTCTTGTACTGCGAACTTGAGTTGGTTTCCAATTATTGTGGTTCTAATCTAACTGTTTGCATCAATCAAAGTTCGTACTGTGTTTTTAAACTAGACGTGCTATGTTTGTGCTATTGTTCATAATTTGGTGTGGAAGTTTTTAAAGTATAATCATCATTATTGTTGTATTATGAGTTAAAGGAGGTAACCTTTAAATTCATGTATGGTTATGTGATATTTGACATTGAATTAATTGCAAAAAAAACATGATTAAAAACATATTTATTTTTTTATCACGTTGTTTAATTTGTCAATAACAATTTTAAGAATATATTAAGGATATAAAAGTCATTTTAATAAAAAAATTCAATAGCATAGCGTATTCAAAAAAAATTTTAAATCAAATATTTTAACTTACTATTTTTAAATAATTTTTTACTTTTATTCAAAAATAATAATTTTTTACTTAATTAAAATTTTTAAGATGAAACTATTTTATATTATTAAATTATTATAAAACTAATAAATATTAAAAATATTAAATTAAATAATAAATTAAATTATCAAACACCTTTTAGTATCACATTATGTAATATTATTAGACATGAGACAATAAATTTAATATAACCTACGATTGACTTCTCCAAGTACAGTAAAAAATTCTCTAGAAGGTCTTGAAATAGGAAACCGATCTACCATCCATAAAATCTCACTACATTTGAATTATCGAATTTTTATTAATTAAAATTGATTGAAATTCAACTTTGCAAGAAAATCAATTACATTGAAATAAAACTGTTATTTGGCAAAAAAAAAAAAAAGAAATAAAATTGTTATGTTTGATTTAAATTATCCTATAGTGGATTTTAACATCCTACTAATTAATAATAAAACTAAATAAAATTAAAATGCTAAGATTAATGATAAATTAATAGATTTACTCTTATTCTAATTTTATTTTTCCAAAGGTGATGCGCATATCTATGCTTAACTCTATTTATAAATAAGCTCGACTATATTTTTAAGGATTTTTAAAAGGTGAAAAGCTTAAAAATAAATTTAAAATCATAGACTAGACTAAATCAATGATCAATTTAACTATCTGTATAGCCAAATCAATTTACTTTTTCAAAATATTTTAAAATATATTTTTCTTGTCGAAACAAGTCTAATTTATTTTTAATTAAATAAAAAAGTAATTTTAATATGATATACGTGCAAACTAAGAAAAATAAAATAAAATTTTCATTCCTACTTCTAATTATAATTAATTAGGGGGTTTTTGGTTTAACGTAAAAGGAAAATGATAGTTTTTTGATTCTTAATAACTAATTCAATAATTAAAATAATAAATTGTTGATAATTGTAAGTATATCTGAACAGTTATTAATTTTAAAAGCTTCACACAACTACCGGCTATTAACTACTACAAATCATTGCACATTAAGATATAATTTAGTAGATAATAAATTTAAATTCGATTTCCTCTTTTTTGTTAAAATAATAAACTAATACAAATCGCTAATTCAAACGAATCTTAGTGTTAGATATAATTAAAAGAATCCTCAACGCAGAAACAGAAATTGTGAAAGCCAAAGAAACCGGAAACAAAATGACTAGAAAGATTTGATTTGGAGTGAAATGACATCCTAACATGAGGAAAAATGTTAGTGAAATTTAATAATAATTAATAACCGCTTCAAGTTTGGAGTTCATACAAATGCTCATGCAGAAATGCACTATTCTCGTGCATTCTGTTTTCATCTTTGTCTTTGCTCTTTCCACTCCATTCATGCCTCATATAAACTTTTATATTAAATAATTCTATAAATTGAAGATAAATTTGAAATTAAAACAGAAAAATTATATATATATATATATATATATTATCCTCCTTATTTTTTAGGTGATTTTTTTTTAAATTATGTACACTATCTTGATATAAATTATAATTTAAGAAATTTGATTCATAAAAAAAATTTCTGATTCCGTCACTGCTATCATAATAATAAAAGTATCTTTAATTCAATGAAATTTATGAAAACAGGAGGGCCAAATTAAATTTTGATAATTACAAATCATCCTTAAATTTAGCTTAATTTTTTTTTTTAAAGATGATACAATAGCTCGATTCCCAAAACATCTTCTATTATAAGTTAAATCTCTTATTGTTTTATATTTCTTTTAACTTATATCCTCATATTATTTTGACTTTGATCCACCCCTTCATAAAAAAAGAGAGAAGGTTATATGTAGCTTATTACATTCCAACTCATTTAACCTCCTTTAAATTAAAAAAAAAATAATTAATAATAACAATTTTCTTAAAAAAACAAAATGACCTAATTTATTTACACTTCCCCCACTCCAAAACACCTTTAAAAAGGGTATGGAAAGTATGCATATTATCAATTAGTTCCGTACCATCCTTCAGCACCACACCCACTTCAAAGATTTAATTAAAGATGGATAAGAAGCTATTTCTCATACTTTTGCTCTTCTCATCATGGTATTTGGTAGTGTCCTCATACAATGTCCCAGCAATTTTCACATTTGGAGACTCCATTTTTGATGCAGGCAACAATCACTTTAACAAGAATTGCACTGCCCAAGCTGATTTCCCACCCTATGGATCATCTTTTTTTCACCATCCCACCGGCAGATTCACTAATGGCAGAACAGTTGTTGACTTCCTTTGTGAGTTCTAAATTCTTCTTTTTAATTTTATATAAAATTTTGATTTGTCTCTATTTAATTACTTTCAAAACAAAATTTTAAATTTTAATAATATCCTTTTTGCAGCACAATTTCTAGGGATTGAATTCCAGAAACCATACTTAGAGGTAAAGCTGGCTGTAGTGAATGGAAGTAGGAAGGATTATCCATCCAATGGCATCAACTTTGCTAGTGCTGGTAGTGGTGTTCTCAGGGCAACAAATCAAGATTGGGTATACAAATTGTCCTTCATTCATTTATTTATTTTTCAAAAATAAATGTCTCCCATACAACATCCTATAATTAAAGATTAAATATTTCCATCAAGAGATTTTATTTGATTCACTCCAGAATTGACAATAAAATGTAATTTTTGAAATAAAATTTCATTTTTGGTTTTGATTTACAAGAAATCCTTTTTTTTTTTTTTTTAATATTTCTATATTTGAATAACTATATTTTTAAGTGTAATTTTTAATTCAATTAATAAAATTCAATTTATTTATTTAAAAAATAAAGTTAAAAAATGAATTTTTAATTTTAGACATCCGTTTTTTTCAAGATGAACTAAACTGTTCGTAGTTCTATATATTCACATACTAGTGTTAAAATTCATTTATACAAAATCGATAACTTATATTTATTTATTACTTTTAAAAATTTATTTGAATAATATTACTTTTTTTTTTTTGAAATTTCCCAATACATAGTTGCTATATATAAAATTTTCTGACTAATTTGATTCATATGTAACAGGGAGTCATACCAATACAAGATCAGCTACAACAATTTCAAACACTAGTAAAACAAAATAAAATTGATAAAAATGGGATAAAAAAATCCATTTTCCTTTTCGAATCAGGTTCTAATGACATATTCAACTATTTTCTTCCATTTGGAAATCCAACACTTGATCCTGATGCATATGTACAAGCAATGTTAACAGAGGCAACTAATTTAATAGACAAGATTTACAAGCTTGGTGGTCGCCGGATTGTAGCGTGTTCACTAGGTCCAGTTGGCTGCGTTCCGGCTAGAGCCCTCTTGCCGGACGCTCCTATTAATAAATGTTTTGGAAAGATGAATGTGATGATTAAGAAATATAACAAAGGATTGGAAATGTTAGTGAAAACTATGGGAATTAAGTACCCTGGTGCAGTTGGCATTTATGGTGCATTATATGAAGTTGTTCAAAGATTTCGAGCCATTCCAACACGCTATGGTAATTCTCTATCTTTCTCGAAAAGGGTTTGACAGGCACAATAAAAATAATTTAGCTGTGGAGAAATTTAAGAAAAATGATTTGTGTTGTGCAGGTTTCACAGATGTGATGAATGGCTGTTGTGGGGATGGACCTCTTAGAGGAGCGGTGCAATGTGGGAAAGAAGGATATAAGCTTTGTTCAAATCCTAACACTTACTTGTTTTGGGATTATTTTCATCCATCAGAACATACTTACAAGCTCATTTCTAAGGCTTTATGGGGTGGAAAGAACTCAACAGTTAGGCCATTTAATCTCAAGACTTTGGCTACAATGCTTTGAGCTATACTCCATGCAATTTTTTAAGACATTATTATGGATCAACATTTTAATTTTTTTTTTGGAATATTTCTTTTTAAAAACTGGCAGTTCCCAAATATATGAAACCCATCAGCTGAATAATAAAATGTTAATCTGAAATTCCAAATATCTCAATGGCTTTGGTTAGAAATAAGTAGCAGAAGAATTGACAGAACAAGCTGGTTTACAAATCACAAATTTAATTTAGTTGGACATCTATAAATATGTAATGTAATAAAAGTTGTGACTTTTATATTTTCATTCAATAATAATTAATATTAATTTAATCCATTCAAACTTGTTATATATGTTATTATCTTGTTATCCCTTGGTGTAATCAATGGAGAATCTAATCCAACCACCAATTACGGCTTAATTAGTACAATTCTTAATTATTAATACATACTATACTCCCTCCATTATAAAATATTTATCATTATTAAGATTTCGACATATAAATTAAAAAAATTATTTGATTATCATAATTTTAATATAAAAACATTAAAATATCATTTTCTTGATTTTAGTATGAAGAAATAAAAATAATTAATATAAGTATTTAGTAAAAAAAAAAAAGGTAAAATAAAAAAATAATAAATATTTTTTTAAAATTCTAAAACGATAAATATTTTCGAATAAAAATAATTTTTTGAAATAATAAATATTTTAGAATAGAGATAGTATTCCAAAATTCTTTTCTATTGAAAAGAAAAAATCGATTATGAATTTATGATTAGAAAAATATAAACTTAATTACTATTACATTATATGTCGGTCTGCTATATATTTTAAAGTTACATATTCACAACTTTGGACAACATTAATGTTCATTGAATATCAATGTCCTCTAGGTTAATATATGTCTTAGAAAACTGAAGACAATGTCATGTGTTTGTTTTGTCTCATTTTAGGGCAAACAAACTATCAAGTTGTCTAATTCAATTGGTTGGCTAAGTCAAGTGGTGATTATTAAGTAATTAAAATAAATTACTGTCTCTTTAGTATTGAGATTAAATTTTTTTTTTTAAAAAAATACTTTTTAAATGTGTTGGAAAATAATTTGAAATTATATTAATTATTATATAGCTATATATTTTGAATTTGTCGTGACCAAATCAATTAACTTTTTTTTTTTGGGAAAAACATGAATTTTGCATACATATTAAAAGAAATGTATATTTTAATTTAAAAATAAAAATATGAAAATATAAGTAAAAAATTACCAAAATAAGAAATTGACTTAAATTTTCTTTTTATAATCTCCTTTTGCGTTAATAAAACATTAAAACTGACAATTTGATAAAAGTGTACGTACTTCTTTTTGTTGGCTATTTTGAGTTAGAAATTTATCTTTATATTTTTTAATAAGTCTAATTTTTTGATTATTAATAATAAATTCATAATCAATTAATAATTTAAACTTTAAGACCTCATAAAATTTAAAAGAAATTTTAAAGCCCAAAAAATCCCGTCAAAACAAAAAAATAAAAATAAAAATAAGAAAAGATCTATTTGAAAAAAAAAAAAACATAAACAAATAAACATATATGAAGATCTATGTGTATTAAATAGAAAAATCAGTTGACCAACGAAAAACAAAAAGATGAGGAAAGAAAAGACCACAACACAAGGGCAATTGATAAAAAAGAAATTAAGTAAATTATCGAGTACATTGAATAGAAATGTATTAATTGAATAGAAATGTATCAACTATTAATTAATAAATTCATTATAAAATGGTTTTTTTATAACTTCCAATAAAAATTAACATAGCTGGATCCATTTGGAATTAAGTTTTTCAAAAGTATTTTTCAACAAAATTTTTTTATATTTTTTTAAAATTACTTTTAAATAAAAATATGTAAATTAATATTTTTTGTAGAAATAAATTTGAAAAAATAATTTATAAAAAATAATAAAAATCAAAATTAAATAAAAAATTCTAAAAATACTTTTTCAATTCCAACAATCCCAAACACACTGATAGTTCGTTTGATAAGCTGTAATGAAATATAATATAATTAAATATATTTTTAATATAAATTTATATTAAAAATATATTTAATTACATTTCTTACATATCATTACGGCTTATCAAATATACAAAATTAACTAGAGTCACAAAGAGAGAAACATCAGTTTGGTGTGGTTTCGCTTTTAATCATTTGATGATATGTATATATAAAAGAGGATGAGCAACAAACATCAATATATGGCATAATTGGCATTGGATGCATTTTAATTATTAATTTTAGCCATATCATATATCCCAATATCCGTATTCTTTTGTACCATTTGTACACATGTGTTGCCCTAAACTTTTTGATGAGTTGCAATATGTTGTTTTGGTTCCACCGACAAAATTTTTGAAGCATTTAATTAAAGTGTAAACTTCTTCGAAAATACATCTTGTGGTCTGAATTTAAAAAAAAAAAAAAATCATTTAATATTAATATATAGATAGAGAAATAACTAAGATGATGTAAATTACTGTAACAATTAATCATATGTGTTAATTATTTCTCAATGAAATTAGAAGTGACAGGGGATGTGCTTGATATTGCTATACATATATATATGAATTTTCCTTAAATTTATATTTAATTTGCTTAATTTTTGAATAAAATGAGTAAGATCAATGTCATCACTTCACCCATTTTTTTTTTATTTCAAGTTTAAATTATACAAAAATGAAAGATTTCTAGATATAAAAAAAAAAAAAAAAAAGTAAAAATGTCCCATGTCAGGAAGCATATTTGCACATTAAGAAGCATTGACAAGTGTAAGAAAAAGAGCCAAAAGCCACCAAGAAGAACTGCATGGACCAGTGCAGAAGAGAAGCACGAACCCATGCGGCAACTTAGCCAAAAGACCAAGTTCGCTAGAGCATGAGTCCCTGCGATGCAAGAAGCATGAGGAATGCATTTTTATTTTCTATTAGACTAAATTTCAAAAATTTAATAATCACATAGGGTCATGCATTTCAAAGAGCATGAGCCCATGCATTGGCGTGATATTTGTGGTTCTCTACTTGAAATTTTGTACTTGAAACTCATATTTGGACCTAATATAAATTCATTCTTTTTCTCTGGCTCTAGAGCATGGTTTTTTCTAAAGAAATCCTCTGAAAATAGTCCTTTTAGATCTAGAGAAATTTTATTTCCATTTTGAGTAAATAATTAGTTAGTTTAATAGATTTCAAGAAGAAGTTTTTATTTTGGTATTCATAGAGATCATCCTCTACCTTGGAGCTTTAATTTGGATTTCTTGATTGAATTTGCTCTTAAATCCATTTCAATTCAATACTTGTAATGAAGCTTTTATTAAATTTAATGCAATTTAGTATTTTTTCTTTTATTTTGCTATGAGTAACTAAATTCCCAAGTAAAATTTAGATGTATATTGACTTGATTACTTTTGGTGTTGTGTATACTATGTTTTTATGATGGATTTATTTGGAACTAATCTAAATCATCTTTGAGCTTGATTGATATGTAAGTGTTTTGGCTACCATTTGTATAATTTAAGGTAATGCATAAAGTAGTAAGAGCGAAAGTAGGTTATTTATTCATAGGGTGATAAATTTAGGAGAATTAACACATAAAAATAAGAGTATGCTTAGGTGATGCTTATTGCTCATCTAAAAACCTTAATAAATCCTATTAATATTTGTAACAATGAGAATAGACACATAATTAATATGAATATGAGTAATTTATTTTAAGAGAGGACCTTGCTCAATTAAGGGAGAGTTATCTTTAATTCTTTGTATTCCTAAATTAATGTTGAATTTCAATCTATTTGATTAATTGCTTAATTCATTTTGTTGATTTACGTTTGGTATAAGCAATCAAATTAACAATCAAGCAACCTATTGACTAAATATTAAAAAACTTTAAAAAAAAAATATTGATATCCAATCTCTTTTTGTGTGTTTAATATTCTTACTCTTTAAAATTATTAACTACAATTAATTCGTACACTTGCTATGAAAAAGCCATGTCAGTGGGTAAGTAAATCATATAATTGAATAATTTTGAATTTAATTAATTATTACTATATGCATTAATAATGAGCTAAACGTTCTATCATAATTAATGATTCAGTAAAGTCTAGTCAAAATTAGTTCAATTTAAAAAGCCTATTTAAAGATCACTCAAGCATTAGCATCCTTTCATGACTTGTATATATTAAAGATCATTCAAAGAAGTTCAAGCTTGACATAGATTTTAGTTTATGGTAAATTTAAACATAAAATTAACAAATATAAAAACTATTTAATGATTAATTAAGAAAAAAGGACATTTTGGGATTAATGCATGTAAACTCTTTTTTATTTTTAAATTAAAAAACTTACAAATGAAGTTAAGAGGTTAATATTCCTTTACACTATATCCTCTAATATTCTCTCATGTAATGTTTTAAGTTTTTAAAGTATGAAACTTGAATGATCCAACGCATTTGGACTTATAAGATTTAAATTAATAAAAAAAATACATAAAATTTTCCACAAAATTTAAATTAATTAAAAAAAATTATTAATGTCTCCATCTTATCTAACTCAATATGAAACAATAAATTTTCACAAGTTTTATTGAAAATTATTTATATATCTTAATCTACTAAATAATTAATGTAAACAGTTTAAATTCAGAATTAAATAATTAAAAATTTCATATGATCCATTTCGCATATATAGTTGTTTATCATATAGACTTGTTTATGGGCGTATATAGGTTTAAAAAATGTTAAATTTTTGAGAAAATTACATTAAATATAATTTTTTTAAACTTTTTTTCCCAAAGTACTCTTTTATCTTTTTAGATTTTCAAAAATACTCATTTTTTTATATATTTATGATATATTTTTGATAGAGTAAATTATATTTTTCAAAAGACAAAAAAAAAAAAAAAGAAAATATATATACAAGAAGATTTTGTTTTTGGGTGTTTGTACAAAAATTTCTAAATTTTTTAAAAACTCAATCCAAAAATCCGTAATATTTTTCCCTAATTAAAACTTGCGATTTGACCCATAAATAACTCTGTTAACGTAGCAACAAAAGAGCTAAGGATTGAATTATTAACAAGCTATATCACTTTATAATTTGGCAATATATATATATATATATATATAACCTTATAAAAGTAATAAAATCAAAGGTAGCGTGAACCAACGTGCTAAAATGTAAACAGAAAAACCATCCCCGAAAGTAGTTAGTGATTGCTAAAAGTTAAAGAAGTGGTCCAAAGACAAGGACAACCAATGGGTACCCATAATAGACTTCTTCCCTTCATTTGCTAACGCTGTTGATGATTACCAAAGTTTGATTAGAAGGCCAGCAAGTCACAATACCCCACCTGCCCACCATTTTCAAATACCTTCAAAAACACTAAATAATAAAAATAAAATAAAAAGATTTTCAACACATATTCTTCTAATTTTATAGCTCAAAAAAAAAAAAAAAAAACTGTTCTAACTTTATCTACAAGCTTCATTGTTATGGATGACAAATGGGTGACTATGGTTAAATGAGTACGAAGCATTTTCAATATTTATTTTTATAATTAGATTCAGATTTAAATACCCAATTACACATTGAATCAACTCTCGTGTGTTGGATTGAATTTTGTAATTTTTATTAATAATTCAGATATTTTTTACCTAAAATTCAAATTTATCAAATTAAAGTGAATAAATTTAGAAAAAAAAAATAAATTTATCAATTTTAAGCTTCTATTTTCTAATTTATAGGATAGAAAAATTAACAAAGCAAAAGAGAAAGACATTATAGTTACTTCCACACAACTAACAGCTTGCAAATGCAATTCTCGTATTGTAAGGTCCCACACGCAATTAACAGCAAACCAAAAAAGACACAGCTTCGCCTACTTTTCCTCACTCGTTCTCTTCTCTTCGTTTAGACTCAACCTAACCTAACGCGTCTTTCCTAGTACAATACCATTATACATTAGAACCCTGAACCATAAACTATTTCTCCACAAGTTCCACACCCATTTTCACAAACACTTGCAATACAATAAACTTCCCCTTTGACCCACCAAATCCTTTCCTATATATATATATACCTTAACCAAAATCATAACCATAGCCAGTTCTTCCTTTTCTTTTTAGTTTTTTAAGTAGTTTCCACTGTGATTCGAACTTGCTATAATTGTTTCGACTGATACTCGAATTTGTAATTATATAAATTCCATTCTCCTTCAGAAGTACACAGGACCCCGCTCTTTCTTGATTTTGTGATAATGGGTAATTACATTTCTTGCACTTTAGCCACTCCTTTGATCAAGAATTCTAAAGCAGCCAGGGTTATTCTTCCCAGCGGTGAGGTAAGGCAATTTCGCGAGCCAATTAAAGCTGCAGAGCTTATGCTTGAATGTCCTAATTTCTTCTTAGTAAATTCACAATCTCTTCACATTGGCCGGAGATTCTCGGCGCTTAGCGCAGATGAAGAAGTGGAATTTGGCAATGTTTATATTATGTTTCCGATGAAGAGAGTAAATTCTGTTGTTACTGCTGCTGATATGGCTGTCCTTTTCATGGCTGCAAATTCTGCAGCTAAAAGAATTTCCGGCGGGACTAATAACAACAACAATAATAATAAGGGAAGAATCTCGCCGGAATCGGGCGGTGACGTTAATGTTGAAGAAAATTCTCAGATGGGTAATCAAGATGGAGACGGAAATTCATCAAGATTGATGAGTTTCGAAGAAATTGAGGGTTTTCAAACGGCAGAATTTCAGTATAGATTATCTGTTTGTAGATCAAGAAAGCCTATGTTAGAGACTATAAAAGAAGAACCAGTTCGTTCCAGATAATTAAAGAGAGAGAGAGAGAGATTTGATTTGTTTGAATTGTGTAGAGAATTAATTAATGACTTGCCTCTTTCATTGGGTTTCTTGAAAATCTTTCTTCTTTCTGTTTCTCCATATTTTCTAGCAAACAGGAAGAGTTTAATTTCTGGGTGATTAATTGTGCCTGTGTGGTGGGTAATCACCCATTAATTAATTAATATATATAATTATATAGTATGGTATAAGAACTAATCAATGCCTGTTAAAAAAAAAATAATAATTAATTTACTGATAAATTAAATTCATTAAGCATTAGTTACCTCTATTCTTCAATTTAGTATTATCAAGTTCTTTTTATCAGCATTGATTATAGTTGCGATTTCTGTCAAATATTATTACTATTATGTACAATTTCTTTTAATGTTGTTAGTCGACTATAATGAAAGTTTTATATCATAATATTAAACAGAATTACTCGAAAAATATTACTAGTCTTGTATATTTTTTAAAGTGTATGCAATTGCAAATACAAGTAAATGAATCTTTTCTATATAAAACTCAAATCCAAGCTATTAAAAAAAATTTACCTAACAAGCCAAGACTAATGAGCTAAAATTAATTAAGTTAATATGCATACTTAACTGTAAGTGCTAATGTGAGATAGACAATAGAATCAAGTTCGAATCTCCTACTTTAATATTAAAAAGAAAAGTTATGCCAATTTTAATCAAATTAAACTTTATTGACTTGAATAGATTCTTTTTTTTTTTTTTGGAATAAATGCTGGATGAAATTTATTAGTTACTTATTGCATCATGTTTGCTCATGCTAAACTTGGTTGTATTGTTAGCTTATTGTTAAGTTTGTTACTTAGTTAAATGCTTAATCAGCAGAGTAGTTTCAAGTTAGTTAATTAATTTCTTTTCTATTAAACTTTAGTTAGTAAGCTGGTATACAACTCAGCTCATATTAGACTATATAAACATTGTACTGTACTATTTTTCTTTGTCAAGTAAAGTTATTATTTTTCAACCAATTAATTCTTTGTTATGGTATCAGAGCAAATAATTCTCTGCATTTTTTCTTCTCGCTTTCCTTCCTTTTTTTTTTTCTTGGCTTCCAAACACTAAAACCCTAGTTTTTTTTTTCTCTTTCCTTTTCAATCAATTCATGTTGTTTCGTTTAGAATTTCTTTACGAATTCAAAGATTTGATTCATTCATCTTTTCAAAAAGGTTCTTTTGGAGGGAGACAAAATTATAATCCGGGTGCTATGGGTAGAGGTTCATCTCAGAATTCTTTTACTCACCAATCAAATGGTGGACAAACTCAAGGCTACAGATATAGTCAAAATTTCCAAAGATCAAGACTGGTTTGTAGTTTTTATGGCTATACAGGGCATACGGTGGATCGTTGTTACAAAAAAACATGGTTACCCTCTTGGATTCAAGTCTAGAAACAAGCAAATAAGTTCTATCAATCAAGTTGAGTATAGCAATGGTGGTTCTTCTGCCGAAATAAATGCATATCATGATGATTCTCAAAAAGATGGCTACATTGCTGATTCATTTCATGGAGAGAGCTTCATCAACAATTTTCATAATCAACCAGCTTCAGTGCCTATGCAATTCACTAAGGATCAATATAACCAAATTTTAACCCTAATACAAAACTCTTTACCTACACCAGCAAGCTCTTCTGTGAACACTGTTTCTACTACTTTGGTTCATGAGAACAATACCTCAGGTATGCATATCTCTTCTTGTTCTTTATCAAAACACTTGGCACAAACCTTTACGAAAGACACCTGGATTGTGGATACAGGGGCCACAGATCATATAGCTTGTTCTTTAAAATCCTTTATTGATTACAAAGCTATTTCTAATATTTTTGTCTCTCTGCCAAATAATCAAAAAATCCCAGTTACCTATATTGGTATAGTCCAACTATCTCCCTTATTAATTCTCCATCAAGTTTTATATGTTCCTAATTTCTCCTTTAATCTCATTTCTGCTTCAAAGTTAACTAATCTACCTTCTTGTTCATTGATCATTCATACTAATTTTTGTCTCATATAGGAGGTCCCATCTTGGCAGATGATTGGTGTAGCTAGAAAGAGCATGGTTTATACCGTTTGCTTCAGTCAAGTCCAAGTTCAACAGATGCATCATTTGTTCCTTATTCATCTAATAAACTTGTTTGTAATTCTAATTCAGCATCAAAGATTTGGTCATGCGTCAATTCCAAGAATAAAATTGTTACACCAATTGATTCCTGATTCAATAAATGAATTTTTTAAGCCACGTGATATATGTCATTTTGCAAAGCAAAGAAAATTGTCATTTCCTGTTAGTACTAGTTCTACTGATGCTTGTTTCCAACTTGTACATGTTGATATTTGGGGTCCATTTTCTGTCAAATCATTGCAAGGTCACTCATATTTCCTCACCATTGTTGATAATTTTTCCAGAGCCACTTGGCTTTTCTTTATGAAATCTAAATCAGAAACTAGAATTATTTTACAGCAATTCATTGCCTATGTCCAAACTTAATTTTCAACTCAAATCAAAATCATTAGGACTGATAATGGCCAAGAATTCAACATGCCTGAATATTTTGCTTCCTTAGGCATAATACACCAAACTTCTTGTGTTCAAACACCACAGCAAAATAGTGTCATAGAACAGAAACACCAACATATACTAAATGTTGCAAGAGCTCTCAGATTTCAAGCAAAATTACCTCTTACTTTTTGGCATTTTTGTGTTAGTCATGCAGTTTATCTCATCAAGAGACTTCCATCTCCAGTTATTTCTAACAAAACACCTTATGAACTGCTTTATAAAACACCTCTAAACTTTGATAATCTAAAAACTTTTGGGTGTCTTTGCTTTGCTTCTACATTATCACAAAATAGACCAAAGTTTCATGAAAGGGCTCTCAAATGTATTTTCCTTGGATATCCACAAGGTGTTAAAGGTTTTAAAGTTTCTGATTTAGAGCAACAAAAGATATTCATTTCCAGAGATATGGTTTTCTATGAATCAATATTCCCTTTCACAACATATCCTGCCCATACAGATATTGTCCTACCTAAACTCATACCTTCTTTGCCTTTGGATGACTTTTCACCCTATGTACCTAACCTACCACCTAATGACCCACAGCCTACATCACAAACTGCTACTAACTCCTCACAACTTGCATTATCACTAACACAACCACATTCACCTACTAAGCTATCAGTACCTTCCATACCTACTGCTTCTCAATCCCAATCCCCAATACCATCACCATTACCCTCTAAACTTTCTACTAACTCCACTAATATACCTACAAACACTATACCTACTATTCCTTTGCTTCATTCATATTCCAATCCATTTTGTCAACCTAAGCCAAGAAGGTCTACACGAAATATAAAAACCCCAACTGCTTTTAAAGATTTTCAGGTTCAAATACCATCCCTTAAACCCAAAACTTCCCCTCACACATTAGCCTCAGTTCTTTCCTATTCTAATCTTTCTCCTTAACAGCAATCTTTCGCCCTCAACATAACTAAAATAAAAGAACCCAAAACTTATCAAGAGGCTCTCAAGGAAACATGTTGGCAAGAAGCAATGTAATCAGAAATTTAAGCACTTCAGAGGAATCATACTTGGGAGATTGTTCCATTATTTGCAGGTAAAGTTCCCATTGGTTGCAAATGGGTTTTTAGAGCTAAGTATCACCAAGATGGCTCACTTGAAAGATGTAAAGCTCGTTTGGTGGCCAAAGGGCTCACACAGCAAGCTGGAATTGACTATTTGGAGACTTTTTCTCCTATTGTTAAAGTTACTACCATAAGAACCCTTCTTGCTATTGCAGCCACTCAATAATGGCATCTCCACCAACTAGACATTAACAATGCCTTCCTTCATGGTGATCTCCATGAGGAAGTGTATATGAGCCCTCCACTAGGTATGCAGGTCCCTCCACATCATATCTGTAAGTTGATTAAGTCATTGTATGGTCTCAAACAAGCTAGCAGACAAATGGCATGCAAAATTATCTGCTGCTTTTCTTTCAATTGGCTTCACTACTGCTACATCTGACTCTTCTATGTACATTAAGCATAATACAACATCATTTATAGTCCTCTTGGTCTATGTAGATAATGTCATACTTGCTAGTCCTTCATTGGAAGCTATTACAAAAGTTAAAGATTTTCTTCATAATCAATTTCAAATTAAGGATCTCGATACTCTAATATATTTCCTTGGTTTAGAAATTGCAAGAAGCAAAGATGGTATTAATCTCAGTCAAAGAAAATATGCCATTGAGCTCCTACAAGATACTGGTTTTTTGGAGTCTAAACTGGCTTCTTCCCCAATGGTTCAGTCATTAAAATTGACAGCAAATGACTCTTCTGCTGATGTGGATTGCAAAAATTATAGACAACTTATTGGTAAGTTGTTGTATCTCACAACAACTAGACCTGACATTTCTTTTGTTGTACAATAAGTGTCCTAATATCTTGATAAACCTAAACAAATACACTTGCAAGCTGTTCATAGGATACTGAAGTACAAGCAAGCTTTAGGTCAAGGTTTGTTTTTTTCTAGCTCTTCCTCTCTGCAACTCCAAGGCTTTTCTGATTCTGACTGGGCCTCATGTCTTGATACCAGAAGATCTATTACTAGATTTTGTATTTTTCTTGGTTCATCCCTTATATCTTAGAAATCTAAGAAATAAGCCACCATTTCTCGACCCTCTTCTGAAGCAAAATACAAAGCTATTGCCTCCTTAACTTGTGAGCTTCAATGGTTGTTATATCTACTTCAAGATCTTAACATTCCACATCCCAAGCCAGCTTTGATCTTCTGTGACAATCAATCTGCAATTGATATTGCAAAAAATCCTATTTTTCATGAAAGGACTAAACATATAGAATTCGATTGTCATTTGGTGAGGCAAAAACTTCAGCAACAAGTGATTCATCTCCTCCCTATTTCCTTTGCTAATCAGCTTACTGACTGTTTTACAAAACCCCTTGCTCCACATTCCTTTCAATCTGCAATTTCCAAACTGGGCATTCACAATGTGTATGCTCCAGTTTGAGGGGGACTATTGCATCATGTTTGCTCTTGTTGAACTTGGTTGTATTGTTAGCTTATTGTTAAGTTTCTTACTTAGTTAAATGCTTAGTCAGCAGGTTAGTTTCAAGTCAGTTAATTAGTTTCTTTTCTATTAAACTTTAGTTAGTAAGCTGGTATACAGCTCAGCTCATATTGGACTATATAAACATTGTACTGTACTATTGTCTTTGTCAAGGAAAGCTATTTTTTTTTCAGTCAATTAATTCTTCGTTATCACTAGCCAAAAAATCAGAGTGTGCTAGTCTTACAACTTCTTGAGGGAAGTTTTGAAACCAAACAAAAATTTGAGAAGTCACACTAGAAGTTATTTTTGCTAGAGTGGGTTGTAACATGAATACATGTGAAAAAAAAAATGAAAAGAACCTAATTTTGCAATCTCCATCGACATGGTTCCTAAATACGATTGAGGGAATGTCTTTTTTCTAATTCGAAGGCCACAACAAAAGAGTCTATTTCTGCAATTATCTGTTGCCATGCCTGTTCTCGAGCTATCTACAATATAAATGCAAAAGTTGCTTCAACTTTACCTATGTCTGTGGTAAACTCCGGCTTCTTGTAACCTGCTGCAACTCTTTGGCCACCATGATCTCAAGCAACAAAACTCAAAACACAACTGCCTGCTGGGAGAAAAACTAAGTCTATCGTACTACAACTCCAAGTTTGCAACTGATCATTTATAAGCTATGAAGCTATGGCAACTGTGAAACTGGTGGCTAGACCTTGAATCCATTTTGTTTAAATAGACATCTATCCTTCTAGATGCTTATACTTCCACCATTGCCAACCAACCATCTAATGCCTTTCTCAATTATCCGGTTTATTTGCATAAGGTTTCTTTAAGCATAGCTTGGCTGAAAACTAATTCGAGCTTTTTCAAATGGAAAATTGGGATGGTATCTTGCTTTAAAAAACTTGGATAACAACTAGTGCTCATCTGCTTGCAAATGCTAACACTGCTTAGTAAGCATTGGTTGATTTGTAAATAAATTTCTTTAAAAATTAATTTTAAATAAATTATCATATTCAATTCTTCTATATCAAATATGAATTCATTTTAAATTTAAAATATTATTAATTTATAATTTATTTGAAATTGTATCAATTTTGACAGAAATTAACTCAAATACAATTAAATTTACAGCATTAATGATATGAAATTTTAAATAAATTATTATTCATAAAAAATAAATGTAAATTTTAAATTTATAAAATTTATTCATATTTTTAAAAAAAATAGTGTAACAGTGATATCATTGAATAGATTTTATGACTTCGCCACTGATCAAAACTATATTTTCTTTTCGCTTTGTATATTTGTTTAATTATCAGCTTGCTTTCTATTAAAAAAAATACAAAGTTTGAGATATTGAAACCTCAAGTGTTTTTTCAAGAGAACAAACTGCATGAGAGTTACCAATTCCTTTACAGTTTCAACATAAGACATGAATAGATTTTTTTTTGTTGTTGTTTTTTTTGCTGTAATTTTACAGGTTAAAATTTTGTATCAATTTGCTTGTTTGATTTGGTATTGTATATGTCAACTAGTCAAAAATTCCAAGCTAGGAAATATGACTCTTCCAAATTGGATGCCAAAGGACTTGATCGCGTACATATTTTTGGAAAAACATTTCCTGCTTATGGACTTATTAAATTAAAAGATAAACGCATTAAATAACTCTTAAATTTTAAGTTATTTGTCTATTGCACTGATAAAGTTTTATTTGTCCATATTAAGTCCGTAAAATTTAATTTTTTCCACTTTGAGGAATTTTTGCATAATTAAAATAAAATTGATAAGATATTATGTGACATTAATTTTTAAAAATTATATTATTTAGCACATAAAATTTGAAAAGTTTGGGACCACATAAATGAATTTTTCCTTTCTTTATAACTCCAATAATTTTTATAACAAAAAATTAGCACAATTTTTTAGTTTTTAAAAGTCAAAGTAAAAAAATTGAAGGATTCAATGTGAACAAATAAAATTCTAAGTCACTAAATTATATTATTAAAAGTAAAAGGAACTCAAGAATGGGTTTATTCTAAATTAAACGAGAAAATGAATGGAAGTTTCCTGTTCATTTCATTTTCACATCACATTAAATATTGCAATTAATTAAGATTGAGGTGTGGAGGTAGAATTTAAGACCAACTCGAGTTATGGAGGCTACAAATAGCATTTTTTTCATTTTAAAATATTTATTTGTCATTTAATTAAAATATTATTAAATTATTATAATTTTAAAGTGAAAAAAAATTAAAATATCCTTTATTAATTTTTATACAGATAAAAAAAATAATTAATATTAATATTTAATATATAAATAAATAAAAGATAAAATTAAAAAATAATAAATATATTCATCAAAATTTTAAAATGTTAAATATTTTAAAATATAGGAGTAATTCCCAAGCAAGAGCCAATAAATTGACTCTTCTTTTCTTTTATTTTAATGATGGATGGAAACAATAAATTAACTAAATAAATTGACTTAATAATTTATTCTGTTTGTGGGTCGGAATCCACGGTCAAAGTTTAAAATATATTATCAAAGTTCCCATAATTTTGCCACACTCAACGGTCAAAACTGCTTGAGATACTAGAAATTGCTCCTTTATCGCGTGCTTGGGAAATTTCTTCGGAGAAAATGAAGAAGGGAAATAAATTTTATTTATTTTTATTTTAATAAAAAAAAAATAAAATTATTTTTTATTTATTAAAATATATAAAGAAAATAAATCTTATAAATAAAAAATTATTATTTTAATTTTTTATTTCTAAAATTTAAATTTAAACTTAAATTATGTTTAATTATTTTTTTTTTCTTTTTCTCTCTCAATTTTCTTTTTATTTTGGAGAGAAAAAAAAAAAAGAAAAATAGTATATATTTTTTTTCTCTTTTTATTTTTTCTCCATTCCCAAATAATAAAAAAAGAAAATAAAAATTATTTTTCACTTTTATTTTTCTTCCTCCGATATTTTTCTTCATTTTAAACATAGGGTTAGAATCCATTTGTTTCATAGAAAAAAATATGTCTTCAAAAATATTTAAAAAATATAAAAATACCTTTCAAAAAGGCTTATTTTTTATTTTTTTTTGAATACAATATTGTATATTAATTAAAAAATAAATTTTAATTTATAAGATTATAAAAATATTTAGATTTATAAAAATTTTGTATTTTTTAATTTAGTATTAAATATGAGAAAATTATAAAAAATAATAAAAAAAAATGGTGTTTTCGATGGTTGCTGTCCATAGTCACATGCAGTCTACATAGTGATTATTGGTGATTGATGGGTAATAATTGTTCATCTATTACGCTTTTCTTTTATTATTATAAAGTTATTAAAATTTGAAAAATACTTTTGATCCCTCATAATAGTATCAGTAGTGACTATCACTGATTTCTAAATTAATAAGTATATATATATATAATGAATTATTTGCCAAATTCAGAAGTTGTTTTTTCTTTTAAGAAGAAAAATAAATAAAATTCTTTAAAATACTTAGTTTTCTCTATGATCTGAAAACATTTTTTGTTCATCAATGTTTCTAAGCTCTCCAAATAATAAAAAAAAAAAGCAAAAAATAGTTTTCATGCTTTCAATATTTTCTATTAATATTTTTCACGAAACAAATAGAGCTTTAATTATTTGGAATTTTGATGTAAATTAATACTAAACTCAAGTTTAATCATATATATATAAATAGAAGGGGTTAAATACCAAAGAGAGCTACTCTTATTTTATTTTATTTTTTGAAAGGGCTCATATATATATATATATATTTTTTGAAAGTCAATTAGATAAATAATTTAATGTCTGTAATTTTTAATGACCTAATTAAATTTAATGTGACTAAATCCAAATCTTATCTATCATGATCCATTTATTACCTTTACATAATGTAGTTCTTTTTAGCTTAGTCTAAAATCTTCCATTAATCTTGTGTGGAGCTAGCGCTAACCAACTCTTCTCATATAAGTCCTAGTTAAGCCCACAAATATAGAACAAACCAGTCCACTACATAAATCGCTAAAGCCCTCGCTCCTTTCCATACGCCATTGACCAAACCAATGATAATGACAAAGATAATCTCTAAAATTTTATCTAATTAATAAAGTAATATATTTATTTTAATATATTATTTAATTTAAGTAAAAATTAAAAATATTATTTTTCTACTCTTACTAAAAATTTTAATATATATTGAGATTAATATTGAGTTATTCCTATTTTATTTTTATTTAATTATTAATTAAATCCACTTACGACTAATGGAGAGGACCCACAAAAGGAGTAGAGAAAAAAAAAATAGAAGAGTTAAAAGATGGGACTGCCTTAATAGGTTTCTAAAATATTTACGCTTTCAAAAGATATTAAGGGTGAATCTGCACTTTAGGATAAGTATAGAAGCATATTTACACTTTGTCTCTTAATTATAAGGGTTAACAAATCACAAAAAATTGATTTTTTAAAATAAAGAGTTATTCTGTTTATATATATATATATATATAAGTCAATAAATTATTATGGCGAAAATCCGTCATCTATAATGCATTAAATTTCAGGAATGACTTCAAAATTTGTCATTTGATTTTTATGAGTTAAAAATTAATTTTGGATAAAGTTTTAAAAATAAATTTATTTCAAACTCGATTTTAGGTCTATAAAACCAAGTTGCTAATAAAATCTTTTTCTTATTTTTAGTCCAAAATCTTGTTGTAATAATAATGCTAAGCTTAATTGGTCTAATTCTATGTATAAATAAGGAATTTGATTTATTGACTCTTAAGGTGGATGACCTTAAGGAGTGGAGTTCAAATAAATTAAATTAATAAAATTGATATGGAATTAAAAAAAATTAAATTATATTAGTAGTATTTCTGAGATAAATATGAAGATTAGTGATTCTGAGAGTCACTGAATTATTCTTCTATAAATAAATATCCAGTTTCATACATCCAATAAATGGTTATAGATAATACAAAAAAAAATTATCCATTTAAAATTATTTTATTATCCATTTTTTCCTAGTATAAAAATATTCATAACCAAATTTATTTTATATTTATATTATAGTGGTTGGGTGCATGCATCCATCCAATAAATACACATATAATCTCCAAAATGACACATTCCAGTGATAGAACAACAAAAATCTCTATATAAGTTCAGGTACTGCTAGGGGAGGAGTGTGAGAGTTATCTCTTTTTCCTATATGTTCATCCAAATTAAAAATTAATAGTACAACAAAATTTTTTTGGTATTACTATCTTTTATTTCATAATAAAATAAGGATAAATATTTAACATTCTTGTTTTCACTAAAATTTGATACTTTTCGCAAATCCAAATTTTGATTAATGTTAAATTTGAAATTCTAATCGAACTTTTAAATATTATTTTTCTTGTTTAAAAAAGGTTTTTGGATAAAATTTATTTGCAGGCAAACAAATTTTTTCAAAACATATGCTAAGAATAAACAATTTCATTATATTTTCTTTAAATCAATTGTTCATTTCCTACAATTGTAAGTCTTTTTTCTTTTTTTTTTTTTTTTTGAGAGAACAAGATGAATCTTTCGCTTATATTGATAAAAGTACATATTGATTTTTGAAATTAAAAATATAAAATCATACATCAAGAAATACCAAAACTAGCACATCAGCGGAAAATATGTTTTGTTTGTCGGCTATTTATAACCACAAATCGATTTTAATGTCTTTTCAATAAGTCTGATTGTTTTAAAATTAATAAAAAAATTCAAATCCAAAATTTTTATAAAGACAAACATAAAAAACTTTTATGAAAAAAAAACTCACAAAATCTCATAAAAAACGAAAACTAACATAACGAAATCAAATATATATTAATTGGATAATATTGCTCCACCGTAAAAAAAATATTAGTTATTACTAGATTGATCTTGACTTGCCATATTTTAAGAACTTAAACCAAAAATATTATTTTTCTCTATATTTTTTATAGAAGGATTTCATTTTCTTCAATGAAGATCACATTGATCTTCCTTTACATAATTTTTAATGAAGTTTTTTTTCTTTGTAGTTATCACTAAATGATGAGAAGTTTTTGGGACGGACGGCGAACAATATTATTTTGTTAGAATTTCTAAATAATATATATATATATGCAGAAAAAGCTTAGAATTGAATGAAAAAAAAAAAAAAAAAAAACCTTGAAATTTCTGTTATCATGAGGTTTGAGACTCTAAACCTAATCAAGGATTTGAGACTGATCACTCTGACACAGGGAAGGGAAGTAGCTTCAATCCTTCAAGTTTTCTTCTTCTCTTATTATTTGATCTATATATTAGAGTTATAAGACTACGAATTTAAACATGGACAAAACTTTTTTTTTTTTATTAACTTAATTAATTAAAAAAAATTAAGAATAACATTTAATTACCCTTTATAATAGCTTTCAGAATAAATCTAAATAAGCTATATATCAAAAAATAAAAAAAAAAAAGGGTTATTGAAAGGATAAATGAATAATTAGTAGTTTAAATGAACAAGAAGAGAAACAAGACATATGCAAAGAGAACCACTAAGAAAAACAAGTCCAAGAGCAGAAGTAGCAAAACTGAGCACCTCAAAACACTCACTTAACATTTTAAATCTCTTGTATTTGTGATCATAACCAGACCCATAATTCCATTCATCATTATTATTATTATTTTTGAAATAACATTTATCCAATCTCTCCTTCACCTTCACTTCTGCTATTCTCTCTCTTAGAACTCCCATGTTTGAATCCACAATATTTGCAGATGTTCCTGTGCCAAAAATTACCAAAAAATAAATAATGGGATCATCAAATAATTATAAATTAATAATTAAGATTATATAATTAATCTAATTATAACATAAATATAAATACATACCATCATCACTAAATCTTTGGGATCTCACTTGAGGGTACCTATTGAGTTCCTTGAGCCTGCAACAATTATTAGGAATGTTTAAGCTGCAAGAAGATGATAGAGAGGAATTCATAGTATTTGTTTTTAAATTTATGGCCCTTTAATCAAAATATATAACACCGATCATTGATTTTATATATATATATATATATATTATAAAAATAATATTTATTGACAAAAGTGATAGGTACATTAAATATATAATTTATGAGGAAAACACTTCCAAGGTTATATATATATATATATATATATATATATATATATATATATATATATATGGTATAATTAAATATTAAATTATTTGATTTTTTTAATTTAAAAAATGATTTGTTTTGGTACCCTATTCACATGCCACCATTTGGCCTCACTTCCATACATACATATCAGTCTCTATTTGACAAGAAACAAAACTACTCATATATATATATATATATATATATATATATATATATACATAGAAATTCTTTAAAGAAGGAGAGGATATATATCAATATTAAAATTCAACCTTTAAATTATTAAAATTATGTCCTAAAACTTTGATTTTTTTCAATAATGATAAATTTGATTTAACTATTCTTGCATTATGAGTAAATTCTTAAAAATAAATATTTTTTCAGTTTCAAAATATTTATCGTTTAAAATTTCGGTATAAGAATTAAAAATAATTATTAAATTTTAATAATTTTAAGGTAAAAGTATCAAAATATCTTTTTGTATTTTGATATAAAGAAATAAAAATAATTAATATAAATATTTAGTAAAGAAATAAAGGGAGAGTAAAATTGAAAATTATAAATAAGAGATATTTTAGAATGAAAAAACTCTAAAATGATATATATTTTGAAATGGAGAGAGTAATATATAGACATTTTGTACATTAAAATTTTAATTTCCTTTATTTTCCATAAAGGGCAAGAGCCCTTTATGTCACTTTTTTTTCTTCCTGTTTTGGGACATCCTTCTATTTGCCATAAAAAGTAAAAGTATTCTTCCATGCTTAAACAAAATTAAGATCATGTCATTAGGCTATAAATAAAAGTTTGAATTGGCAACTTCATATACTGGAAGTGTAATTAACCAAAACTATTAAAAGAAAAAGTAAAATATTTCAGAACCATTTGTCCAATTATTTGTGAAGTAGATGAAGAGGAAGTTCAAGAATTCTATATTCATACTATAATATTACCGCCAAAGTTGGATATGCTACATAAGAACTCATGCATGAGGGTGAGAGAACAATGAGAAGCTTATTATAATTTGCACCAGAAAGGTTGAGAAAATGGATATGATAAGCAAAAGAAAGGTTACTACGCTCACAATAAACAATTTGGTTTGGTAACAAAGCATCATTCAAAGAGTTATGGAACTCATATATCGCACTATCCATGTATTGATTGAATTGTTAGCTTGTCCTTATGATATATCTATTTTGTAATCCATCATCATAATTCATAAGAGAAATGCACAAACTTTTAAAAATAATGATTGTTAGAGTTAAAAGATGCAGTGGAGAAATATAATAATTGATATCCAAATTTGATATAATATCTGAATTTTATCATTTATAAGTTTAAACAATTTTTTAGATTCAAAATTTTTCATATCATATTAAAGCCGATTTTGTACCTAAATCTTTTTATACTCTTTTGAGTTTTATCAAACCTACAATTATGTATCAGTAGAGCTTGATATATGTATAGATATAAATATGTTCAATTTTCAATATGTTTATACACGTGGTTAAAAATCTTAACATGTATCCAAAAAAAAAAAAAACATTAAAACTGAAAGATTTCACATAAAAATAAATAATTGATATCAAGACTTAATATAGTATATATTTAAGTCTTATCACCTATAAATTTAAACTTTTAGATCGAATTCAAAATTTCTCATCATAATTATTTAATATGATTTTTATTTCAAGATTTTTACTTATTGTTTGAATTTTTAAATTAAGTAATTCTTTTTAATACGATATCAGTTCTTAATATAAAAAGATAAAAAATTTAAATTTTAAATGCCTAATTTCTCTTTTTTTTTCCACATTTTTCAATAATATTAGAAAGAGCATAAATGAGGATTAGCTTATCTAATTAATTAATAAGACATATCATTGTCATTTGTAAAGATCCAATGAAATTCAAATGCTTAATTATGCCTTTTTTTTTTTTTTTGGTAGTGCTAAATAATGCTTACATAATTAAGATAAGCATTATGATTATGATTAAATGTTATTAAAATTAGAATCACAATAAAGAAATACTAAGATTTTATGGACCTAATTAATTAATTAATTATATAAGAATATCATCATCATTAACTTAATTAAGTGGCTTGGTGGGATGATTTAAAGATCTGATTATGCAATAAGAAAAGGTGGCAAATATAAAGAAATCTGACACAACCAGTTTTTGAGGAACAAGTGGCATGTAATCATGAATCATTGTATTGTTCAAATTCTAATTTTCTACCACGTAGTAATTTGACAAGAATCCCTGTCTCATGGGACAAAAGTTTGCCTTTCACATATTATAATAATAAACAGAAAAAAATAATAATAATTAAAGATTAATTAGTAATTATTAGAATTAATTAATTAATTAACTTTTGGAACTTCAAAGTTTTATTGGATTACTCTTCAATAATTCAATTCAAAGAAGACAAGTTAATTAATTAATTAAATTGCTCATTGTTTAAAGGATTTTCTATTAACTTGATGTCTTTAGTTGACAAGTGTACACAAAATCATTTTTATTTTATATTATTAGTATATGTTTTTGTGTGTGATTTGTTCCACTTTAATTACACATATATGGCATGCAACTAATTAATGATGAAAAATTAAAGAAATCATTATAAAGAAATTGAAATTTTGAAAGTTCCCATAATGTTGAATTGTCAGAGTAGATGCAGCATAAAAAGAATCAAATTAATACTCATCTTCTTTAGAGGTGTATTTATTTTGCATGCTAGTATTGAATATAAATAAAAAAATTTAGTTTGTATAGTATTTAGTGTGTTCAATACATGAATAAAATTAGGTAAAATTAATTTTTTGTCCAGTTCTATTATTTTTTTCAATCATTTCATTTTATGGAGAATTCATATGTCCGGTCCTTTTAGCTAAATTAATAAAAATTTATTTTTGAATTACTTCTTAATAAATATAATTTTATTTCATTTGAAAATTTAATATTTTAATTTTCTTTCCTTACGATGACGCAAATAATAAAAATTCATTTCTAAATTATTTTTGATAAACATAATTTTATTTTGTTTAAAAATATAATATTTTATTTCTCTTTTTCTCTGATTTCAATTTATATAAAATCCATTCCCGAATTATCCTCAGTAAATATAAATTTATTTTGTTTGAAAATTTTAATATTTTATTTTTTTTCTTAGGCCTCAATTAATAAAAACTTTATTCTTGAATTATCTCCAATAAATATAATTTTATTTTGTTTGAAAATCTAATATTTTATTTCTTTTTCTTTAGAACTCAATTTTTAAAAAATTTATTTCCAAGTTACTCTCAATAAAAATAATTTTATTTTTTTCAAAATTTAATATTTTATTTATTTTTCCTTAGGGCTCAATTAATAAAAAATTTATTTCTGAATTACCCTCAATAAATATAATTTCACATGTTTAAAAACAAAAATGAGAGATTTTTAAAAATTGTTAGAATTAAACTTTGTGTAATTATTTATAAAATAATTTTATTTTGTTTGAAAATTTAATATTTTATTTCTTTTTCTATATAGATTTATTGTGTCCATTATAATATTTCAACAAAATACATAACTGAATAAGGGTATTGAGATTATTTTTACATAATATTCAATTTTATACTATGCTAACCAAATATATAATAAGATAAAATTATAGTGCAGTCTCTGTTACACTAGATGCAAGATAATATAAATATTTGTCCAGTTTTATTATGTTCTGTCTTATTTTACCCTATCTCATGTTATCCTGTTCATACAACCAAATGCAAACTAGTAATGTTGAAAAAGGGTAAATTATTATTTATTATAATAGCTCTCACATTAGTTTTTTATTTCCTTTTATTTAAAAATTAACACTTTTAATCTCTAAATAACTTAAATGAAAAGTGTGAGATTTTTAGGGATTAAATTATTTTATGATAACAATAAATATTCATTTAACTTAAATAAAAACTATAAGATTTTGAGAAATTAAAATATTTTATATCAAAATATTTCAATATAAAGTATTTTGAAAATATTAAAATACTTTATAATTTCAAATCCTATAATGAAAGTGTTGCATAAAAAAATGTCAATAACTAAAATTTAGCAAAAATTTTCTTAGTTTTATATATATATAAGGATTAAAGTATTGGTTATTAACAAATGTCAGATATTAAAAGTGCTATTTTTTTACAATATGAATTAAAGTGCTAGTTAAATCAAAATTTCGGAATAGTAATTTACTCATTGAAAAATCATCAGCAAAATACAATCTTAAAAAAATTATCATTTTTATGATAAAGAAGATAATTTTTGACATTTTTATTATATCACTAAATTGATTATTATGTTTCAAAAACTCAAAAGGTACTTCCATGATGAAAATTTGAGGTTTTTCATTGATGATTTGGGATTCAATTGTATTTAAATTAAAATAAATTAAAAAAAATAACTCACTGAAGTGATTTTTACAATATCGATAAATTTTTGGAAATCAATTGTTGTAATATATTGTTACATACTAATAGAGTCGATATTAAATTAATTAAACAGTTTTTTTTAGTTATTTAATTAAAAATATATAAAAAAAATGAATTGTATATTTCAAATTAAAAATTATAAAAATATCAGTGTAATCTCAAATTTAAAATTTAAATTGAATATGAAAAAGAAAATGAAGTTAAGTTGGTGTGTCACCAAAAGGAGCATGACACAACATGTACACTTATGCTTTACCAAAATATGGGAGAGAGAGAAGAAAGCAATGGGAGTACACATGTAAATTGTTGGTTGATAATTAAAAAAAAATAAAAAGAAAAAAAATTCTTAAGGGTAAAGATTATAATATTCCTTTGACAAAAAGAAAAAAATTATAATATTCATATAATTTGTCCTTTTTCCACTAATTTAATCATAGTTAAATTAACAAGTGTACCTCTTTAGTGTACTTTTTTAGTTAGATTGGTGATGTTGTTAGGCAGATAAAAGTTAGTGGATTATAAGAGAGCAATGATTTTGGTATGCTTGCCTAATATTACTTTCCTTTTTTTTTTTTTTTTTACATTAAACATCAAATAGTTATCATACGACAGTGAACAGATAAACAATGTCTAAATACATTTATAAAATAAAAATATAAACATAATATTATTAAATAAATAATTATATCTAAACATTAGTAAAATTCGAATTTAAAAATTTTTATCTCAAAACTTCAACTTTAGCCAAATTAACTAAGATATTATCAACACAAAAAAGATATCAATATTATTAAAAAAAAAATAAAATTAAAACACTATAAAATTTTCTATTATCAAATTAATCATATAAAATTTATAAGAGTTTTCCTAATATTTAGTTTTTTTTTATTTCTGATTTTTTTTTATTATGATATATTTCTCAATTAATGTTCTTAGAAGAACTCATATAGCAAATATAATTGAAATTCAACAGAAACAAATCAAATCTGACAATAAAACAAATTCAATATTAATAATATATATATATATATATATATTCAATGGATTAATTACCAAATTAATTAAAGGACTGATATCTAGAATTTTGAGTGTCTGCTATTAAAAAACGCATTATGATGATCATTTTAACTATCTGCAGTTGAAAATTTTACTTTTAAAATAAGTTTGATATTATTTTAATTGTAAAGATTCTGGAATACTTAAAAATATTATTATGTCAGGTATTTATTACTAAAATTACCTTAAATGAAAAAAAAAATTAGTTTAGGGCAATGCGGATACCCTATGGTTTTCACGACGGAAACTATAGTCACTATAATTTCATAAAGCTCGAAGATAAAAAAAAAAACCAGCATTATCACAATGAACAAAAATAAAAACTGAGGCCTCCAACGTGCATTCTTCGGTTTTCTGTAACCAAACAATATCTTCAGTTATCCAAAAAAACAAAAAAAGTCCAGGACAGTCGTCTTCATTGAGCCGAAATATCAGCCAAATGAAGTTCCACATGCATATACATATATGTTATAGAGTATAACAAAATAACAGTATTTGAAAACAAGACCAGAAGTGAGTATCTCCTAGAAACTTGAATCCTCACATCTAATTACAAGCTTAGCATTAGATTTCACATACATTTTTTATAGACATCATCATTCTTTTCTTAACGACAAGAGAATAGGGAACTACAACAGAAGTTAAAAGGCTAATCCTACCGCCAAGGTGCCACGTGTAAGGCACTGCATAACTACTGATGCATGTCAAAAGCCTTCACATATGAACATCATGCTAACATAGTCTACAAGCTATCAGTACTCACAGGTCCATGCCATCAAATATTTCCCCATCTTCCTCATAATTTAAATTGTCCACAAGAAATCCCTCAGCCACCAAGTTACTGCCATAAACATTATGAAGCCAAAATGTAATTAAGGTACTTTGGAGAAAATCCCAAAAAAGGAAAAAGAGAAAAAAAAAATCATATTATGTTATTAACCCACCTTATACAACAGAAACGGAAGCTCACAACACGCTTTAGTTTTCTATTGTAGAAAAAGAAACTGAAAGACCAGCTGGAAAAAGAAATGCCCAGGTTATAACTCTTATATATATATATCTCTTCCTTATATAGCAGGGAGAGAGAAAGACATCAAGTTCATAGCAGTAGCAATGACTAGCTGATGATCATATGAATACTCACATTGCTCCTTTCTCTAGAAATGGGTCTGAATCAGAATCAGAGTTGTAGCTGTAGATTTCACATTCTCCCAGTTTTACAACCTGCATCAAAATATATCATAACATGGCCTCTTGATACCAGTAGCCTTCAAGCCTTTAAAGCATGCTCACCTCATCCAGAGCCTTGAATAATGTTTCCAGCAATGAACTATCCTCATTTTCCTTGATCCATTCCTACAAATGAATTGAGCAAATGGGGAAAAAATTGCGAAGATGGTATCTCAAACTCTCAATTAAAAAATGAGGAAACCAGGTGACCATGCTACAAATTTCTCTCACAAATAACATGTTTAAACAAATACAAAATCATTCAACAACCTACGCAAACACCAGTTACCTAGTCTAGCTTCCTCATTTCAACCAGCAATTCATCCAAGAATCAACTAAGCACTATACTTCAGACAAGCTCACCACTCTATGTAAAAGGTAAAAAAGTACCAATGTACAGCAACAACTAATGATGAGAAATTAGATAGATAGAGATACAAAATATTACAACAAGAGAAAAATGGTAGTCGTTGAGGACAGACAATGTTAGATGTGATTTCAATCATACAAAAAATGCAAATGAAATTAACCAATTTCTTTCTGTACCTGAGAATAAATGCGATTAACCAAAATAATAATAATAACAACAACACCCTTTTTGGGGAGAGGGGGACGTTCAATTTTGATTGCACGTCTCCACAGACGTGAATGAAGAATTAACTAGTACCTTTGATGCTTCAAACATGTAGGCATCAAAAATCTGCCTAAAAGTGTCCCAACTTTCCTCTGTGAAGAACTGGTGAGCTTTCATGGCACTGAAAACCGCAAAGATGCATGCAATATCATAATATTAAGAAAGCACAATGAAAACTATACATCAAGGGATCCACATTATAACAACACCACCCCCGCCCCACCACCCCCCCCCCCCCCCCCCCCCACAATGGATAAATCTCAAGTGAGTTGAAATTAGACCAACCATAAAATTAAAAGAAATGATAATGGAAAAAAAAAAAAAAAAAAAAGCCAACCACATTAAATGGCCAAGATTATATTTGGGAAATGGAGAGACTTGAACTCTCAGCTCCTCCTAGAGCAACAGTTTTATGAACCGTCTGTCAAACCTCTTGACAACACTCCCATTACAGTTAAAAAGAAGATTATACAGCGGGATGCCACATCGCCCAAACAGCTGACAATGGCACTACCCATAATCCTCTTTTCACCATCAGTGAAATAACAATGCACATAAGATACAACATAAAGTTCAGTGTTACCTGAAGTCATAATCTGGATACATGTGATAGAGTGTAAGAACAAGATAAATCAACGTCTTTCGGCTGGAATGAGCATAGAGGAGAAAATTAGTCAAAGAAACATCACAAACAACTAATATTTCCTGAACCCATCTAGGCAACAGCGACTACCTGGATCTGCTCAATAAGTATTCAGCTGGCGATGATGAATCAGTGTCCGAAGATTTCCCAAGATAGTCAAGGATCTGAAGAGGACATGATGTCAAAGCATCCCAGCCCACACCCAAAAAGTAAATGTTAAGAAGGTAGAATCAATGGACAAAAACTTTGTCATCTAATAGTCTAACACCAAGCTAAGAAAACCAGCAGTTTTGCAGTTTGCTGTCTGCAGCATAGAATACAATTCTAAGGGAGGGAAAAATAGAATCCTAAGTAAGATTATAGAAGACAATTGAATCCTATTTCTTTACTAAATTATTTTAACTTACATATATAATCCCTAACTCCAAAAATAACTATAAAATAAAATAAAATTTAACACACATGTGCACACATCTCTTGCGCTTGCCATAGTCTCACAGATGCACATGCATATATATAGTTTAACTTTAGCGTTAAATCAATATCTTTAGGACAAGTTTGGTTCACCATGATAATGGATTGATGATGGGAATGGATATCATCAAGCCACCCAATTCCAAGAATTGTATTTCCAGTTTATTTTTCAGATAAAAAAAATATAATCTGATGATAATCTTAAATCATACTTCTCATACAATATCAGGTTAATCAAACATATAACAAATCAGTGAATAACCTCATGCTCCAGACTGAGAGAAAGCTTTTTGTCTGTTCCGGTGTGTTTACCTTCACAAAAAAAAAAAAAAAAAAAGGAGGTGGGAAAATCACATTTCCCTTCAAAAGTAAAATTTTGCAAAACTTCATAATTAAGTTGTAAATTTGGTCTTACAAGAGTAAGCTTCAAGACATCCCTTGATTGTTCGTTCTCCAAGCTTTAAATTGCTTAAGAACTCATTTATACTGTTAAAAAAAATTAAAAACAAAAAACTCAATTAACAATATCAAAATCAAATTCAAATTCCAAACTAAATTCGATTTCAACATTAGGAATTTAAAAGAATTACCGTTCAAGAGGAGTGTATTCTAAGAACTTCATAAAGAATTTCTCAAACAGGTAACGTCTCTGTAAAATTCCAACGTCTCTGTAAAATTCCTGAAACAACAAAAATAAAACGAACCACATTCATGAAATCTACAGAATTTCCCCTAATTGGAACCGCGAGAAACAAAAACTAGAGGAAATTACCTTTCGAGCGACTTGAATTGGAGATTAGAGAAAATGGGATCGAGATTTTATTGAAAATCTTGAAATGGGATAGAGATGAACCCTAAATTCGAATATTCGAGTTGTTGTGTTCGATTTTGAAATGTTGTTGGCCTTTTCAATTTTCGTGGCTGTAGATTTGGGGTAGGTAACAGCTGAACTCTTTTTTGGGCTGGTTCGGATTCCATAGGCCCGCACAAAAAATAAAGCTCGCTGCCTCGCTGCTTTATTGGGTTGGGTTTTATAAAAAACGGGTCTGTTAGCCATTTGTAGTGTTTGGATTATATATTTTTTATTGAGGGAATTACGTGCTGTACCCTTCTTTTAGTTATATTTATTTTTTAACCTTCAATTTTAATTTTTAATTTTTTTGCTTTTTACTTTTTTTTTACGCTTTTTTTAATTTTATTTTAATATTGTTATGTTTTTTCTATTTGTACCATGTTTTTGCTTTTTTTAGCTATTCCCTATGTTCTTCTTTTTTACTTTTTCTTTTTTTATATATTTTATTCATAAAATGTTGTTGTTAATTAGTTTAATAATTTAAAACTTTTTATATTTATGCTATTAATTAATAATATAAGAATCACATATTTGCATGATAAAATAAGAAATTATTTTTTAATTTAAAGCAATATTTAATACACTAGTATATTAAATAATTATAAATTTTGTGTAGAAAATTTTTGATTCAAGCTAGAGTTTCTTATACTAAATAAAGAATAAAGTTGAGGGTATTAAATCTCCAGAGAAAATGAAATAATTTATTTCTGGTATATATTTATGATATATCTAAAATATGCCTAAAATATATTCGTGATATACTTAAAATAAATTTAAAATATACTCTTTACTATGAAAACTAAAAATCATTTGTTAATTTTTTTTAGTCTCTTAAAAATTTAATTTTTAATTTAACTCTTAAATTTTTTAAAAATATTCATATATTCTAATTAATATTATCGTCCATACTTGATGGTGAATCACATTTAAAAAAAAAAAGAGTGTTAATGATATTTTTTCAAAGAAAAAAGTTGAGTGCGTTAAATATCTAAATAATACGTAAGTATTTATATACTTAAAATATACATGAAATATACTCATTATATACTTAATATACCTACAACATACTTGTTATATACTTAAGGTATATTGTTTATTGTAAAAATCATTTGTTATTTTTTTAAGAGTATAATTTTTTTTATCTAATATATAGTTGATGTATTTTTGTTATATACTTATATTTTTGTAATACTCAATATCCAAAAATATTTGAAGATATATATCAAATAAATAAAAGTTAATCAAATTTAGTAAAATATATACTTATGATATACCTATGATATACTTTAGATATATTGTTTCATGGGTTTGCTAAAAACTATATCTATTTTATTGGTTTCTATAAATTTTATATCTGAAACTCAATTTTCATATTTTAAAACTTTCAAATTCCTAAAGAAAACTACATAATCTTATCACCTTTGAAGATTTTTAATCCAATAATAATTAAAAGATCACAAAATTTTAATGAAACATATCTATAAAATTCAAATTATCTCTTAAACTACTAAGGAAGTGAATATTTTATCAATTAAACTAATTGAATTTTCAAAAAACTGCAGATCTAAATTGATTTTGTTTAAAATTTAATAGTACCTTATGAAAATTAATTTTGATGATGATTTTTACTATAAACAAATTTGAAAATCAAAAGATTTAGAATTTTTCTAATCACTCATGGTAATGATCAACATCAATATCATAGTCTAATAGCCTACAAAACAAACAAATAAATGTAAAGATTTGATAATGAAGTAAAAAACAATAATAAAAATAATAGCAAAAATAGCAAAAAAAAAAAAGGGATTTCTATAAGACAAATCAAAGCAAAAAATGTAGAGAAAATTAAAAAAAAGATATATATTTTTATTTATTTTTTTTTTGTCCATTGCATTTTTAAAGTAAATTTAATATGATTTTAATTAAAAAAAAATATGATAGAATTTACTCAAAGGGACAACCAAAGATGCACAAATGTTTTTTTAGGTTGTTGATCTAATACACAAGATGACAAACTCAATATGAGCATCATGTAAAAATAAATAAATAATAATAATAATAATAATAATAATAATAATAATAATAATGGCTTTATTATGTGTTTTTCTTTCATGAATTTTAACCTCTTAACTAGTGATTTTTTACTAAAAAGTTGAAGAACGTATAAAAGTAAAAAAAAAAAAAAAAGGCATTTAAACGTTTTTGTAATAATCTGAAAATGGGATATAATTGTAAGTTGGTTTATTTTTTAGGTATTTCTATAGAAATCCTTTTTTTATTCCTATTTATAAATTTACATACTTGAAAATTTATAAAATACACTCAATATATCATAAAATGATACGCCTTCACTTATATTTAGAAAAATTAAAAAATTCAATTTTTTTATCCAAATGGAAAAACTGATCAAACACGCATTTGAATTTTTTTCTTTTATTTATCTATTTTTTTCAATTGGTGTTCATGATTTTTTGAAATTCTTTTTTACAATTTTTTATTATTTTCATTTAAAAATTTTAAGAAAACCTCACATGATCTCCTAAATTTTACACTATGCATGGATGGGGTGAATTTAAAGGGAATAAAGGGGAATAAAAGGGAAATTAATAACTATCTTATTTGGCATTTATTTTTTTTAAAAAAGGGAAAGGGAGAGAAAGGGAGTAATTCACCCTTATTCCCCTTATATAAGTTGAAATTAGTTACACTCTAAATTAGAATTTAAAAAATTTTAAAAAATTTCAACTCTTAGTGTTATATTATAATTTTCTTGCATAGACATTTCTACTCTTATCAATTTAACGGTATTCCAAATACATTATTTTATATTACGTTAATATTACTCTACATATATTTTTATTGATTGGATTTTAAATGATTTTTTATGTTTGAATATTTTAATAATATTAATTGGGATTTCTATTGCTTTTCTAAAATCACTTATAATGTGGATGCAATTAACTTGTTCCTTTTTTTTTTTTAATGAATTCATTTTAATGAATCTAATTTTATTTCAAAATTATTAATAATGATATCAAGTTTGTGTTATTCTTATTCTCTTTATTATTTTCTTAGTACTTTTTTATCTTTTTATAATTATAATTCACATTTCTTCCCTTCCATCCAAACAAAATAATATTATTTTCCTTCCATTCCCTTTATTAATCAAATTTTAATTTAGCAAACAATATAAGTTGAAATTTTCTCTCTCCCTTCTCCTTTCTTCCCTTTCCCTCCCTTCAAAATAACTTATCATCATCTTCCCATCTTGTTGCCATGCATAGTGTTGTTGAAGTCTTTAGGAAATAACTGTATATTGTTCACCTATGTCAAATAAGGTTTTGATTGAGAGTTGTTTTTAAAGTTGAGAGTTACTGAATTCAAATTCACCATCGAAATTAAATTTATAAAAAAAAAAATACAACTTAAGAGATCAATTTTATGTATAGACCAAGCCAAATTTCCACAGAATAATAATAATAATTTAAAAAACCAGTTATATATTATATTGATCATAGATTTCACTACAATTTTTAAGTATAATATAAATAGTATCTTCATTAGTTATTATATTACAATTTATCTATTTCTAGACAAAGTAAACGGAAATAAAATTAAAAATTGAAAATCAAATTTTTTTTTATAAATTTTTTGTTATTCCATCAATGCTTATTAATGTATAAATTCATTGAGTATCTTATCCTTTGTTTGGAAAGAGAGAAAAAGTTATGAAATGAAGGAGGAATGAAAATAAGTTTTGAAAAGTGTAATTCTCTTACTTAGGAAGCTAGGAAAAGAAAAAGAAAAAGGCTGTGAATAGTAAAATTTTCCATTGGGCTCACAAAAAATTTTCCTCTCAAATTTGGGGGGAATGGAAGGAGAGAATATTTTTAAAAATATTTATAAACAAAATTACATTTTTTTACCTTAAAAAAATGATATAATAGTAATTTTATTTTCTGTCTTTTCATCACTTTGCAAACAAGTTGGAGAAAAAAAAAAAATTTTGTCCTTTGTATTATTTTCTCCACTTTACTTTCTAGACCCTTTTTTTTTTCTACTCAACTTTTTTTTAAACACAGTGTTAAAGTTAAAGATCTCATATAAAAAAATTAAAAATTGATATAATATTGGGACCTGACCATCTAATAACTGAAGCGTTTGGATTAAATTTGAAATTTCTCACATGGTACCAGAATCAGCTCTATACACAGATTTGTGCTTTTCCATCACATCTCCGGAAAGCCTACCCAATTTCTTAAGTTTTTGGATTATATTTAAAGTTTCTCATAGCATAAATCATATTTTATTTAAATATGTTAGAACTAGGGCTGAGTACAGTTCGGTCCAATCTGGATATTTGAAAATTTCAGGAATTGGATTGAACTTTGGGGATTTTAATTTCTAAAAATCCAAAACCAGAACCGAAATAAAAAATCTTCGTATTGTATTGTTCTGAAAAATTCGGGACAATACAATTCAGGGATCAGATATTTTGATTCTAATCCGATCCAATCCAATCCAAAACAGAGATTCAGAGAAAATACATTTAATAATTAATTTTTTATAACTAACCGTACAATTTTAAGTTTTATTTTTTATGAAATTTGGGTTTAATAAATCAATATATTATATTAATAATTATAATATATTATTAAATGATTATATTAATAAATTAATAGATTATGTTAATATATATAATTATTTATCAAAACTATATATTAATAGTTTTTGCGATATAATTGTATATACTACTTAAAATTAACACATAATTTTTTATAATTACTTTCTAACTTTTTATACAAACTATTAATTATTTATTACAAGTATTTTCTTATTGATAACCTATCAAACAAATGTTAATTAATAAAAAAATATTTTTCAATATTATAATATTAGATACCAATAAAAGTTAATTAATCAAAAACTTTATTAGTATTATATAAACTTTATTAGTATATTATATTTTCTTATTATCACTTATTAATTAGTCATAACATATATTAAAATTTTTTATTCTAAAACATATGAGTAGTGAATTTAAAATTTTTAATTGTAATATGGGGTTATATCTTAGTATTATTTAAACTTAATCCACATTGTATTACTAATTTTTCATTTATATAATTTTAATGAATCTAATATTTAAGTAAATTATATAAATACTAATAGTTATCTTCTATTAAGTTAAGGTATATATATTTTTAATTATAGATTTATAATTCATTTAAATTTTATTTTTATATAATTTTAATATAATTTGATAACTGCTATAATGACATATATAATCTTATAATTTTGTATTATCTATATATTATTCAATTAACATTTTTTATATATTATAAATAAAAAAAAATTTGGTTATTTCGGTCCAATCTAATTCAGTACAATTCGGTTCAATTCTCGATACGGATATACGTTAATATCCAGAGCCGTACCAAAATATTTTACTAGGTCGAATTTGGTTCGGGAGAAGTCAAAAAGTTAACTATTCGGTCTAATTCTAAATATTTTTAGTTCAATTATTCGGTTAAATTCAAAATTTTTAATTTCTGTACTCAGTCTTAGTTAAAACAAGTATTAATTAAGAAAATTTGTTATAGTAAGTTGAGCAAGTTATCACTTAATTTTGAATTATAAAAATTTGCAAAATAAAAAATCTTTGATTATAAAGATTTTTTTTTTCATTTCCCAATATTATAAAATCCTAATAGAGTTGAACCTATAAAGTTAGACTTATTTAGAGTTTATAGAGTTCAAAGACACTTTAGGTTTTGCTAGTATGATACTGTTGTAGGATTATTGTTGCACCACCGATGGTCTCTCACAATTAAGGATGTGAACGAGTCGAGTCGAGTTGAATTTTAAATTATTTAGGTTCAATTTGATCTTTTGTTTTGAGCTCAAGTTCAAGTATTTTATCAAATTTTAAAATCATGTTCAAACTTGACTCGCTAAAAATTCAAGTCGAGCTCGAACTCAACTTTAGTTTGGCTCGTTAATAAATTATAATCAAGCTAAACTCAAACTCGTCTCATTATGAAACTTGTTTATAACTCATCAAAACACTTAACTTCCTAAATATTTATTTATAATAAAATAACTATAATAAAAATTTTTAAAATTAATATAAAAATAAAAACATCCAATTAGTGAAAAAATACAATAATAAAATTGAACATTTCATGTATTACAAAGATATTAATTAATAAAAAATATATTTTATATAATATAGAAATATTAGGTTATATTAATAAGGAGTATGTATATTTTAGTCAATTTGAATTAGCAAAAAGTTTATAAAAATATAAAAATATATTTTTTGGAATGCCAAAATTATTAAGTTAAAATAATAATAATAATAATAATAATAATAATAATAATAATAATAATAATAATAATAATAAAGTTGTTTACGAGCCTAGTAATTGAGCTATTTACGAGCCTGTTCACGAGCATATAATCGAACTGTTTACGAATCTAATCGAGTTGAGTTTCATTTTGCTCAAACTCAACTTATTTATTCACTGAGTTTTAAAATAAGGTTTAACTTTAGTTCATTTATAAAGCGATTCAAACGTGAATGAACTTTTGTCGAACTGAACACCGAACTGCTCGTGAATGTCTTAGCTCATTTATATCTATACTCACAATTAGGTTAATTAAACTCCACCAAAAATAAAAAATTAAAAAAAAATTGAAGAAGCAATTATTTTATTTTTTTCTCTGTTACAACTTTTTGGATTTGTTTTGTAAGTTAAAATTTTTTTCCATTTTTAAAATTTTTTTCCATTTTTTAATTACTTCAAATATTGTTTTAAAATTAGATTTTACAAGAAAATAAGTATAATAATAAAAATACACCTAAAAGAGGCTTCCTTAACTATAAAATAAAAAATAATTTTTAGTTTTCGTGCAAATACTTTTAATCGTTAATTTGTATATTTTTTATTAATTAAATTTTGAATGAAAATTAAAATTGATAGTTTTATTATTCACAATTTTATTAGAGTTCGTATTTCTAATCTTTTGAATTATAGTTTGGTGTACAACGAAAAAATATTAGTTCAATGGTATATAAAATTGTTAATCACTAAAATTAGTAATTACATTAAAAAATTGAATTTATACGTATTTTTTGCTTATGATAAAAAGCATCCCTTGCAATGCCTTTTATGCATGTTTTATAATAAAGGTGTCATATGAAATGACAATTTGACTCAATTTGTTAGATACTCAGTGTGACTCAACTTTAATGAATCGAATTTTATTTGATCTATTTAATGGTGGATCAGGTATGAATTTAAATAATAATACTCATTATGAGTAAAGGACGGATGTGGGTTAAGAGTATACTCACTTCGTACCCAACCCGATTATTATTATTATAGTTTGATATTATAGTTTGATATTTTTTTTTCTCTTTAGCTATATATCTTATGTACAATTTATTAAATTAATGTCATGTCAATAAGTCACCTACAAATTATTTTTCAAAAATAACTTTTATAAGATTGATAATTTAAATAATTATAAATATTATTGAAAAACTACAAAATGAATTAGAGCCATTTGATTTTAGGTAATTTATATAGTTACTTTGTTTTTAAACTAAATAACGTACTATATATATGAAAAAATAATTATTTTATGAAAAATCATAATTTTATTTATATTTTTCATAAATTAAACTATTTTTTCGAAGTTTTTCTTAGTTGTAAAAAAATCTTTAATTTCACGAAAATATGAATTAATTTTTAGAAAACAATAATTTTAAGAAAAAAGAAAAATGATTTCGTAATTATGAAAAAAGACTCTATTAAGAAAAATCACAGTCTTCTTATATTTTTCATAAATTATATTATTTTTTATAAAATTTATAGGTGTATAAATTTAAAATACTACTTTAATCATTATAACATTCTCATTTTTAGCATTTTTTATTTTTAATTAGTGAAATATAATAGCAGATCAACTTAATTATAATACTTTAATATTTTAATTATATTTATTATTTATCACTATTTTATTGATATTAAAAAATAATATTTTATACTTTATTTTAAAATAAAATAACCTAAAGATTGGTTTATACGATGCCTTTTATAAGAAGATTATAATTTTTTTTAAAATACTATCTTTTTTTTTATAATTACAAACTTATTTTTTTGTATCGATTTTTTAGAATGATATTTTGTTCGTATATTTGGATGTAGGCATTTACCATAAAATCTTAGGTGACTTTAGTGGTTTTCATTTGCCAATAAGTTGGAGGCATTGTAATAATCTCATCACACAGCATTGTAGGATTCCCCCAATAACAATATTCATCAAAAGTTGACCTCCTCCTCCTTTCTTCGTCATCTAAACCTAATTCCCATGTCTCAACTCTGTGCGATTCTATTTGTGTATTTACTTTTACTTCCAAGCTTTGATGCAGCGTCGTCTCCTTGGGGATTCCGTCCGGTTGTTCTTGAAAAAATAAGCAGTGGTGAAGCCGTCAAAACAGATTACAGCGTGGTCTTGAATGTTACCAATTTCGATGATGTTCTTAGAGACACTCCTGCTACTTTTGCCATCGTCCAATTCTACGCTCACTGGTATATGTTCTCTTCTTTAATTTATTTGTTCATTTTTGTTGTATATTTGTTGATTTTAATAGTAGTATTTTTTTTTTAACTTGTTGGTTACATATTAATTTTGTTTATATATACTGAAGATTTTGTGACTGTTTTGAAAGGTAAGATGCATGTAAGTATGATTCAAAGTAATAATTCTAGTTCTAGATTATACATCAAAGAAAGTGAATGAAATGTCAACTTTTCCTATATGAATTTCATGCATATAACTACTAGATTATTTCCTTTTTAACAGAATCTATAATTATTTCATTTTTATTATTAGTGATTAATAGGCTTTAACTTTTGATTTGAGATGAGTCATGCACGAGATCTGTTTTGTACTAATTTTTGATTTGAGATGAGTCACACATTGCTTCACTACCACTGCTTCAGGGGGTGTATTTGAATATTCTTAAATTATGGTTACATATAAAGTATATATAATTACCTTTTATATCAATGTTTGAAAGTTATATGACATTATGATTTCAGTGCAATTGCTATTTTTTCAGGTGTCCTGCTTGCAGAAATTATAAGGTATTGTATGCAATATATATATATTTTTCCTAACACTTCTACCTGCATATTTCTTTATTTTTTTATGGCTCTTGGTGTTTCAAATATGCAGGCCCATTACGAAAAGGTTGCAAGACTTTTCAATGGACCTGATGCAGTGCATGCTGGTATAGTATTAATGGCAAAGGTGGATTGTGCATTGAAGGTATATAGACTGTCTTCTTTTACTCTTTTGAAGTTCTCTAATAATTTCTTGCGTGAACTGAAGATGTAATTTCCGTAAATAGTAAAGTAGATTTATAGTAAATTTCAGTATTTGACCATTAATTCTCCTTTGAAATAGTAGTTTTGGAAAGTTTTATACCCTCACAAATTAAGTCAGAAATATTAAAAGACCATATGTATATTTAGTCATCATACTTTTTTTTTTTTTCCAAAATATATGAATACACATAGGATCAGGAAAATGACATGTACGTGCCTCAAAATTATAATAATTTTGAAGAAGCACCCTAATACCACACACATACACTACACTACTAATGTGTGGGACATCCAAGCTTCAGCCCACACTCTCTGTTAAAAGCATGTCTTAAGTGATCAAACCCTTTTTAACTTTTTTGGCACAGATAAATGTTAAACTATGTGATAGATTCTCTGTGAATCATTATCCTATACTATTTTGGGGGCCAGCTTCAAAATTTGCATCTGGTGGTTGGCAACCTAAGGAACAGAAAAGTGAAATAAGCATAATTGATGATGGACGGACAGCTGAGCGCTTGCTTAATTGGATCAATAAGCAATTGGACAGTTATGAGGTATTATCATCGTCTTGATTTGCTGTGATCTTCAGATTGATAACTACAGTATCTTGTGCTTGAAAGAATGTGATCATGTGTTGGAATTTCTGAATCTTGTGCTAATAAAACAGTCGCAAAGTCTCAGTATTGTTGCCTTTGCCTCTGAAATTTGTAATTTGGTTATAGAAGACTTTGATGAATGTTATTGAAAGATGTATTTTCAATCAATGTATTTTCAATCAACTATCCAAATATCAAAAGGATAGTGGAGTCTACATGCTATAAGAAGAAATTACTTTTTCAGGAGATTTGAATTTGAGAGAAAATGGCAGCGATTTCATTGATTTCATGAAATGAGATTGAGACGAACTCTAAATTCCTATTGAAAATTTAAATTTTATAAGAATCGAATTCTATTTTGCCAATTCTTATATTTGAAAAAATATAACTAATATAATTTAATTTTAACCAGACTTTTCTATATCAAGGTAAAATGAGAAAATTAATTACAAATTTTTTTTTTTTACTTTTCAATTATTTCAAACACTAAAATTCAAATAAATTATATTATTTTAAAATTTATTTTAAATACACATAAATTCTATCATCAATTCAATTTGAAATCTATATATTTAATAATGAACTCTTATTAAGTCAATATAATTTAATTAAATTGAATTTTTACATATGAGTTATTTCAAATATTAGAAGTAACCCCCAATATGGATTGACCAATAATATTGTGACATCTCCTTACTTGAAAATTTTTAATTAGTATTTTAATAATTTAAAAACATTGACCATGGTTAACCAAGATTAGTATTTTATTTAAAATAAAATAAATATTGAATAAGGATTAACGACATAATTGAAGAAACCTTTAAGCCATCTTCTCCTTTACAATAAACGATTAAGGAACTAGCTTAAACATTAATAGACGACTTTTTTCAGTAGACAAAAGAAGTTGGATATTGTTTTTCACGAGTAAATTCTTGTTACACTCCTATCTAAAAAGATCGCCCTTAGCTCTCCAGGATAATAAATTACTGATCATTAAAAAGAGAGAAGCACCAGCTTCAGCTTTCAGAGATTGATTTTGACAATGACTCTCATTTTCATCTCCATATGGGACTCAGACAAGCTAGATACGACCCCCACTCCAAACATGACACTACTAGGTCTCCGAAAAGGACTTAGATTGCAAGAAATTCTATATATATAGCTCACCTTTCTCTATTATAGAAGTAAGACAATTCTTCCTTCCTAAGAGAATTTGAATTTCATATTTCTCTCGATTAATCACCCTTTACTGATCCCAAGCACATCTTTTGAATCCCTCTCAACGTTTGTTTTACAGGTCACATAGTTTGCTAATCTATATACTTGAGATCGGCCTTTCATCTGAGTATATCAATTCCAATTCCCTTTTTTTTTTTTTTTTTTTGCTTCTGGTTTGTGTTGCTGCTTGGAGGAAATTATATATGCAGATTCAATGAATTGATTTTTCCCTCAATTCCCCTCTATATTATTACTTTTGTTTTCTGCACAAATAGCGTTTGACAAAATGCCTAAACCCCCCTTAATTAGCTGAGGCTCAATTTTCTGAAGAGTGACTTGATAATGCCTTCATAAATAATTGGCTTTAGTCCTTATACTCTATATTTTCCACCTTCATGGTTTCTGGGAACTTTGGCTTTTATATTTTAGTTGAACTTTTTATATAGCTAGCGTGAGAGAAGAAGGTTCTGGTATTTAATTTGAGCATATATCTTTAGCTAGGCATCGCTTTTCTCAATATTATGATTTCATAAAGTGATGAAGGGGTACTCTGTGAAATCAAACAGTTAAACTAGAAAGAAAGTAATCATGTTTTTATTTTATTATTTTAGGGATTTTGGAATCCCCAAAATATTGAAATATTTCATAATGAATAATATTTCACAAGTGGCAATTATCAGTGGAGAAAGCAAAAATTCTTTTTTTTTTTGTTAGAAACTTAGTCCCAAAATAGGATATCTAATTATTATTAGATTAAGCTAGTTATTGTTTAATTGTTAAAAATAAAAGAAAAAAACTAAAATTGAAAAATCTCTTAGTTTTTCTTAAGTAACTAAGCTTTTTTAATTTTTTTTTTTTTGTTTTATGAGCATAATTCATGGACAAATCCTTAAATTATTATTATTATTATTTTAGAAAGCTATATCCTTGAATTATCTATGAAAGTTACTAAAAGACCTCAATTATATCTTTGACCAAAATTTAAAGTCTCAAATTGAATATTTCGCCAGAAATGAAGTAATAAAGGGATTTTCAAGCTTTACCTTCTTTTTTACTTATAATATAAAGGAAAATGGAGACCTAATGTAAGGAGAGTGCTTTTTGGTCCTCATCATATATATAAAAAAGAAGCCGATTGTCGACCAAAATGAGTTCAGAGTTCTAAAGTTTGCAAACAAACCATAAACGTTTAATACTATAAATATCTAAAGCGGAGAGTGCAGAGACAATCCCTTATAATTCTAGCATTTTGGTGGTGAGGAATGCAACTTTGTCCTCGTAATAGTGAGGAATTGATTCTAACATGGCAAACAAATATTCTAAAGTTTTTTCTTTGAGATTATTGTTGTATATATTATTTGATTCTCTTGTATTTGGCGGAAAAAAAAATGTATTTGATTCTCTTGTAACTATATAAAGAGCATTGTTTGTACTCAATTCACATCATCCAATATACAAGTTCATTCTCCATTTCCATTATCACTCTCCTTTCACTTTTCAAGAACATTGTTCTCAATCACAGCAACAACAACAACACCTATCGAAAGTTGATCTCTTTCTTCTCTCTTCGTGCACAAAACCTAATGCCCATGACTCAGTTATGTCCGATTTTGTTTGGGTATTTGATTTTACTTTTGAGCTCTATTGCGGAGTCGCGACCTTGGGGATCCCCGTTCGATCCTTCGAGAAATAAGCAGCGATAACGCTGTGAAAGCAGATTACGCCGCCGATTTGAATGTCACCAATTTCGACGCTGTTCTTAGAGACACTCCTGCTACGTTCGCCATCGTTGAGTTCTTTGCTTACTGGTCAGCTCTCTTCTTAACTCTGAAACAGAGCTTTTATTTATTTATTAATTTATTTTTGTTGTGTATTTATTTATTGATTGATTTTAATAGTGTAATAGTGAAACTATTATTGGAACTGAAATTGAGTTTATTAAAAAAGATGATGTTAATCAATCTGATGTATTTGCTTGTGGGTATTGACTAAAACTTGAAATTTTTTTATTTCTTAATTTATTTTTTGATGGGTAGAGGCTATTTGATTTTAAACCTTCAGATTTAAATTCGTATTCTGAGAAAACTTGTGGAGTGTGTATTTGTTTTTCTTTTTCCATGAAGGATTTTCACTTACTGTCTGTCTGTCTTCATTAGTTGGATCATCATAGCGAGCTTGTGTACTTTATGCAGTTTTAGTCTCATACTGAATAAAAAAGAATGTAATTGCTTGTCGATCAAGGGTTACAGCTGTTGGGAAATGGATATAGATTGATAGATAGTTAAATGCAAAGGCACTCGCTCTAAGGTGTAGGGTGCAAGTTGAGGTTGGCCAATATTTCGTACCTATCTCACAATAGGAAATTGATACTCATTTTGGAATTGGGTATTTTGGCAAAACATGAAACATGAAGATCCTGAATTTTGGGATCTGTTCTAGTTACTCTATGTTCGGATCTTTTTGCACTGGTAGAATATTGTACCGAAGTCCCCTTTCTTTTTCCCAATTTGTTGTTTATGTATTAATTTTGTTTAAATACTGACAAGTTTGTGTCTGTTTTGAAAGGTAAGATGCACATAAGCATGATTAAATGTAATGATTCTAGTTCTAGATCATACATAATAAAATGTAAGTGAAATGTGAACTTTTCCTATATGAATTTCACGCATATAACTAATAGAATATTTCATTTTTCAGAATCTATAAGTGCAGGGTACATCTTGAAAGTAAACAACTTTATTCTAACTGTGGGTTTTGAAATTTTAGACTACTACTGGACAAGACCCTAATTTATGGGACTAATTTATTAGTAATTCATACAATATGGTGAGTGGAGTATATCTTGTTGAAGGCAGAGACTCTCTTTATCAAATACAATGCCTCTGTGCGTGTGTGTGTGTGATGTCTTCCTTTTGTGCTAATGTTTGTAAGTTATGTGACATTATGCTTGCTGTGCAATTACTGTTTTTTCAGGTGTCCTCCTTGCAAAAATTATAAGGTATTGTATGCAATATATCTTTTTTTTTTTCTAACTCTTCTACCTGAATATTTTTTTTTATTTTTTTTTTATGGCTCTTGGAGTTCCAAATATGCAGCCCCATTATGAAAAAGTTGGAAGACTTTTCAATGGACTTGATGCAGTGCATGCTAGTATGGTATTAATGGCAAGGGTGGATTGCGCATTGAAGCCATATAAACTGTTTTCTTGATTTCTTTTACTCTTTTGAAGTTCTCTAATAATTTTTTCGTGAACTGAAAATGTAGTTTCCATAAAAAGTAGATTTCAGTATTTCACCATTAATTCTCCTTTGAAATTGTAGTTTTGGAAAGTTCTATGCCCTCACAAATTAAGTCAGAAATATTAAAAGACCATATGTATATTTAATCATCATATGGAATAATTGTGAGGTATTATCATAATTTTGGGTTTATACCTAAAAGTATGCCTTAAGTTATTAGTCCCTTTTTAACTTTTTTTGGCAGCACAGATAAATAGTAAACCCTGCGATAGATTTTCTGTGGATGGTTATCCTATGCTGTTTTGGGGGCCAGCTTCAAAATTTGCATCTGGTGGTTAGGAAGCAAAAGAAGGGAAAAGTGAAGTAGGCATAATTGATGATGGATGGACAGCTGAACGCTTGCTTAATTGGATCAATAAGCAATTGGACAGTTATGAGGTATTATCATCATCTTGATTTGACTGCATCTTGTGCTTGAAAGAAGGTGACCATGTCTTGGAATTTCTCAATCTTATGCTAATAAAACAGTGGCAGAGTTTCGGTATCGTTTCCTTTGCCTTTGAAATTTGTAATTTGGTTATGGAAGACTTTGATGAATGTTATTGAAAGATTTATTTTCAGTCAACTATACAAATAAACTAATCAAAAGGATAGTGGAGTCTGCATACGATATGAGAGGAAATGTCCTTTCAGGCGATTTGAATTGGAGATTATATGGAAGTACTAATCAAACACGCATCTGAATTTGTTTCTGTTTATTAATCTGTTTTTTCAATTTCTGTTAATGACTGCACTCATGATTTTTTGAAGTCTTTCTATAAAATTTTTATTTTTTATTTATTATTTTCATTCAAAAATTTTAAAAATGCGCCATATGATTTTCAAAATTTACTCAACTCTATCAAAAATTTTATATTGTTGATGTTAGTTTAATAATATTAAAGTTGTTTTCAGACAGTGATGGATTCTTAGGCAGATGGAAGGTGGCAGTCGCCATCTCAACATTTTCAAAAACCTCGTTATAGATATGATATGTTCAAAAGTTTTACTAAATACTCTCTTTATTTCATTTTAGATAACGTTTTGGAATACCAATGATGTATTTATTTACTTTTTTCCATTTTTCATTAATGTATGATAAGGTTTAGAGTTTAAAGAGATACTTAATAAGGGCAATTTAGTATTTTATATCACTAATTAAAGAGAATTAATTTACTTCTTAATACTTGTGCATACTTCTAAAACGTCGTCTAATATGAACTGGAGGGAGTATGTTAAAAAGTTTCACTAATTAGCATTATTGCCTCCAAACTTTTTTCATTTAATAATAAATTATTTTTTTATTAGATTAATAGAATTCTAGTTAACTCTTTATAAATTATTAAGAATAATATTTATTAATAGGGTTATATTAACAAGAACTCTCTAGGTACTTGTTAAGTATTTAATATGATTATTTTATTTAATGAGTTGATGCTCATAGGTACTTGTTAAGCATTTAATATAATTATTTTATTTAATGCATTGATTATTCTCTTAATGAAATTTTCTATTTTCAATACCAAATTTAATTAGGTAATTTTCTCTCTTTAATTTCTTAATGAAGTCCAAAAAAAAAAAAAAAAAGGAAAGAAAATTACACTTTTTCTACTAAAAAAAATCCCTCTATTTTTTAAAGAAAATTCCCTCTTATAGCGCTGCTATAACTGGAAATCACTCAAGAAGCCAAAAAAAATATTAAATTTGCATTGAGTCAATATTACACTCTTTTTATTGAAAGAAAAAATTCTCTCCCATTTTTCTCCAGTTTTCGTGTTAAAATTCTAAATATTGATATAATATTTTCTTTGTTATATATAAGACAAAAAAAATTTACTAAAAGACGAAAAGAGGATGATTGAGGAAGGAAAATATTTCGAGAAATATTGAAGAAAGAAAATATTAAGAAAAATGGGAGGGAATTTTTTTTTCAATAAAAAGAGTGCAATCATGGCCCAATGCAAATTTATTATTATTATTATTTTTTTGCTTCATGAGTGGTTCCCAGTTATAGTAATAATATAAGAGGGAATTTAAAAAAAAAATAGAGGGAACTTTTTTAGTAGAAAGAGTACAATTCCCTATATATATATATATATATATATATATATATATATATATATATATTACTTCACTAAGAGATAAAGTAAAAAAAAAAATCCTTTATTTCCTATATTTAGTAGAAAGAGTACAATTTCCTTTTTTTTTTTTTTTAACTTCATTAAGAGAGAGAAAATTATCTAATTAAATTTAATATTAAAAATAGAAAATTTTATTAAGATTGTAATCAATGCATTAAATAAAATAATTGTATTAAATACTTAACAAGTGCCTAAGAGCATTAACTTATTAAATAAAATAATCATAGTAAATGCTTAACAAGTGCCTAGGGACATTTGTTAACATAACCCTTATTAATATACTCCCTCCATTATGAAAAAAATGATCATTAAAAAAGTTAATTTTGTTCATAAATAAGTGAATGTTTAGCAATTCAATAAAAAAAATAGTAAAATAGTTAATTTATCCTTCCATTTTTCAAGTATAAAAGATATTTTCCTAATTTATGCTGCAATTAATTAGGTTTTTTTAACAACTTATGATAAAGTTATTACTATCTTAAAAATGATGATTTTTTCTTAATGGCCACTTTTTTTATAATGGAGGGAGTAACAATTTCCGCATGATGATATATAAATTAAATCGATATTTTTTCATAAAAAGTAAGAATTTAATGGGCTAAATAACATATTAACCCATTTATCATTTCAATCATTGTTAATATTTTTTAAACTAGAACTCCAAAAAAAAAAAAAAAAGAAAGAAATGAGAGCATGTAGGATAGAAAGAGGGATAAAAAAGGAAAAAACAAAAAGTAATTAACAAGCTCTAAATTTGTTATTTTAAAACTGAAGGTACTAGTTTTCAACATCTTTTTTTGAATTAATTTTATTTGACTTTCGCTTTTGAATCAACGCATTTTATTAAACGGAAACTACAAGGAAAAAGGTGTGATGACCCTAATAGTGATGACAATGGGGTGAGAGGGAGGCGAAGTATTATTCTCCATCACAGTAGAAAATTTCTATTTTCATCCTTATTTCACATGTGGGAACTATTTATTCCCATCTTCATTCTTGTAGGGATTCCATCCCCACAGGAATTCCCGTTTCCCACTTGAAAATTTTATTTTTTTTATCTATTTTTTAATTTTATATACTTTTAGATAGTGAAATATAAGGTATAGTAATTTAAAATTTAGATTTTAATTATACTTAAATTGATTTCAATATATTTAAATTAAAACTTATTAGTATATACACTATATATATTAATAAGTAATATATATATATATAAATATATAATTTATAAATAATAGCTGAAAAATAATAATAAATTATTGTAAAAAATATTAATAAATTCAGACATATAAAGTATGAAGAGATAAATCAATCTAATCTAAAATTCTTCAAAATTATCATAATGTGAAAGAATTATAAATAATGAATGACAAAATTCAAAACTCTAATATATATGTATAAAGTTAATTAAGTAATATATACTTTAATATTAAGAATAATTATGTAAACATAATATTGGGTCTCCACGGGGCGGGGACGGAGATCCCCATGGGGTGGGAAATACACTCCCTATCTCCACTCCATCCCCGCTAACGGAGAAAAAATATCCTCCATCCCCATCCCTATGAAAGTAAAAATTAGGGAGTCATCGTCACATTCGGAGTAAATCTCCGTGGAGAATGAATATTCTCCACCCCATTGCCATCTCTAGTCTCTAAAAATGACACGAGCGAGGATTGTGATCGCTTAGAATATAAATTCCTCGAACAAATGATACATTACGCTGAAGGATATGGTGCTGAACTTGGGCCAATAGTAACGGAGAGGGAATTAAGGTGAGGAGATTTAATGTCTCCTTATAGCATCCAAATACACTCTCTATATATATCAAATTCTTTATTATAAAAATAGACTCTTTATCTTTAAAAAATTAAAAGGAGAGTTGGTTTAGCTTTTCACATCTATAGAGCCAAATATCACTCTCTATTCTAACTTTAATTAATACAATATAAGTTTCTATACACTTTATTTAAGATAATTTTAGTATTATTTTTTTATTAGACAAACTTAAAAAATTAAAAATTAAAATAAATAATGTTTACGAGATAAAATAAAAAAGAGCAAACTATAAAGAGTCTATTAAATTTAAATAAAATTTTCTACTTTTTATTCATCATTGTCATACTTGGACCGGTCCAGCCGGTTTGATCGAAAAAACATGGGGCTAGAGGTCAGATCGATAGGAAATAAGCCTAAAACCCGGAATGGTTAGACTAGGTCGAACCAGCCAGGTAACCAGTGATCCGGTTGACCCAGCCATTTTTTTTGCAGGTCGGCCGGATCGATAAATAAAAAAATATTTTTTTTTGCTATCAAATTAAAAAATATATATATATTTTAAATTTCAAATTATCATTCACTCATTCACCATTTTAATTAAATGAATATTTAAATTTATATTTTTTTACATAGGAGATTGCAAATATGAGTAAACCTCCCACTACTTGACCCATTCAAATTTGATTATCAAACTAGCCACTTAATATATTTTTTCTCTAATTAATGATCTTAAAATAGTTTTAAATTCATATTTTTTATAAGTAATATTCATTAATTACTTAGGTAATGTTTGTTCATTTTAATTATATATATATTATATTTATTTTTGACATATAAATCTAATATATTAACATAAAAATACAATATATTACATTTTTATATGTGTATTATATTTAAAATTATGTCTTTATCTGTTCTAAAGTCGGACCAGATTTGAAAACATTGTCTTTATAAATAGAGTATACTGTTTGAAATAAAGAGCGCCATTATAGATACTCTTACCTCTTCATAATTTGTGCTGAGTGGTTGAGTTTGTTGCCGAAATGCAAAGAGCAGCTATGGAGGATCCATGGCTATAGTATTGCGAGAAGAGCGCCTAAGGAGAGTCATCTATTTTTTTTTTGGCTGATGACTATCCCATTTTTTGTTTCAAGGCATAGAAGTAGGAAAGTGAGGTCATCAAAAAAGTTCTTAGCTCTTATGATATATATATGTATATCAAAAATCATTCATCCCATTTAGCACTAATAAAAAAGACGAAAAAAGAAGGACGTCTTTGGCTTCAACAAGGACAAAGTTTTGCACCGTATACAGGGATGGAATGCCAAATCATTATGTCGTGCGGCAAAGGAAATATTAATCAAGACAATAGCACAAGCGCTTCCAAACTATGCGATGAATGTGTTTATATTGCCAGTTGATTTATGTGCTGAACTAGAACGTATGCTCAATTCATTCTGGTGGGGGAAGAAACAAATGGGTAAAAAAGGCATCAGTTGGAAATCTTGGGACCATTTGTGTCATCCAAAAGCATTAGGGGGTCTTGACTTTAAAAAGTTGAGAGATTTCAACCTTGCGATGATGCGCAACCAAGCTTGGATGTTTATTGCCCAACATGATTCCTTAGTTACTCAAGTTTTTGAAGCAAGATATTTCGCTAATTTTCATTTACTATCGCTGGCATTGGCAGCAATCCAAGCTATGCATGGCATAGCTTATGGGAATCTCAGAATTTGATTCGCAAAGGTATGAGATAAAAAGTAAGGAATGGAGGAGACATTTGTATCTGGAAAGATCCCTAGTTGCCAAATGAGGACAATAGTTTTGCTATGTCTACAATTCCTTTAGGTTTAGAATATGCGAATGTCTCAAGTCTAATTTTAGTAGACAGGAAGGAGTGGGATAAGGATATTTTAAAGGATTTGTTTGATGATCATGACCAGTCCCTCATTAGGCAAATTCCATTAAGCATGCAAACTGTGAAGGATATTTTGCTATGGACTACAGACAATGATTTGTCGAAACTTATGGAAGAATAGGAACAATGTGGTCTGGAAGGAAAAAGGCAGAAGCATGAGATGCATTGTGAATTTTGCAGGCCAACAGCTATAAGAATGGAAGACTGCACAAATTATTAAATCCCATACCATGAATCACTAGAGTAGTGGTGGGGATGTACTATGGTCAAAGCCTAATAATGGGAAGCTTAAAGCAAATATGGACGCTGCTCTTTTTCATAAAATTTTTAAAACGGGACTAGGTTGCATCGTTAGGGACAGTGAAGGAGTTATGGTAGTCACAATGTCCAAAAGCATGATAGGCCTCTGGTCTACAAAAGAAGCTGAATCTATGGAAATTAGGGAAGCATTAAGCTGGTTGAAGGCTAAACATTTGGACAATTTGATTCTGGAAATGGATGCTCAACAAGTCTGCAGAGTCTTTGCAGTCCTTCCTCGGTCAGCACATCTTATGGTCTACTAATTGATGATTGCAAGAGTCTTATTTCACAATTTATTGATTTAAATCTGAAATTTGTAAGGCGATTAGCGAACACAGCAGCTCGCCTTCTAGTTAAAGTGGCCGATTCTTTGTCCGATGTTAAGAAGTGGATAAAAATTCCTCCTTTCTTATTTCTGTATTATTCTCCGATACTTCCAATTAATAAAGCTTGCATAGTCTGGATGTCAAAAAAAAATATATATATATATATATTTGACTTTTTTTCAATCTCAAATTGCATTGAGTTAATATTTTTAAAGATTGATTTGCATTTTGTACACTTCATTAGTTTCATTACTCTTTTTAACTTGGACACTTTTCATATATATTTCGTTCATTATAATTTTTTTTGGATTAAATTAGTCTATCTCTATAATCACTTAAGACAATTGAATCATAATTTAAAAGATATTCAATATGATGGAACAAATAATGAAAACTACAATACTACAATAAGAGTCTGTTTGATTACCAGGCATTTAGGAATGAGATTAAAAATAATTCAATTGAAATGAGATTATGAGAATAGAAATTAGAACGTACATATTGTATAGTGTGTTTGGTAAGCAAAATATCGGTATATTTTACTTCCCCATTTAAATTTTTATTCTCATCTTTTTTTTTTCTCACTAATTCTCATATCCTCTTCAGGAATAAAAACTCAAGAATATTTTAATTTTATTCCAAATCTTTTATTTTTATTCCTCTTATTCTGATCTATCAAACAATATAAACTTTGGAATAAATATTTTATTTCTATTCCAACTAATCAAACAAAGCCTTAATTCTTTGTTTATGAAAAGTATATATTCTCAAGATAGAATTAAGACTTTTTTTTTTTTAAATTCTTCCATGTTTTGCTATGTTGAAATACTTTCTCTAAAAGTAATCCGAATTTTTGTTATACTTGAAAATATATGGATAAATATTGTTTTATTTGTTTAAAATTATAAATATTTATATTTAATAATAAAAGATATTTTATTACTTATTTAAATAAAATCATTTTAATTAACTTCCTTTTAATTATTTTATATATGTATATTTTCATCCCCCACAACATTAGGAGCCTAGATCCATCACTATTTTCAGAGCTGCAAATTCTTGAGTTTTAATCCTGGAATTAAAGTCAAATTTAATAAAAATAGTACTAATAATTTAAGAGATCAATCTTATATATAAACGAAATCAAAATTGTAAAAAAAAAAATAATAATAATAATTTGAGAAACTAATTATTTATATATTTTATTACTCAATAATGGTGCGCTTCATATCTTAAAAATAATGGCGTCTGACAGTACCTTGAAGGATTAGTCCTAAGCTAAGCCTAGGATAATTTGTGAAACTGAAAAAAATAACAACACACCTTCTGTGAAGTAGCTGGGAAACACTCGAGATTTTGATCAATTTCTGGAACAAGAAGAACATCTTTAATAACCTTAGAACCATGTTTTGACTTGATAAGCACAGACCCCTTCCCTTTGGCTGTAATTCTCATTCCATCACCAAGCTTAACTTCAGCTGTAAAAGATTTATCAAGATAGCTGAATGAGCTTTCGTCTGTTACCATATGACTTGCACACCCACTACCTACAAGCCAAGTATTACTACTGGTTGCATAAAAAGATAGAGATGCCATAAAGAGCTTATGCTCCTGCTCTTCTTGGTCCTCAGTGAAGTTGGCTTGGTGGGTAGACTGTTGCTCAAAATGATGTTTCTTTCTTTCTTTCTTTTTTGCAATATTTGTCAATATGACCAACTTTTTTGCAGATTCCACATTTGGCTTTTTTCCAACAGAACTTTTCTTGATGGTTGTTCTTACCACAGTGCCTACAACGAGGAAAAGACTTCTTTTTCTCACTATCTTTGTTGTAAATATCTTTCTTGTGCCGCCATTCCTGTCGGATTGTTTTTTGTTGCCACCACTTGATGAAACTGTTGGTTTTGTAAAATTCCCACATCGGGAATTTGAAGAAAAATAGGAGGAGTCTTTAGTTATAAATAGACTCCTCCTCCCTTTAATTTTTCTCATTTCAAAATTGTTCTTTCCTATATTTAGGCAATTTTATTCTTTCTCTCTCTTTTGTAATATTTTTTCAATTAGTGAAATATTATTTTGGTAGTGTCCAAGAACGTAGACAAAATTGGCCGAACCTCGTTAAATTTCTGGTGTTCTCTTTATATTATTTTGTGTCTATTTAATAGCTATTGTCGGGTATAGTTGTAGTGAATTATTGTGCTATTAAAATTACTTATATTGGTTAAATTCTGTCTAGGAAAGTGGTTTTTAAGTTGGACCGTTGTGACCTCACCACTTACCTGGGAATTTTTCCTTTAGGTGATTTTTAGTTCAATCGTTCACACTCTAGTCACCTGGATAATAGTTCTCAAGGTGAATATTGTTGTTATTGGTGGAAATTAACCCGAATTCCACAACAATTGATATCAGAGCTCTTAGTTTATTTTAGTATGCTCTGTGGTTGCAGGTTAGGCTGATCTTCCACATCAGAAAAAATTTCCTTGGGCTAATTGGCATTCCGCATTAACAGCTATTAAATAGAATTTGCAGCATAAATGGCAGATAGTATAAAAGCATCCACATCTTCATTATCGTCAATTTTGGCAAGAACTACTGTAACAAATGCCAGATTTGCAGTGGAGATTTTTGATGGCACCGGTCATTTCGGCATGTGGCAAAGTGAGGTTCTAGATGCTCTTTTTCAGCAAGGTCTAGATATTGCCATTGAAGAAGAAAAACCAGAGGAAGTTGAGGAGAAAGAATGGAAGACTATTAATAGATTGACATGTGGTACAATTCGATTGTGTCTTTCTAGAGAGCAGAAGTATGCATTTTCGAAAGAAATTTCTGCAAATAAATTGTGGAAGGCACTGGAGGAGAAGTTCTTGAAGAAAAGTAGTCAGAACAAGCTCTATATGAAGAAGAGATTGTTCCGCTTTAATTATGTACTCGGTACCACTATGAATGATCACATTACCAGCTTTAATCAGCTGGTGACTGATTTGATGAATATGGATGTGACTGTTAATGATGAAGATCTGGCTCTGATGTTGGTGGGATCGCTTCCTGATGAGTTTGAGTACCTTGAAACTACTCTACTTCATGGGAAGGTTGCTGTGTCTCTCAGTGCTGCCTTGTATAGTTATGAATTGAGAAAGAAAGAAAAGCAAGAAAATACAAGTGTAGAAGCTGAAGCTCTTGTTGTTAGAGGTCGTTTGCAGAGCCAGAATAAAGGAAGGAGAGGGAGATCAAAGTCAAAATCCAAACTGAGTAAAGATGAATGTGCCTTTTGTCGAGGAAAGGGGCACTGGAAGAAAGATTGTCCCAAGCTAAAAAATAAAGGCAAGTCTGAAAAGGGAAAGGCTGTCTCAGAGTCAAATGTAGCTAAGTATGATGAAGCAGATTCAGACTTTTCATGTGCTACTACACCATCAACCAGTAGTTCTAGCTCATGGTTGCTAGATTCAGCTTGTAGCCACCATATGACCCCAAATAGAGAATGGTTCTTTGATTTTAAAGAACTAAAAGGTGGAGTTGTCTACACAGCAAATAATTCCCCTCTTGACACACATGGGATTGGTTCAATTCGCTTGAGGAATCAGGATGGATCAATCAGAACCTTAACAGGTGTTCATTATGTGCCAGATTTAATGAGAAATCTCATCTCTGTGGGAATCTTAGAGTCAAAAGGTTTAGAAGTAAGAGCGAAGGATGGGATAATGAGGATTATCTCTGGAGCACTTGTGATAATGAAGGGAATTCGAAAGAGAAACAATGTGTATTACTTTCTGGGTAGTACAATTGTTGGGACAGTAGCAGTAACAACTTCTACTAATGATCAGGAGTCAGAAGCAACCAGGTTATGGCATATGCGTTTGGGGCATGCTGGAGAAAAATCATTGAAATTACTAACAGATCAAGGATTATTGAAAGGAGCACAGGCTTGCAAATTGAATTTTTGTGAGCATTGCATCAAAGGGAAGAAGACAAGGGTGAAATTTGGAACAGCAATCCATGATACTGAGGGTATTTTGGATTATGTTCATTCAGATGTATGGGGGCCTTCCAAGACAACTTATTTGGGAGGAAAACACTATTATGTTACCTTTGTTGATGATTTTTCCCGAAGAGTTTGGGTGTATACGATGAAGACGAAGGATGAGGTGCTGGGAATTTTCCTTAAATGGAAAAAGATGTTAGAGACTCAAACAAGTAGAAAAGTCAAACGTCTACGAACAGACAATGGTGGAGAGTTCAAAAATGATCCTTTTTTGAAAGTCTATGAAGATGAAGGTATTGTCAGGCACTTCACTGTCAGAAATACACCACAATAGAATGGGGTGGCTGAGCGTATGAACCGGACATTGCTGGAGAAGGTTCGGTGTATGTTGTCCAATGCTGGGTTGGGCAAAGAATTTTGGGCTGAGGCATTGGTATATGCTTGTCACCTTGTCAACCGTTTACCATCGACTGCTATTGGTGGTAAGACACCATTAGAAAAATGGTTTGGAAAACCTGCTACAGATTATGATTCCTTACATGTATTTGGTTCCACTGCATATTATCATGTTAAGGAGTCAAAGCTGGATCCAAGAGTAAAGAAGGCAATATTTATGGGGATCACATCTGGTGTAAAAGGCTATCGTCTTTGGTGTCCAGAGACAAAGAAAGTAATCTTCAGCAGGGATGTTACCTTTGATGAATCTACCATGTTGAGAAAGGTAACTGATGAACAGACAGATGGTACTCCACAGTAGGTGGAGGGTACTTCCAAACAGGTGGAGTTTGATAGTAACAGAATTATCCCAGCCAATAAAAAAACTGACGATGACTCTCCTATGGTAGAAGAAGAGTCAAATGAAGAAGAGGTTCAAACCCAAGAACCTCCACAGCAACATGAATCAATTGCACTAAGAAAAAGAAAGAGGACCATTAGACAACCTGCTCGTTATGCTGATATGGTCTCTTCTGCATCACCAATTGCAATCGATGATGTTCCTACCACTTTTAATGAAGCAGTTCAAAGTTCAAAACAGAAAAAGTGGAGGATCGCCATTAATGAAGAAATGCAGTCCCTTCAAAAGAATCAGACATGGAAACTAGCTAGTCTTCCGAAGGGAAAGAAGGCAATTGGGTGCAAATGGGTATATGCAAAGAAAGATGGATTTTCTGACAAGAATAATGTTCGCTACAAAGCAAGATTGGTGGCTAAATGCTACGCTCAGACGGAGGGAGTTGATTATAATGAAGTATTTTCTCCAGTTGTAAAGCATTCCTCCATCAGAATCTTGTTGGCTTTGGTAGCACAGTTGGATTTGGAATTAGTTCAGATGGATGTAAAAACTGCATTTTTACATGGAGACTTGGATGAGAAAATCTACATGACTCAGCCAGATGGATTCAAAGTTGCTGGAAAGGAAAAGATGGTATGCAAATTGGAAAAATCGTTGTATGGATTGAAGCAATCTCCAAGGCAGTGGTACAAGCGATTTGATAAGTTTATGATAGGGCAGAATTATACGAGAACCAAATATGATCATTGTGTGTATTTACGCAAGCTACAAGACGGATCCTATATATATCTTCTTCTTTATGTTGATGATATGTTGATAGCTTCAAAGAGTCAGACAGAAATTGAGAAATTAAAGACTCAATTGAATAGGGAGTTTGAGATGAAGGATTTTGGTGAAGCAAAGAAGATTCTCGGCATGGAGATTTCAAGAGATAGGAAATTGGGGAGGCTTTGTTTGTCTCAAAAAGAATATTTGAGGAAGGTACTAAAACGTTTTGGCATGAATGAGAAGTCAAAACCAGTTAGTACACCACTTCCTCCTCATTTCAAGCTTAGTGCATCCATGTCACCAAAGAATGAAGCAGAAAGGGAATACATGTCAAAAGTACCGTATGCAAGTGCTGTTGGTAGCTTGATGTATGCAATGGTGTGTACAAGGTCCGATATTTCACAAGCAGTTGGGGTTGTAAGCAGGTATATGCATGATCCTGAAAATGAGCATTGGCAAGCTGTGAAATGGATTCTACGGTATATTCTGAACACCGTAGATGTTGGTTTGGTATTTCAGCAGGACAAGCAAGAAGGACAGTACGTAGTTGGGTATTGTGATTCTGATTACGCAGGTGATTTGAACAAACGTCGATCAACTACTGGTTATGTGTTTACTTTTGCAAAGGCACCAGTTAGTTGGAAGTCCACTTTACAGTCAACAGTGGCTTTGTCTACTACAGAAGCAGAGTATATGGCAGTTACAGAAGCTGTGAAGGAGGCAATTTGGCTTCAAGGGTTGCTTGGTGAACTGGGAATTGAACAGAAGCACATCAAAGTGCATTGTGATAGTCAGAGTGCTATTCACTTAGCAAAGAACCAGGTTTATCATGCAAGAACGAAGCACATAGATGTCCGATATCACTTTGTACGAGAGATTCTAGAAGAAGGTGGAGTCTTAATACAGAAAATTCGGACCACAGATAATCTTGCTGATATGTTGACAAAAGCAGTTACAGCTATCAAGTTCCAACACTGTTTGGACTTAATTAATGTTATCAGAATTTGAAGATTGGCACTTCAAAGCGCATTAGATGACACTACTGAAATTTGAATTTGTGAGAGAATTGTTTGGAATTTTCCAAGGTGGAGATTTGTTGGTTTTGTAAAATTCCCACATCGGGAATTTGAAGAAAAATGGGAGGAGTCTTTAGTTATAAATAGACTCCTCCTCCCTTTAGTTTTTCTCATCTTTAAAATTGCCCTTTCCTATATTTAGGCAATTTTATTCTTTCTCTCTCTTTTGTAATATTTTTTCAATTAGTGAAATATTATTTTGGTAGTGTCCGAGGACGTAGGCAAAATTGGCCGAACCTCGTTAAATTTCTGGTGTTCTCTTTATATTATTTTGTGTTTATTTAATAGCTATTGTCGGGTATAGTTGTAGTGAATTATTGTGCTATTAAAATTACTTGTATTGGTTAAATTATGTCTAGAAAAGTGATTTTTAAGTTGGACCGTTGTGACCTCACCACTTACCTGGAAATTTTTCCTTTGGGTGATTTTTAGTTCAATCGTTCACACTCTAGTCACCTGGATAATAGTTCTCAAGGTGAATATTGTTGTTATTGGTGGAAATTAACCCGAATTCCACAACAGAAACAACTTTCCCTTTATCATAATACCTTACTCGAAATGCACTTTCAGAAGTAGCATCCCCAAGTCTAAAAGCTCTTCTCTGCTCTTGAGCTTGAAATGAACTTATTAGTTCAAAAATTGGAATCGTTGTCGGGTCCTTAGAGTCTCCAAGAGAGGAGATTTTAGCTTCAAATCTCTCGAGAAGACGCAAGGATTTTTTTTTTTAAGCTATCCAAGCATCAATTAATTCATGTCCGAGGAGCTTGATTTGACTTAGTACCTTCATCAGAACTTCAAATTCTCTTCTGAGATTCAAGGTATGCATGTTTCTTGTCTTCACACTGCCAAGAAACTCCTCCTGATAATCTTGTCCCATGCATCTTCGGCTATTGTACAAGCCATGGTCTTAGTGAAAACAGTCTTAGAAATACAAGTAATGAATTGCAGGTGAAGCCCTTAATTTCTTTGAACTCTCTTCACTATGAATCTTAATTTGATTCAGGCTTGGATTTGCTCCAAGAGATGGAGGACCTGCTCTGGACTCCACTACATCCCATAAATCATAGGCTTGAAGATAGGCCTTCATCTTTACAACCCACATCTGAAAATTTTCACCAGAAACAATCTCAGGTTTTAGAGCTGCAAAGGTACTAGAAGCCATTGATCATAATAAAGGTGTTTGTGGATTCTTTGGTGAGGATCCTGCTGATTTTCTGTCACTTCTCACACTCACAGGCCTCGTTGATCAAGCTCTGATACCACTTATTGGAGGTAAGTGGCAGAGAAAATAGAATAAAACAGAGGCATAGAATAGAACTTACGTCTCATTGTTCTTCATTGATAATCTATCGTTACCTGCTTCAGCAACTAACACCATGTTTTGGAGAGGTAAGATCCCAAAATTAAGCAAAAGTAGTCATTTACAACTACTGAAGTACAAGGACCATTACTAAGACAGAGAAATTGAAATTACAATCTAAACTTAAATTCAATGAAATAACTAAACAAGCTATTAAGTGTCAAGAAAAAAATATTACTCCCTCCATTTCACTTCAAGTATCATGTAATAATGAAGCACACAGATTAAAATAATAATAAGTGACTATAAATTTTATAATAAATTTTTAGTAATTTATCTAATTATCCTTATTTAAGAATACCAAAAAAAGAAATGAGTAAATTAGTTAAAATTATTGGGATTTAATAAATAAGAATAAATTTAAAATTTTTTAATTAATATTATCTTGAATTTATAAAAGTGATATTTGAAATAGAACATAAATTTTTTTCTAAAACGATACTTGAAGTGTATGGTGGGGAGTATTACTTAACATCTACGTCCAGGAGATAGTTTTTGCTCTGGTGGATTTGGAAAGCAAGAAATGAAGATGTTTTTAACAAGAAAAGGTGGGACAATACTGGGACTCTTTGCAAGATTTTCAAGCATATAGAGGAATTGAATTTAAGTATATCTGAACCAGAAGTGAGGCAATCTGCACCCACATAGCCTCCATCACAGGCGGTATGGACGCCACCAGCAGAAAGAACAATTAAAATTAATTTCGATGATGCGTCAACAAAAAAGAAAAGTTTGGAGCAGCGGGGATAATTGCAAGAAATCACGAAGGGGCCATCCAATTCATAACTGCAAAAAGAATTCCAAATATGATTAACTCAGTCTCCAGTAGTAGCGCTTATTTGCTTAATAACTGTACTAGCTTCTGTCTATTGGAAGGAAAAAAAAAAACATTAATTTACTCAAAGGCTTAATTCACCATTACACATTTAAATTATAGTACAAAATAATTATTTGATCAATTTATTCTATTTGTTTCATTGAGCTAACCTGAATTAATATCTATATTAGAAATATTTAAGACACAATGAAGTTTTATTTTTAATTTAAGCTTAATATAATCAAATACTTTAAATATTTAAATGCAATCATTCCCCAAATTTTTCAGGTAAAAAAATCTTTCTCTAAGTTTCTTTTTAAATTAATGACTTCTCTTCTTTTAGAAAAAATGAAAAAATTAAGTAAATCACACTTCATTGACTAAATGCAATTTAATTAATACATTAAATTAATAAATTATTAAGAAAATATTTTAAAGTATGTAAAAATTTAAAAATGCTAAAAATTTCATAGGGTAATTAAAAAAAAAAAAAAGCTTAAATAATACAAATGGACCCACAGAAAATCATATTTGTACCGTTTTAGAGCGAAAGTGCATGAACCACCATTTTCTGCCGGAATTTTGACCACCAAACGCTTCTCGTTTCTCACCAGCCCGTCACCAGCCACCACTAGTCCGCGACCGTTCCGTTGCCTTTAGAATTCACCTACCTCTCTAGCCCTCTCTTCAGTTGAGATCTCTCCTTTCACTTTTCAAAAACACTGTTCTCAATCACAGCAACAACAACAATACCTATCAAAAGTCGATCTCTTTCTTCTCTCTTCGTGTCCTAAACCTATTGCCCATGTCTCACTTATGTCCAATTTTGTTTGGGTATTTGCTTTTACTTCTGAGCTTTAATGCGGAGTCGTTATCTTTTGGATCCCGTTCGATCCTTCGAGAAATAAGCAGCGATAATGCTCTCAAAGCAGATTACGCCGTCGATTTGAATGTTACCAATTTCGACGCTATTCTTAGAGACACTCCTGCTACGTTCGCCATCGTTGAATTCTTTGCTCACTGGTCAGCTCTCTTCTTAACTCTGAAACAGAGCTTTTATTTATTTATTATTTTTTTTTGTGTGTCTATTTACTTATTTTAATAGTGTAATAGTGAAACTATTATTGGAACTGAAATTGAGTTGATTAAAAAAAGATGATGTTAATCAATCTGATGTATATGCTTGTGGGTTTTGCCTAAAACTTGAAATGTATTTATTTTGTAATTTATTTTTGATGGGTAGTGGCTATTTGATTTTAAACCTTCAAATTGAAGTTCGTATTCTTAAAAAACTTGTGGAGTGTGTATTTGTTTTTCTTTTTCCATGAGGGATTTTCACTTACTGTCTCTCTGTGTTCATTAGTTGGATCATCTTAGCGAGCTTGTGTACTTTATGCAGTTTTAGTTTCATTGAATAAAAAAGAATGTAATTGTTGGTCTATCAATGGTTACAGCTGTTGGGAAATGGATATAGATTGATAGATAGTTAAATGCAAAGGCACTTGCTGTAAGTTGTAGGGTGCAAGTTGAGGTTGGCCAATATTTTGTACTTATCTCACAATAGGAGATTGATACTCATTTTGGAATTGGGTATTTTGGCAAAACATGAAACATGAAGATCCTGAATTTTCAGATCTGTTTTAGTTACTCTATGTTAGGATCTCTTTGCATTGGTAGAATATTGTAACGAAGTCTTTTTTTTTTCCCAATTTGTTGGTTATGTATTAATTTTGTTTAAATACTGACAAAGTTTGTGTCTGTTTTGAAAGGTAAGATGCATATAAGCATGATTCAATGTAATAATTCTAGTTCTAGATTATACATAATAGAAAGTAAGTGAAATGTGAACTTTTCCTATATGAATTTCGTGCATATAACTAATAGAACGTCTCATTTTTCAGAATCTATAAGTGCAGGGTACATTTTGAAAGTAGACAACTTTAGGTTAAATGTGGTTTTTGAAATTTTAGACTACTACTGGACAAGACCCTAATTTTTGGGACTAATTTGAACTTTTCTTACTAGTAATTCATAAGATATGGTGAGTGGAGTATACATTGTTAAAGGCAACGATTGTCTTTTTATCAAATGAAATGCCTCTCTCCGTGTGTGTAATAACTATTATATATGTATATGCGTGTGTGTATGTCTTCCTTTTGTGCCAATGTTTGTAGGTTATGTGACATTATGCTTTCTGTGCAATTACTGTTTTTTTCAGGTGTCCTGCTTGCAGAAACTATAAGGTATTGTATGCAATATTTTTTTTTTCTAACACTTTTACCTGCATATTTCTTTTTTTTTATTTCTTTTTTATTTTTTTATGGCTCATGGAGTTTCAAATATGCAGCCCCATTATGAAAAAGTTGCAAGACTTTTCAATGGACCTGATGCAGTGCATCCTGGTATTGTATTAATGGCAAGGGTGGATTGTGCATCGAAGGTATGTAGATTGTTTTCTTGACTTCTATTACCCTTTTGAAGTTTTCTAATAATTTCTTCCATGAACTGAAAATGTAGTTTCCATAAAGAGTAAAGTTTGGCTTACTAGATCTATAGTAAATTTCACATTCTCCTTTGAAATAGTAGTTTTGTAAAGGTTTATACACTCACAAATTAAAACAGAACTATTGAAAGATTGTATTTAGTTATATGGAATAATTATGAGGAATTTCATTTTTCTTTTTAATGCTTTGACAATCATGTTTGATGCATAATAGCATAATCAATATTCAATTATTTTTCTTATGGAATAGCAATATGTTAAATTGACTGCCACCATACCTGGGGATTTCATTTGTCTATGAAATAGGGAGTAGTCATGCAATGAAGCGATTTCTTTTATCCTTCAGGCACCCCAAACCCAATGAAGCAATGGGCTATAGGTTTCCTTCTCTTTTTCTCAATGGTACATGATTCTTGATGTTGCCAAGTATAGCTTTTATTTCTTTCTTTTTTTGCAATACAGCAAATAAACAAATTGCAAAATCCCACTCTCATTTTTAATTGTCGTCATTTCTTTTAAAATTATCCATAGTCCATGAATTTTAGAATAACCACTTTCGAGTTTCTGTCTCTACTGTGCATGTCCTGCTGATGTGGCTTATATTAACAATTTTTTATGCTAACTAGGAGGATATCTAGCTGAGATGGTGAGGGAAAGTTTGAGATTGCCTTTTAATTTTCCTTTTTCATGCTCAAAATATTGAAATGTAAACAAAAATATATTTTTTTTATTCTCAGTTAGCTAGACCTTGTCACATTCAACATTAAAAATAGTTAAAATAAGCAATGTTGGTGCACAATGTTAATAGAGCACACGCCTCAATGAGAGAAACTAGTTCTTGGCCATTGGCTGCTATTGCTACAAATTCGAAATCAAGTTCATTGACCCAATTGACAATTTTAAAAGAAGTATCTACAATAGAAAAAGCGTGTAAAGTTTTTTGATATTTTGTTGTTTGCACATTACAAAATTGCCAAGTTGAGTGTTTGAAAATTTCTAATCGGAGGGATCTTACTTTCTTAATGTTAAACTACCATAGTACTACATTTTTTTTTTTTTTGCATATGCTGATTGCCAATGTTGCCTAATGGTAAGCTTGAAAAGCACTATTGTGTGAAACAAAAGCTTAATAAATTGCTTGGGTTTTACAGGTTTATTTTGTTGTGTTTGTTTCCCAAGCTAAAGTTTTTGCTCATGTTGATATTAAGTAGATTATCCCCTTCATGGGTGTTCATCCTTGACATAAAAAGAACTATTAAATAAAGCATGTGCTAGCTCTTAACTCTTAAGGTTTTGAAACTTATAGCTATCCATCAACGATGGTTGGCATTTTCCCTTTGGGATGAACATATCCTATACCATAGCCTTAATTAACATGTCAAAGAGAATTTTCCTTGAGCAATATAAAGTACAATCGATTGAAAAATTGGAAATATAATAGAAGTTAAATGTGTAGCCATGTTCATTCACTTTCCTAAAATAATGCACTTTCTAAATTCCTGGATGGACTCTTTTATATGAGTTGGGTTGAATAAGCATCTGAGGTTTGCCTTTTCCTTTTCTTTACACTATTAATAAAAGCACTTTATCTTGTGCTATAAACCAGAATTTGAGGTTCTTGAAACATGCTATCTATGTGGAACTTTAGTTTCTTGGAAGGCAGAAACCATTTGTAATTTTACCATTGTTAAAATGTATAGAAATTGTTTACATCTAGAAGATGGTCTTTAATTCTTATAAAGGGTTGGTGAAGTGGGACAGAGGGTTGTGGTTATTCATATTAGTAAGACAATTCTGACCCTACCACACTGTTAATTTTTCTTTATCTATCAATTATTCTTTTTCTTACTGTATAATTAAACACAATTCAATGTACTCAAAAGCATGTCTTAGTGATCAGTCCCTTTTAACTTTTTTGGCAGCACAGATAAATAGTAAACTTTGTGATAGATTTTCTGTCAGTCATTATCCCATGCTATTTTGGGGCCCACCTTCCAAATTTGTATCTGGTGGTTCGGAACCTAAAGAAGAGAAAAGTGAAATACGTGTAATTGATGATGGACGAACAGCTGAACACTTGCTTAATTGGATCAATAAGCAATTGGGCAGGTATGAGGTATTACCAATGTCTTGATTTGTCATGATCTTCAAATATGTATCTACTGAATCTTTTTCTTGAAAGAAGGCGTGATGTTGAAATTTCTCAATCTTATGCTATTGAAACAGTCACAAAGTCTCAGTATTGGTGCCTTTCCTTCTGACATTGGTAAATTGGTTATAGAGCACTGTTCTCGTGTTCTACTGCTGTTTATATATGAATCTAGAATCTATCCTTGCTGCAGCCCATCGCATGCTTTTATGTCTAAGATGACGTCTCAAGGCCATCATTTTGTTGATTTTCATTAAATCAAGCAGGAGATCTGTTTAAGAAATGCTCATTTAGTTAAAACTTTTTAATTAAGAGTTTTTGTTGACCACATATATTTCTTGTAAGAATTGTTTTATGCTATGAGTGTTTCTGGTGTGTCAGAAACTCTTTTTCTAAAACAAATCCTGGATTAGCATTAAGGTAGTGTGCTGAACAGAGAGTAGCACCATCTTTGGTGTGGCATGCATTCCAATGTTTCACAGCTGTTTGAAAAGTGGATTGATTTCTGAGCATCTGTCCATCTTGGATTGATTTTTGAGCATCTGGCCATCTTGTTTAACTGAAATGTAATAGGATTTTCTGAACTCTGTTGGTTTTAGAACTAGTAAAGTTTAGAATTTTACAACAAGAATAAGTAACATAACTAGCAATTAGGATAGTGGAGTCTACATAAGTTTTTCTTTATTATTATCTGCGGTGAAAAATTTTTGTATGGAGAAATGCATTGCTTTTTCACGTGCTAATTGTTTTCAGCAATGAAATATTGTCATAAACGTTTTGTTATGACAATAAGTACTCAATGTTTCTGTAACATTGCTTTAGCCATTATCCTTATTTCTACTTTTAATGATTGCATACAGCTCATATAATTTGGATGATCAGAAGTTTGAAAATGAGAATCTCCCATCAAATATATCAGACCCTGGACAGGTTTTCTGTTGGCATAGCTCAACATTTTCTTTGGAATGCAAATATGAATTCTTTTATCTTTTAGATGTTAACTTCTGCAGTGAATGTTTTATGCAAGATTGCACGTGCTGTGTATGATGTTGAAGAGGCAACAACCACTGCCTTTGAAATTATATTTGAGCACAAGGTAGACCTTTTCTTTTGTTATGGTTGTGTATTCTGTGTTTGCCTGTGCTTAGTGTCTTTCATTCATTTTCTTTGACCGATGATATATATGTTTGTTCTGCAGATGATCAAATCAGAAACTCGGGCTTCTCTTATAAAATTCCTTCAGCTTTTAGTGGCACATCATCCTTCTAAGAGGTAAAGATCAATATCTCTTTCTGGAATGAAGCTTTGCTATATATACCATGGTGATTCCTTCATTGATTTACTCTAGATTATTTGTATTAGGTGCCGGAAGGGTAGTGCAGAAGTACTAGTAAACTTTGATGACTTGTGCCCACCAAATGACAAACTGGAGGTTGTTAGTAATGGCAAGGGTATGCTTGGGAATTTCCAGATTTGTGGGAAAGAAGTTCCTCGGGGATATTGGGTAGGTATTTTTCAATTTTTTTTTTTCTTTCTTTCTTTCCCCTATTCTTTTGGGGTGGCAGTGCTTTGCTTATTGTATTTTAACATTGAATTAATAGATTTGAGTGAGTGCATATGATCACATTTTCCAGATGCTATAATTGCAATTATATTATGTTATGTACTTAAAATCATTGATGTCATTGTTGTTATTGTCCTTGTAATGAGTTCTTTATCTCTCTATCCTGTTGGATTCATATTTGTTAAAATGATATTTGTTTATATCTTTTTTTATTTTTGGCATCTAATCTGATGCTAATATCTGCTGTGAAATTATCTGACTTGCTTTTGTTACTGCATCATTCATAAGCTTTATTTCCTTGTTATCATGTTTTAAAAATAGCTTCACGTGTTCTTTTTCAGATGTTTTGCCGTGGCAGCAAGAATGATACTAGGGGCTTTAGGTAATGGTTCATTTTCTTCATTCCTTATTGATGCACGTGATGCATTAAGTGCATGCATCACAACTGTATGTTTCAGGCATTGCAGGTTGCATTGACCTGTCTGACAGTTTATTGTCTTTCTCAATGGGAGAGTTCCTCTTAGTCAATATTTCAGCTCATGCATTGTTTTTGGTCTTGATTCGAGGTCATCATTTCCTTTGTACTGTCCCTTGTTGTGGCACAACAGGAGGGCTGAGCTGCTGGTTCAGTTATTAAAACATTTTCCTAGTTAAAAGGGATAAAAAGGGACTGATTTTTCTTACTATGATCGAATGGCAATCATACTGTGAGATTACTAGAGTTTGTGGCAGTAGGATTGGTGGGAAGGAAGAGCCATTCATAATGATATTGATGGCTTAATCATAGTTATGATGGTGGCCTGTGTACTGACACAATGGTGAGGGTGATTGTTGGTAGAGGTTTCAATCATCATAGATGCAGATGATGTTGAGGCATAAAGTTTGCTTTCAGATGCAAGATCTTTTTTTTTCTCTTTTGCTTTTTCTTGTCAAATTGCATTTGCATATGCAGTGGTTGTCAAGTTTTGGACTTCTGATATAGCATTTGCTGGCTGCTGCTCGAGTTTTTCAGGCTAAACTTTTACAAGCTTACAATAATCATGATTTTTCCACCCAAACTTGACATATTTACTAGTCTTTTCACTCAAGTGGGACTGAAAGGCTTCCTTTTCATTTTTTTTTTCATTTATTTTATAAACTATAAGCTTTATTTGCATTTATTACTGTTCTGCCAATTATCTGCATTAATTTGTATGTTTATATTTGCAGCTGTGGATTATGGGTTCTATTACATTCATTATCTGTGAGAATTGAGGATGGAGAGAGCCAGTTTGCATTCACAGCTATATGTGATTTTGTCCACAATTTCTTTATTTGCGAGGAGTGTCGCCAACATTTCTTTAATATGTGTTCAAGGTAAACACAAGTCATTATGGGTTTGGTTTTAAGCCCTCCAAGGTTATCTACTAACTGCGGGTTCTAAATTACAGCATTAATAGTCCTTTCAACACTTCTCGTGACTTTGCCCTTTGGTTGTGGAGTGCGCATAATAAAGTAAATGAGAGATTAATGAAAGAAGAAGCATCTTTGGGTACTGGTGACCCAAAGTTCCCAAAGATCATTTGGCCTCCAAAGCAGCTATGCTCCTCTTGTTATCTCCCTCGTGGTAAGGGAGATGATGGAACCAAACGGATTGATTGGGATAAGGACGAGGTATACAGATTCTTAACTAATTATTATGGAAAAACACTCACATCTCTGTACAAGGACAAGGGTGCTCTTCAGAGTGAAGTCATTGATGGAGCTATTGAAGATCTGGTGGCTTCAACAAATGCAGTTGTTGTGCCTGTCGGAGCAGCACTGGCAATTGCTCTTGCTAGCTGTGCATTTGGAGCACTTGCTTGTTACTGGCGTTCACAACAGAAGAGTCGAAAGTATTACCACCAACTACACTCTTTAAAGAACATATGATATTTAGGAGGGCAGTGCGCTTTTTCAAAAATTATAATGAAGTATAACAGAAAAAGGAAAGAACAAAGAAAAAGAGAGTGAGTGAGAGATTTTGAAAGTTAGGAGGTAAATTTTTCTTATTTGTTTTCATTCCCCAATATTTCAGGCCAAGGAGGAAGGCAGAACTAAGATAGTTAGAAGGACCAAACCATACACAGCCATTAAGCTCCCCAGTCAGGTGAAAGCAGGCTCTGATAGGATTCCAGATTACGAACTTGCAAACTTTTGAGGTCCTACTCATGTGCCGTCATTTTTCAAATTTTAATTGTCATCATATACTTTGGATTGTACAGATTTATGGTATAATTGTAATTTTGCAAGAGAGTTCCCCTTTTTCATTTCATTTTTATATGCTTGTTCTGTATCTGTATATATTCTATGCACTGCGTGGATAAACTTTTTTGCATGAATATGGTTCGCTGCTATTTCATTTGCTTTCGGCTCATCTGGGTTTGAAGTTCCGGATAATGGAGATATGCTGTGTGTAAATGCCGAATGAGTGTTTCAGATCTTGGTTCAGTCTGCAGGTGCCTTGGCAAATCTTCTTGTATTGAAGATTCAGTTTTGAGGTATCAAATTCAATAGGGGAAAAAGATTACTAAAAATGATTCTATCTTTAAAAAATATGTTATTGTTCATTTAAAAACTAGAGCAGAGGCATTGAGGGAAACTGTGTTGACAAATTAAGCAAGTATATGCCTCAATTATCTACATCAGAGAGAAGGGTTATCAAACTTGCATTAATTCCGAAATTTGAACGCTATAATTCCAAAACTAAACAATCAGTTTTGCAACTGCTTCGACACTATTAGTATTAGGCAGCAAATGGGTTGGATAGGTTAGAGTTGAATCACTTGAATTCTAGTTCTAACTTCAAAGTGTTTAAATTGCCATCATTTCAAGCTATTAACAGGAGTTTTGAAGTCCATTTCCATTTAAAATGTGGATTTTAGATCGAGTTGCTGATTTCTTTTCCCTTAAAAAAATGTATTTTAACATTAGTATTTTTTTTTCATATTTTTTTATTAATTTAAATGAAGTCATACTAAGTCAAATTTAAACTAATTACTTTGGAATTTAATTAAATAAATCAACAGGTTGATATCATCCGACCCTCAGTTTACAAATTATTCAAATTATAGTCGTATAAGATTTAAAAAAGAGCCTTGAATATCCTCAAATCACAACATAATTTCCATGGCTCGCTGGCATCATTCACCACCTAACCACCATCGACATCACCACTATTTCTAAATATTGCCACCTTTATCAGTATTCTCAACTCCAAATGGAGATCTTCTACATTTAATGAAGATATTACCAACATGTTAAGTCATATATGTAATGAAATAAGGATCATTCATTCTTCTCCGGTTAAGAATCAACTTAAAGGGTAGATGGGAAGCAATTTGCCCCATCTCAAGGCTAATGTTGTCCCATTTGTAGACAAATGACCCACAAAAGATATGCAACTACGTATATACCTTTCCCCTGCCTTATTACTGAACATTAATAGCAAGACAATGCAAACATCGAAGGAAACATCACAAGGAGATGACGTATTTTTTAAATTGCATGCACATCGTTACATAAATTGGTATATTTTCAATTGCCATGTATTTTCTTTGTATAAACGTTTGGATACATTTGTATATACAATGGGGTATTTTTCTTACTGTACAAAGTATAAAGATGAGAAAATGCACATCTAATAATCTACAACATAATTCACCCATATTAACTCTACTCCACAGTTGATCAAGAAGCTATAACATCTTTTCAGAAACCAGAATTCTATTAAACTTTGGACAGTTAACAGAACACCTAGGAAGTTGATGGTTTTATCCCTTATCTTTCTTTGATATCCCTAACAATTAAGCCATCTTTGCATACTTCAGAACACAAGACTGACATAAAGATCAGCAGATGCTGCTGATCATAAGCTGATGCCAATTGGTTTGGCATGCATAAATGGACTAATGAATATGCTCATATGCGGCTGACCACATGAAGGGTCGAATTCTCAGCTTCTTCGTCAGGTGTAGTGAAAGTTAAATTTGGGGGCTCCTGAAGGTCAACGATAAAACAGATAAATAAGCAAAAGCTCAATCATAATTGATTTGTGGAATTATGATAGAAAAGAAGCACAATGTCATACTTTGGTCAGTATTTACCTGTGGATGACGGCGTTGCTGAAGAGCAGTTACTGCTTTCATAATAACATATATTGGAAGAAGAATCCCAGCAGTTCGTAGAAATACCAACTGACAAACAAGGCAAGAAGGATAGATGTATGCATTTATACTCCTGAATTTCACCAATATTCATTTAAATTAAGTGGTAATACAAATTAAATTTGCCATACCATAAGCAATGGGAAGGAAATATCATTGGATCTAGTAAGGATGACTGGAAGAGTATGCCGTAGAATCAAAAGAACTATGAACTGCAAAATTCACAAACAGCAATGAAATTGTAGACAGGTTGTAAACAACGGATGAATAGTCTTCCAAACTATATACATTATCCACAAAAAGTAAATCCAATAACATTCATATGAATCCACAGGTCCATCTCAAATTAAAAATCTAAGCATTCAAGTCTACAAATGCTGATTGTATTCTTTTCCCTCCTATCATTTTTCTCTGCTAAAAAAAATTTCCCTATTCCAATGTATGAATCACAATCAAGGGATTGCCATAGTACCAACAGAGAAAAAGACAAAGAAGAAGGGAAAAAAGAAAGAGAAGTCTACAGATTGCCTAAATTTGGCTGAGAGAAAAAGAGAGATTTACAGCTATAGTAACTAAACGACAGCAGAACGAGTTTCTTGTTGAGGCTGAATACTCTTCATAGTCAGGATTAAGGAAATTGCGGTCAGTTGACACCATTGCTATAAAGCGGGGACCAGGCAAGTTCCTTCTGGAAGTCTCCCAATTTCCCCTGATAAAAACAGCATAGGAGGACACTGGTGAAGTTCCAGGAAAATGAAAAATATTTAGGCACAGATCAGTGGTTGGTACACAATGTTACCTAAGGTTCATTGGAAGACGTCCAATTTGAAACAGCGGTGGCGGAGCTGTATATCCAGGTGTGAATTGCTGAAAGTAAAAAATTTCCAATCAATAAGCAGCTACAGTTAAATTTCATATTGACAAAGACTATGAACATCATAAAAAGCGCAGAGATTTCCCAGAGGAAAATAGTAACTACTAAATTGAAAGCTAATCAGCAAGAATGAAACTTACCTGATGGCATATCTCACATATGGTATTACCCTTCTCATTACACCATCTCTGAACACATCTGCGGTGAGCATACTGCAAATATGAAGAATCAGTATTATTGTTTAATAACAGCACAAAAATCAATTTAACTTTGTAGTAGCTCATTCATTAGTTTACTGGATATGAGGAAGCATCATCAATGCTTTGTAAGCAACTGAAAACATAAATAAAACAAATTTACTAAAGGAACCGAGTAAAGACTCTAGAAGCAACATGGTTAAATCAAATACGTTCTGGATTGAGCCAAGAAACATCTCTTAGAGGTAGAATATTTATATACAGAATTTCAACTAGCAATGACCTATCTTAGATCAATTGACCAGACTTAAGAGTTAAGACATTTCTCCTTCATTATCCACATTGGTGCTATACTGCCTAAGCCCCTAAGTGATAAACAATCTATAGAGTTGCTCTACTTTCCTCACGAAAAATAAAGTTCGTGATAACAGCTAGTATGTGTTGCTGGATGAATGCATCAAATAAGATGCAGCAAGAAGCTGTGCACTTGACTTGTTCGATCATGACAAATAGACAATTATTTCATCAAACTATCAAAACCTTGTGCGATTGGAATAAAAAGATACAGTGTCATTTTTTCTGAGGCATTTCATAGAATCGTAAAAAGGAAGCTAAATCATCCTTGTTAAGGTCATCCAGATAAGAATGTTGAATAGATACATGAATGATATTATTTACAGTACCAAATCAAATGCACCCAGTTAAATAAGGAAAATTACTTTAGTTTTGACTATTAGATTTGAAGGAAGAAAAAGAGTCCAACAAGACAAAAACAATTAAAAGATAGAAAAGTCAGTTGTCAAACTTAGTCACTTGATTGAAACCCAATTGACAATGAAATTTTAATTTCTCAAATTAATAAAATAACCAAAAGAGAAAGAAAAATATAATTTGGCAACTGATTTCGACTCTCATATCTGCTAAATGGAAAGAGATTTGGACCAAAATTTTCCCATAAGTAATTCACCAAATATGTTTCTTTGCATAACTCGAAACAAAATGACATTTTCAAAACTTGAAAATCTCAAATCAAATAAGAGCCTTACTGACCTTCAGGCTCCCACAGCAAGAGCAAGGAGTCTCCATATTGGAATCTTCATCCTCATCCTGGCATATCCTGCACTCCACCATTTTCCCAGGAGTAGATACATCTCCAAAATTTACTTTTGGGGAAGATATATCAATTTTTGTTTCATCAATTGCTGATGCTGTTGCTTGCACCAACCGGTTTCTGCTCTCAATTGCAGCTTCTAATGTAGATTCTGTTAGCAATCGATCCACCAAGAACACAAAATGATCTCCCATCATCAAATTCAGAACCAGCCAATAATTAATTTGACTATCTCCAATTTGTACTCCAACAAATCAATGTCAAAGACCAAAACTCGCTATAGCTGGAAACAAAAAAGAATAATACTTAAAGATTTGCGTAATGATTAATGTTAGATGGATGTATATATAACGAGGGGAAAAAGGCAAAAATCAAAAAGTACGCAACTTTGTGAAGGAAAAAAAAAAAAAAAACCAAAGGGCTTCATTGAAACTGCCCAATAAATCACACAAAAAGTCCAACAATCACAAGAAATAGCAGAGTCCCAGTTGAGAAAAATACTTCAAAAGCAATAAAATGCATAGAAACAAGAAAAAACAGAGTACCCAGAAGGACAAAAACAAAATAAAAGAACCCAGATGCTAAAAAAAGAGACCTTTTTCCAAAGTTCAAGTAGCAAAAATAGAATAAGCATCAAAACGAGAAAAGGGATTTAACGAAACGAAAAAACTTACAAGAAGGGATTGGAATTTTCTTGAAGTCAAGAAAAGTTCTTTCTCTTTTATCTCTGTTTTGGGATGAAGCAAAGCAAAAGATTGAGTGAAGGAACTCAAAATTAACAAGTCAAAAACTTTTTCACAAGATAACCCATTTACATATACATAAAAAAAAAGAGGTTTCTTCTATTCCTTCTGATAATAAGAAGCTTGTAACTTAGAACAATTCCCCTCTTTTCTCGCTGGGTGTCTCTTTTGGGTGCTTATTATTTATATATACATATAGGTCTAAAGGTTCAAGATTTAATCAAAACAGACAGAGATAGGGACAGATATGTATTATATTGGTAGAGATTTTATTGTGCAAGTTTTAAGACCGATAGATAGATAGAGAAAGAGAAGAAAAAGTAAGAGAGATTCAAGCGGCAAGAGCCGCCCGCCCAATATGATTTCCACCATTTACTTGGCTATAACATTTTCAAATTCTCGTCCACTTTCTTCCTCTTTTCTTCTCTATTTTCCTATTTTTATCTTAATCCTTTCTTGGTTTACTGCGATAATATCTTCAAAATGACGAAAAGAAAATATAGTATATTACATCCATTAGTTTCAATCAGAATAAATGAACATACCAAAGACTTTTCTCTTATTAACGTATAAGCTGATCAGCAAATACTCTTTGAAAGATTGAATCTATATAGTTTAAATATAATATTACATAATAAAAATTAATAATTTAATAATTAAAAATTTATCTTATGTTACAATAAATAAGAATTTAAATTCAAAAAATTTTTAATGGAATAAATAGTATAATGATGAAGAAAAATGTTGGCTATATCTTAGTTTTTACTTGTCAAATATTTATTGTTATTATAATTAATGTTTGTGTAGAAAAATCTTTTTTTTAGGTCAATCAATTCTCTATTGTAGTTGATATATCATAATTATATTAGTGATTTTATTATTTATAATAGTTTATAGTTAATGTCATTTAATTTTATAATTTTATTATATTTCTTATTTTCTTTTGAAATTTTAATTAATTTTGAAGGGTGTTGATATTGATACTTTTAAAAAATTTTAAAGCACTCTCTTGTTAATTTTATTATTTAAATTGACTATATTTATATATTTTGTTTGTTATGGAAAATGAATAGTAGATTAATAACTAAAACACTTCAATCAAATTGATGGCAAAAAAAAAAAAAGTTATTTTAGAATAAAAAAAATTAAGTTACTTCATTGATTTAAGAATTTTGCATTATGTTTAAATAACCTCAAAATTATAAAGAGCTAGAAAAATACTATGAGTGCGTTTAGTACATCATAATAAGACGTAATATAATGTAATCAAATAAATTTTTAATATAAAATTATATTAAAAATTAATTTGATTATATCATATTACATCTCATTACAACCTATTAAACACTCTTTTCATAATATGTTTAATAGGTCATAATGTAATATAATATAATATAATTTTAATATAATATTTACATTAAAAATATATTATATCATATTACACGAAGACTTGTTTATATTTTAAATTACATTAATGTGAATTTAAAGAATAACCAATAAGAAGAAAATTTCAACTCACGAGAATAACAAAAAATCATAATAAAAAAAAAATGAAAGTATAGATCACATTCATATAAACACTTGAAGTTGCAATTTTGTTTTCATCATTCATTGATATTGTGCATAGACTTGGTACAATTTACACCATGCATGTACACAGTTAAAATATTGCTTTCAAGTTTCAACCTTCAAAGTCCTTTCTCTGAATGCCAATTGACAATGCTATTTATATTTTTCTATTTTTTTTCTCTTTTAATTCAGACTGTTCCAACTATTATAATTATGAATTAATTTGTACAATGATTGGAATTGAATTTGATGAAATTCAACCCTTACAACATTTTTTTTTAACATGAAAAAGAGCTGTATTAATCAATGTTATATATAATTTAAAGCCATCAATTAAATGTTGACGTACTTAATTTAACTCTTATAATTTTCTTTTCATTCATAAAAAGAGATATAATGAGAATTAAATATGGTCTAATTAATTTTTTTAATCATTTTTAAATGGCGAGAAAATAAAAAATTTTAAATTTAAATTTCTAATTTATCATGTAATAAAAAATTTCATTAATTCAATAAAATTATTAAATAAAAAAATTACTCTTTATTGTTTAATTCAAAATAAATTATTTACACTTTTGAGAAGAAAATTCATATTATTTTTCTGATTAAAAAAATATTAATACACATATATTTTATATCAATATATTTAATTTTTTACTTTGACAAAATTTGATTCAAACTTTTTAATTATTGAAAATACTCTTACAGTCCATTTGGATTTGTAGTATTAGTAAATAATACTTCATTTAGTACATATAATTAAGATCGAATTAAATAATTCTAAAAATTTAGTTATTCTATAAGATATGTTTTATCTAATATGTAACCCTTCCTGTTTTTATTTATCTGTTATTTATAATATTTTATTTAGTGTTGTCTAATATTTAAGATTATGAAAATAGGATTACCTGATACTAAATATTAAATTTTTTGTGTATTAAATAAGATTTAAGGTAAATAATCTTATAATTTAATTAAATTTAGAATTTAAATTGATGTTAACAATCCATTTAGTATAAGAACTGTAAAAATTATGAATTTATATATCAAGTAGACTGTAAATGATTTAATTAATTTTTTAGTAGCTTTAATTAATTATTGCCATAGAAATTTTTTTTTTCAATTGAAATTACAGCCCGGTAATTGAATTTCAATATTCTTTTTATAAATTTTAATAAATATAAATAATATAGTAATATATATGATATGATATCAGCTGCAAAAATGACATCGCATAAAAAGTTGAAATGAATAATATTATTTAATAATACATACTACTAATCAAGACCCGTTCAAAATCACAAATCAGCCAAAACAAGTTAATTTAAATCTCCAGATTGGACCTTTGACTGCTGATTCATTGACCTTCCAGAAGCCTTCATCTACCATTAATTAATGTATCCTAATTATTTCAAGGTCCACGTGTTCATGTGCTGAAATGTTGTGTAAAAAAAAAAAAACTATTTTTTTTTTCCATAAATTATAATTTACTTTAATTTTAATAAAAAATTATTTTTTTTTTTTTTTACTTTTTTACGCTTATTATAACTACTAATAATAGAGACGGATCTAAGCTTTAATATTGGTGTGATGCGAAGATATACATATAAAAAATATGTATATATTAGTTGACAAATAACAAAAAAATTATTATAAGATAAAATATACATTAAATCATAACAATTTGTAATATAATTAGTGCAGCTAAAAATTGAATATTGAATAATATAAATGATAGATTTTTTAAATTATAAAAATATTTAAAAGATATATTATTATATTTTCTTAAAAATACTCACTGTCGGTTAAGTATGTATACTTCTAGAATAGCCGATATTCATTGTTTCAATGTATATAGCAGTCATTACACCCCGTAGCAAGCCGAAAATTTCAGTTATCTCACAATTTATGCCCATTTCTCTATAGATTGAAAATTGACTTTATTTTAAGTAATTATTAGTTTAATTAAAATTTTAAAATAATTATATACTCTTTTTATTTTAAAATATTTATTATTATAAAATAATTTTTTGTTCTAATTTATTTGTTATTTTATGATTTTAAGAACATATTTATTATTTTTTTTTAACTTTACTTTTCATTTATTTTTTACTAAATATTTATATTAATTATTTTTATTTTTTATATTAAAATTAGTAAAGAGTATTTTTAGTCTTTTTATCTTAAAAAATATTTTATAACTAAAGGAGTACCAAATAATTTTAATCAATTAAATATTAAATTAGAATATAAAACATAACTTTTATGTATAGAAAAATGTGATAAATTTTTTTATTTTGAAAGAAAATCTGATAATATCAATTTTATCGATATTATATATCTTTTCCTCAAAGAGACAAGAAAAGCAGGAAAAAACAAACAAACAAACAAACTTCATTATGATTTCCATCTTTGATTGGTTTGGTTGGCAACTAGATCATCTTCTCATGTTGTCTCATATGGGAAGTCTCTTCCCAATCCCCATGCCATGCATCATTAAATTATTTATTTATTTTTGGCTAATGCATAACGAGGAATATGGCATTTTTGCACGTATGGACTGTGAGATCTTCTCCATTTTACTTAAAATATTTTTCAATGAAAACCTAAAACTTAATTAATAAAAAGTAGATTATCTGATTTATATTTTCATATATTTAAAAAGTAAAATAATAAAAATATTTAGATAAATTGTGGTTGAACAACCTCTGTGGTTTGGCAAATGATGAGAGCTTTCATTGGCAAATTTGTTAGCCATCATTTTAATTCCATTATTTAATGGACTACTTATTCAAATATGGTTGATTGATTAGGACAACAAGATCCATTATTATTTATTTCAGTAGGGGAAATTCTTTATTATTATTATTATTATTATTATTACGATTAATTATTCGAATGGTGTCTGAACTTTTTAATTAATTTTTTTTTTATTTTAGTGTGTTTCAATTATTAAAATTTTGCAAATTGGAGAAATCAGTATATTAAGAAAAAAAAACTAAATTATTATATGAAAAAAGAAAGATGTTTTGAACATTTAATTTAATTAGAGAGATGATGAGCAACAATGGTGGTGATGGATATATAGTAATTTCACATGCATAATAATGTAATAAATAAAAAGAAATTAAAAAAAAAATTGTAGATGAACAAATAATTAAAAACCTGAAGAGACCATTCTACTATATATTTGATAATAAACTCATTACAGATTAGATAAAATATAATAGACTGTGACAGAGATAATTACTTGCATTATTATATGTAGAAACCCTAATGATAATGATGATAATAATATTGATAAACTGTGTTGAATTACTCTCTGCCACTAGTCCATTATATATATAAATCTCCCATTTACCCACAAAAATGAGAGACTACCTGCACCACTTGAGCCAGAACAGAGAAAACCATTGCTCCCAAAGAAAAAACAGTAAAGAAAAATCCAAACATTTTCTTTCAATCCAAACAAACTACTATATATTGTATATTATATACTTTTTGAAAAAATAGTATTTTTTTTTAAATATTCCATCCGTTTCATATTAATATTAGTTTTAGAAGATTGCATATATATTAAAAAAATTATCAAATAAATTTAATTTTTATTAAAAATGAACAAATATGCTCTTATTTTATAATTAAAAATAATAAATATTGCATAGAAAATGAAAGATAAAATAGAATTGGAGATAAAGATAAAATTAGAAAAAAGGTAATAAATACTGCATAAAACAATAATTTTTAAAATAATTATTATTATAAAACAGAAGGGATAATAATAGCAGTAAATAATAATAATAATAATAATTAAATTAAAACCCCTTTATTTTTTAATTCTTTATCTACATGCGAATTTCCAATGATCGGTGATATCTTGGGCTTCAAAAGCCCAATACCAATCACATATTATGTGAACCCAAGTCCCAAGAGCTAACAGCGTCATTCTTGTAATTCTAGCCTTCATTCATTGTAGAGGAAATTACACACATTGCGTTATTGGGAAAGATAACTTCAATAACCCTTTTTTTTTTTTTTTTATAAATTTTTCTGCTAATTGATTTTTATTTTTGTACACTCTTTTTTTTTCTCCTTTTACTTTTGTACGAGAGGAAAAGAAAAAGCGACGTACTGGTTATAAAAATCAGGTGCACTATTGGTGGTCTTGGTGGTGGATGAATGGTATATGAAGATAGCCAAATGACATGATTGAAAAGTGTTTGGACAATCAAATGGCATGATTGGAGAGTGTTTAGACTTTGTAGTAGCACAATTAAATATAATAAAGTAAAATCCAACGTAATATTAATTTACAATAAATTAGTGGATTATTCCACCTTTTGTGGGCTTGGCTTTGATTTTTTTTTTTTTTTTGCCATGTTTTTATAATGATCACATAAAAATGTATAGTGACTTCTACTGAATTAAAACTAAAAGTAAGCGACATAAAAATGTAGCAAATTCATACGTGCCTTTTACATAATTTTGGTTTTTTTTAAAAAATTTGTGGTTTTATGCTAATTATAAACATATGATTTTTTAAAACATTTATAATAACTAAATATATTTTTTTGCTAAATAATAATTAAATATAATAAAGTAAAATCAAATGTAAATTTAATTTACAATAAATTAGTGGTTCATTCCACCATTTGCATACTCAGATTTCAATTTTATTTTTAGTAGTGTTTAAAATTACTCTTAAAATGCTAAAAAAAATATATTTAATGAAACTGAAAATTTATTGGTACTTTTCAATCGTAAGAACAACTTTAGATTCATTGAATCAAAATTTATTGGTACTTTTTGACTCCTTAAATACTATAAATTAGATGGCATTGACTTCCTTATTAATTGAATTTTCTTTTACTTTTTTGACTTTTAGCATATTCATAGTTTATATATTTGGTTTATTTTATTTATATATTTAGTTGGTGTTTGAGTTAAAAAAAAAAATTTTAAATCTAAATAGGCAAACTTGAGTAAGAATAATATTATCAACTAAAGAATCTTGAGGGTGTTAAGTCTCCAAATAAGAGAAAAATATCTATTTCTTGTATATATTTAAAATATACCTAAAATATACTCGTTATATAATTGAAATAAACTAGAAATATACCTAAAATACACTATTTTCTTTTTTATGTAATTATTTTTATTTTTATATTATTTTTAAATATTGAGTTAGTCATATTTATGAAATAAATTGTAGGTATTTGAGTTAATCACTTGCACATGTCACATTTTTAATTTTTTTTATTTCACTTATATATGTCACATTTTTTTTTCTTTCACTTACACATGTCACATTTCATCTACACATGTCACTTTTTTTTTTTTTACCTACACATGTCACATTTTCTTTTTCTTTATAAAAAAGAAAATAAAAAAATAGGATAAACATTTAATTTAACTCTCAAATACTTTTAAAATATTCATATATTCAAATTAATATTGTGTCCATGCTTGATAATGATTCACATTAAAAAAAAAAAAAAAAAAAAAAAAAGAATGTTAATGATGCTTCTTCAAAGAAAAAGGTTCAAGGTGTCAAGTTTACAAAGAGGAGAAAATAATTTATTTCTGGTAAATACTTTTTTTTTTTTTGAATCGATAGTAAATACTTACGATATACCTAAAATATACCTAATATATACTCATTGTAAACTTAAAATATAACTAAAATATTCTTAAAATATATTGTTTAATGTGAATATTGAAAATTGATTGTTGATTTTTTTTTAATCACTTACACGTGTCATATTTTCACATTTTTTTTTCACTTGTACATATCATGTTTTTCTTTTTTCTTTCACTTACACATATCACATTTTCCTTTTTTTTTTTCACCTACACTTGTCACATTTTTTCTTTCACCTACGCATGCAACATTCTTTCTTTTGCTTACATGTCACTTTTTTTTTTCTTTCATCTACACATGTTACATTTTCTTTTTTTCTTTATTAAAATAGATAAAAAAATAGGATAAACATTTAATTTAACTCTCAAATACTTTTAAAATATTCATATATTGAAATTAATATTGTGACTACGCTTTATGATGATTCACAATAATAATAATAAAAAAAAAGAATGTTAATGGTGTTTTTTACAGAAGCAAGTTGAGGGTGTTAAGTCTCTTAGGAAGATAAAAGCATTTATTTATGGTATATACTTAATATATTTTTAAATGTTGTAATTTGAGAGAGATGATGGAATAGATAAAGAATTAGGTTGTCTTTTAGTTGATTTGTAGTTGATTATAGATTGATTGTTGGTTGATAACAGATTAATTGCAAATTTATTATATGTTGATTGTTGGTTTTCGTGTATTTTAACATTAGTATTGCTAAAATGCTAGTCATTTTTTGTTGATGAAAGGTTGATTACAAGTTGATTGTTGGTGTTTATGTATTTTTGCATTAGTATTTCTAAAATACTGTAATTTCAGAGAGATGATGAAATAACTTAACAATTAAATTATTTTTTGGTTGATTATTGGTTGTTTATAAGTTAATTTTTGATATTTTATAGTTGATTATCAATTGATTGTTGGTTTTTGCGTATTTTAGCATTAGCATTACAACTCAATATAGGTTATGTTTTTTTTATTATATCAATTATAATGTAAAAATACTTGTTTTACATCTATATCTTTATAGAAGAAGGAAAAAAAAAAAGGATTTCAAATTATATACTTCACATATACTCAAAATATATTTGTTGTATACTCTTTACTATGCATTATTAAAAATATTTTTTTAAATTAAAATATTAATATTAATTTTTTAAAAAAAATTAATTTTCCAAATATTGATGTGAAAATTAAATCTCAAAAAGCAAACTTATTTTATTATTAATTTTAGATAAAACTTAAAAGAGCCACAATAAACAACTTAAAAGGGTAACTTTGAACTTAAACTTCATGTGTTGTTATTATTATTATTGTTGTTGTTGTTTATTTTCCTAACCTATAAACACTTATCAATTCTATATTTTGATTCAAATATTAAAATTTTCAATTTAATTCCAATTTACAATTATTGCAATCTCAAAAAAGGCACAACTTATATTAATAGAGTGAACTTATCTTAAAGTATGACACAAACATAAGTATATATATTTTAAATTACAGCATATTTAAATTAAAATAAAATAAAAAACTTAATTAATTAATATTCCCTTGAGTCTAAATACAAACTACAAAGAAGCTTAATTAAATTTTGGAAAAAAAAAAAGCTTAATTAGAGATGTAAATACCAATAAAAGAACAGTGGAGGGCATACTTGATGAAATCATTAAAAAATAAAAAAAATAAAAGATTATCACATGCAGCTAGTTGTCATCTAAGAAGACTCAAAGTCCTGGGAGAAAATAATAGAGGAAGATGCGGAAAAACTTGGTAAACGTTAAAAAAAGTGAAAAGTCTATATTTGTAAAAAAATAGTCAAAGACTAAATTTTTGTAGGGAAATTGGTCAAAGGATAAAAATATAATACTAAGGTGATTTTTAGGTATTTCTTAGAAATCCCTTCATTATAATATGCATGTCCACTTGTTAATTGTATATTTGTCTATTTTAAAATTTCTGTTGTTTAAAAATTTTTTTAAAAATATTTGTCGTTTTAAAATTTTGAAAATTTATTTATTATTTTTTTAATTGCTTTTATTTCTCAATATTAAAATAAAAAAAGTATATTTTAATTTTTTTATTTTAAAATTATGACAATTTAATAATTTTCTTAATCCGTGTATCGAAATTTTAAACGATAGGTATTTTAAAACGGATATAAGCAAAGTTATAATTTTAAACTGTTTTTTAATGAATTAATGTTCAAGTATTTATAAAATGTTGTAATTTTTACTTCCTTCTCAAACCATGATTTATCAAAATAAAAAATTCTAATTAAGAAAAAGGAATTAAAAGGTCAAAATGCAATATCCAAGAACAAGTTAATTAAATAGCTAGGATCTAAACCTTCTTCAAGAGATTACAGAAGACCAACTTGCTAAATAAACCCCAACTTGTATGGGAAGTTGGAACTGCTTTTGTTGTATATGATTGTTTGAAAACAAAAAAATAATTAGTATGGTAAAAACCTTCTCACTAAACTTAAAAATAGCAATAATCTGTTAAAATGCTTCTGTGAAAGCTAGTGAAAATATTGGTTGCCTCTGTTCCAAGAAAAGCTTTTCATGGAATGTATCAATAATAGACAAAAGTACTTTAGATATTGTGTGATCAACAAAATCCCAGCAGCTACATGTCATAAAACCATGCTTCTTATTAGAGAGCATTTTCATTTCCTATTTGTATTCACAAGAAACCACAGCCTAAAGAGTATATACTTGCTCTATACTACAGTACTACATATGGCTACTATCCTAGTACACAAAATGGAACTTTGCTCCATCTTGGTATCTTCCCTCATTAGGGTACAACAAAAACTCACTGAAACAAACATGTATGCCTATATATTGATCTTCTAGTTTACACTAAACTTCATTTGTATTTGACAATGACGCATTGTTGCCATCAATATGTCTAGAATTATTGCCTTTTATTGGCAAAGGTAGTTTCGCAAACACTTCCTCCCTTTGGGGGCGGTTTGCATATAGTATCCAGAGGATAAGACACAGCAAAACTCCAACTGAGATCAGACCCAGTCCTGCATTTACAACCTGGAGATAATGTTCCAATGGAGGGCAATAGTTTGAGGTGATTTCTTGGAATGTGTCCCTAACAAATTTGCAATCCTGGAGGCTGAGCAGAACAGGGGCATAGTGCTCCAGAGCAAACCCTTCAATAACAGCTGCAACCAACTGCCCGTAGATATCAGGGGTCACTCTACCAACAGTTGTGCAAAGCCCAGAAGATGAAACATGGCAAATATAGTTCCGCCAAACCTGAAAATTCAAACAAAACAATTACCAATGTACTTCATTAAAACAGTTCTATAACTATATAAGCAACTCAGCAATCAGAAATTGTCCTGACTAAAATATCAGAATGTAAACTTCCATTCAGAAAGATCAAAGAGGGAATATTTCCCCCTGGTCAAACATTCATTTCATTTCCCTCTTTACCCTTTCAACAGTCATACAAAATTTTCAAGATTGGCAATAAAGTTTGTAATTTCTTAACGTGTTTGATCTACAAGATTGTGTCCAATATCCAATGAATCAGGAATCTATACAAGATTTGAAGGTGTTCAGCTTCAGGTTGGAGAAACATGCAGGAAATAATTCATCATCCTACATGAGAATTTAGTGCATCCTAATGAAAATGACAAACTCTACAAGCTACGGTTCTCCCTCCGTATAAAATATTTGTTACCTGATATTAATGGAAATAAATCACTGAAATTTCATTTCATAAAAAAAAAAAAAAAAAAGTAACGATTATTTAAAAAAAAATTCAATCATAAATAACAGCAACATGTGACCTACACCATGGGTCAAGGATCAATAGACTAAAGGCATAAGGCTATGCCTACCACTGGATGGTTCTTGTTATCCCAAAGCTGACTCTTTCACAACATTTATGGCTCAACAAATTAAAAATTGAATTAATGTTGGTGGGTGGGATTTTATCAACTAGCTAACGCAGCTTTAAAAGAGGCAATGAGCAATAAACTGATAAACATACCGCAGATGCATTTGTCATGTACACCTCTTGGGACCCACACTGACGATCTTGAAGCTGAGAGTCAAATGGGTAACAAAGTGGAGGCATAAAAGGTCCAGACTGATTGTAGTAATTATACTCGTCGGTCGGGGACGGATTTGCATTTGCAAAGGTGTATATATATGTATTGACAACATTTACAATATCATTGATCACTTCTTTACTCTGAATTAGCGTCTTATTTGTTGTACTCTGGTCAACACAAGGAAGGATGCTGCTAAGAGCCGTCACTGCATGGGGATGTTCTACCCATTCTTCCATGGCCACACAGGTGTCAGAAATTGCACTGAGATTTGAGAGGGAAAAAAATGAAGATAATCAGTAAATATCAGATTACAGTATGCTTCTTCATATTGTGTTGATGGAAAACCAAAGATAATGCAATATCATGAATCATATTGAAGCAAGAGAGCGGAGTATTACTCAACTAATTTATGAATGCAAACAAAACAGGAAAAATGACTATGAGAAGTCAATAGTTTATTCTGGATAAATTCAAGCAGCATTATCATCAAGTAATCAATCATTTATTGTTGTATACATAACAGCACATATGAGAACATGCAAGTACCACATAATTTTGTTTGCCATACTGCACGCAATTTTCTATGTATTGTGTATGAAGATGGTTTAGAAAGAAAAATGATGCAAGGGACACTAAATTTTCACATTATGTGAACAAGACAATACGGCAAAAGAGGAAAATGAAAATCTCTCCATAGAAGACCCAGAATCTTACCTGTTAAGAATTATAAAAACTCCACAAAGAATGAATGTAATTGACACAAGTAACCACCCACTCACCACGAATCTGGACAAAAATGTTGGTGAAGTTAGATATAACCATCAATACATCCATAGTGTCAGTATAATTACCAGAGAACATCTAAGAAATGCAGAGACTTACATAAGAATAGCATGCCGGTGCCCAAGGACTGACAAGACTGGAAAAAAATATCCGTGAGTTATGATTTGTGAACAGGTAAGAATTCCATATAAGAGAAAATCAACTACAAGATATTAGATTATCAGTCAAAGGTGTTTCCAGAAATACATACAAAAACCAAGCAGCGCCAGTATAAGCATTACTGCTGCAACAGTGATCAATGCTGATCGCCTGCAACAATGAGTTTAAAATCAGTGCATCAACATCAAGAGTATCATAGAATTACCAAGTGAGGTAATGTATTCCAGATACATACACAGCATTGAACACTTTTACTATTTTTCTTGCATTTTCACTTGTCTTCGCTTTCAATGTATCTGCTGCCGTATTCAGATCTATATTCAACTTGTCAATATCATCCATGACATTAGAAGGAAGAAATACGTGGGCTACATTGATGGTCTTTGCAAGGGACAGATACTCTGTGACATTTCTCAGGGTTTGTACAGTGTAGTCTGACTGGTTTACAACATATTTCAGGGTATCTAATGCTTCACCATGAAATTCATCCTGACCAACAGATAGAAGAATGCATCCAACCCTAAGCAATTAAAAGATTAGGTGTTAGCTAGAATCACAAGAAGTCAAGGAATTGTTCAGGAAAATAATAGAAGACATGCTTCATGATAAGAGAAGTATCACCATGAAATAGGAAATGAAGTATGAATGGCATTAATATGTTAATTTATTAAGTGAAGATACCATATAATATCCATCCAATAAAACATATATAGAACTTATGCCAAAAAAAAAATCCAAATCTGCAGAACAATAAACAGTAATTCCCAAGTTTCATGAACACTCGTGTTAAAGTTCCTTTCACTGATTAAAAACTTCAAAAATGATCAGAGAGATTCATACAACACTGCTACATTTCACTCATCAGTTGGTATGCCTCCTCTCCAAGCCATGATAAAAATTAAAAAAAAAAAAAAAAACAATTATCTTTTGAGGTTAAGAGGAAGCCAATGCCTAGTATTAATCAAACTATCAGCAACAGAGAAATCTGACATTTTTCTTTGAAGCAACCAAACAAAAAAAATGCTCAATAATTTCAATTACATAAAATATTGGAGGGGAACGAAAGGAGGAAGGGAGGGGGAGAGAGAGAGACAGAGAGGAAACAGAAACAAAATAGGCAAAAATTTGACTCTCCATGATATTATATTTACTAAACCAGCAACACAGCGATTATTAAGAAAAAAAAAATAGAAACTCCAGTGACATTTCATAATGATGGAGGTTAAGTGTAAAAGATTATTACGCTGCAGCACACGTGAACACTATAAGCATTATGAGACAAATCTTCTGAGATCTTTCTGATCCTTTGCCTTTAATGTTAGCTCTCCACCGGCAGCAGCAGTAGCGTATTGAAAGAGCCAATCCAAATGAGAAAAACCAAAGGATGGCCAAAATGAAACCAGCAGCACCTGTGAAACCAACAGACTGCAGGCACACCAGTCAAAGAACTTACAAAGAAAAATTATTTTGAAATATTAGCAAAGAATACTAGCCATCTAGGCTCAAAATAGGTGAGTGTAGTGACTACGCTATGCAAATACAAGTGCTGTGCAAATAATGGATGCTGAGACCGACAAAAATTGAAAGCATGAGCATAATATTATAATTTCACAAGTAATTTTTCTTTTTCCAAAAATTTATGTTCAACCTTATAATTTACGACAAAATGCTAAAGGACTGGTCTTTTGCTTAATGTTAATAGTAAGTACTCAAGAAAAATAATTAACAAAACTTCTTTCCCACCTAGATCCATGTTACCCACTTATCCCATGTGAAGAAAACTAAGAAAATCTTTCCAAGTTCCATAATCATACCTAACCCAGAACATAAATCACATGCTAACATATTTTAAGTACGTGTAGCATCTGGGAAGTACTTAATTGGTGAAAGGATAACAAACTTCTATTCTTTATAATCAACATCTAAAACAATATAAATCATAATCGGTAGCTTAGAACATTAGGCTAAACACTTACAGCCCAGTAATGGCGATTGGTGATATCCCAACCATCCCTATAACGCTTGAATCTACGAAGAACGTCTGGTCGATTGGTCCTCCTGGCGGCCAATACGAGAGTGTTATCATCAGAAGGCCCTGGTGCTTCTGCTGTAGCCTCTGACATTCCACTTCTCCACGGCCCCAAATTCTCCTCTCCTGCAAAATCAATCACATTACAATTTACATTACCCCAACATAAAAATCAAAACTGAAAAAGATAAAGAAATCAGTAATTCTCGGTTCCAGATTATGCAGTTGATTTCTTGAAAACAAGAATTGCAGAAAGATAATCTGAGTTAGTTCCCATTAAAAAATACCAAATGCCTAATTGACTGGCAAGAAAATGGGAAGTACAAAGAAAAAACAAAAACTAACAATGAAAACACAGAAAACCCAGTACTAAATTCAGCTAACTAAAATGGAATATAACATTTCGTTTTCCATATCTGGTATATTCATAAATTGTCAAAATGAACAAAACCCAGATAGAGAAATTATGGGCACAACACATCAACATCAAAGATTGAGGCATGTGATTTTGGGTATGGATCAACCAACCTAAGATAAACTTGAGAGGATCTCTAGTGAGACCGCCATTTTGAGGAACAGAAGAAACTGGGCAACAGAAAAAGGAAACAAGAAGAAAAAGAAGAAAGAAACTAAATCTTGTGACCAAAAACATCTTTAATTTTGCAGGTTTCTCTGCAAAACAATCAAAACTCCTCACCAAAACAAGAAATCAAGAAAACCCATTATCAAGAATCTCAATCACTCTCTCTCCGTCTCTCTCCAAATCTAAGGAGCTCAAGAAAAGAATCAAAGAAAAAGGAAGAACTGAGAGAGAGAGAGAGAGAGAGGGTTCTAGAGTGACACTAGCATTGAGTAGTAACTGGGGTCTTATAGGAAGGAGAAAAATAAATCATGGAGATAGAGAAAGGGAGAGATGGTCCCTGATTTGCAGCAGAAAAGGTGAGTCTCACATGGGGGGAAGACGACGAGAGCAGAGAGCAAAACTAAAAAGGCGGGTCTCATTAGTATCAGTAAACCACTGATTATTTGCTTAATCTTAATTAGTTAAGTACATTAAGCAAAGCATTTGTTTTTTTGCGACTTTTTGTGCTTTTAATCTTTTAAGATGAGAAATATATTATTTTATTTACCAAATATCTTCTTCTTTTTATTACTATTATTATTATTATGTATTGTGTTAGGTGATATCATTGTAACTAATTTCATTTAGATTGTCTCCTGGAGAAATTATTTCAATTTTTGAGTAAATTATATTTAATTTTTTTATTAGGAAATTTTAATTTATATTAACAAAATTATTTCTCTCTAAATTTTATGTTTTTTATATCAAGAAAATTACTCAATTTTGAATATCACGTTTATAAACTCGTAGTATGATAATTTTGATTTATTTATTCATCTTTATTAAATTTAACTTAAACTGAAGCACTTCATCAATAATAATAATAATAATAATAAACCAAAAACTAATTAATATTATTATTAAATTTTTAAATTACAAAATATGATCATTTTATTTTACACAATAAAATTTCAAAAAACTTATTAATGGTAAAACATCTTTTATCCCTAACCAAAACCTCTTATTTTAAGAGTTTTAATATCAGTCATTAGGATAAGATAAAAGATCTCATTTTAAATATTTTTAATTTTTTAATTTATTAGTTATTCTTTTTCCACTATTTTTTCTAAAGTAGCCATGGCAATTGGGTAGGTGAATATTGGAATTTTATTTATTTATTTATTTTAACAGATTTTTTTCTTTTTTTGAGAATATTTTTTTTAACAATTATGGGAAATTTATTAAATGGTTCTTTTTTAATATCCAGTAGAATGGGAACGGGGAAACGGAAAAAGGAATAAATAAAGAGCACCGGCTGCTTTGACTTTGCTGGCGGGCCTTAATGTAATTAAATTAATCGTTATTGTGTTTTAATTACTAATTTATTAAACGTTGTTTTAGTTGCAGAGATTCTAATATTTACGGTTAGGTGCATAGTAAGTATCATGTTACTCTCACATGGTTAAAAGAGTAAATTATCATGATTGGTTGATAAAAATGGGACCCAGATAAATACTTGTGATTTCATTTGATGGGAATTTTCCTTAGCTGATCAATGTCGATGGTCCTTGTTGATTGTAACGCGCTTTGGTTTTTTTACCTTATTATTATTATTTTTTTATTATATAGTTAAGATTTTCTTTTTTAAGTGAATGATTGTTGCGTTAATTTTTATAGCAATTAAAAAAAATTAATTTTTTTATTTATTAAATAAATAATAACCATTAAAAAGTAGTAATTCTCTATTACCACAATTGTCTCGAGTTACCAATTTTAATACACAGTGAAAATTAAATTTATAAAAAATACATATATTTAATAAATATTACTACCACACTTCAACTTTCACTTAAATTCATATCTCTCAATTTAATTATTTTTTTAATCATTTTACTATATTCTACCTTATCTACAAAAAATAAAATTTATCACTTATTTTCATATAAAAATACTAAGATAAAAATAGATTAAAATTGGGACTCATAAATATACTAAAAGAGTGGAATTAATATAAAATAATTGTTCAATATAATATGAAAATAAAAAAATTTAACTAAATACATCCAATAGTATAAATTTTTGTTCAAATACTTCTTTTAAAATATTTATTCTTTTGGGTCCAAAAAAAAAATTTTATAGCAAAAATGGAGTAATATTTCAAAATAATTAATGCAAATCATATTAAATTTATTTTCATTTTACTAATTAACTATAAAATTATCATTAATTTAGTAAGAAATTAAAATGAGAAGAGTCACTTTTATTACGAGACCTACACTATTATTTTTGTTCTACTTAATCTCCATTGGAAAAAATTCTTATTGCGTGATTTATGGAATGAAATAAAAAAAAAATGGAGAATTAAAATTAAGTTTAATTTTACTAACTAATAAATTAACAAATTTTCAAAAAATAACTCTTGAAATTATATAGGAAAAATATCAAAATATATTATATGGTTACAGCTATTTTTATTTTGAAATCTGTAAATATTTTTTGATAAAAAAATTTAAAATTTTTTCAATTAATATTTTAAATCTACAATATTAATATTATCAAAAATTGCTAACATGATTTATAAAGCTGCTAATATAATGCCTATATAAATTCTACAATTATATAAAATGTTTTATATTCGATTTTTGCGATGTAATGTCGTGTATAAGCCACATCAATAATTTTAGCAGTGAAAAACTCAAACTCAACTTTATAAAAAAAAAAAATTAAAAAATCCTAGTGAAAACAACTCAATTCTCTTTATTTATTTATTTATTTTTTTACTTTATCTAATTACTTGTAAATTACTATTTTAATGGTTTTGTCGTGTTGGGATCAGTAACAGGGGAGGGACATGTGGGCGCCACAAAGAGCACAATTGGAAAAAAGTCTGTAAATTACGCTCGCCGATGGTAGAAGGGACCCACAAAATCACCCGAAAAACATGCATCAAAAGGCGCGCCACCGTTTGCACTTTGCAGTTACAGTTCCTCCACGCACCCTACGCGTACAGCCATCAATTGTTGACTCACTTGATTCCACTGTTACGATAGTGACACGTTGCCGTTTCATGCACCTAAGCGGTAGGGATATGCTAATAGAATCCATTTTAAATCAAATTAAACCATTATTTGAACTAACTATTTCTTTTATTAGGAAAGAAAAATTGTAATTTTTTCTAATTAAAATAAATCGATTTCATATTAAAAATTCTTACATTTACTGTAATAATATCGAATAAAAAAATTTATAATAAAAAATTGCTTCCTCAAAATAAATATTTTTAACTTTGTTAAACATATATATAATTTAAAATTTTTATAATTACAATAAAAAAATAAAATAAAATGTCAAATGTGGTTTATCACAAAAGGATGGATGGAATGCCCAAATGGGCAGTAATTACATCTATCAGGCATTAATATGACAAAATAAAAAGACAGACAGTTATAATTTATTTTAAGAAAAATAAATAAATAATTTTAATAGCTTGTCGATTAATGTTTAGCAAAATTACACAATTTAGGCACAATTAAGATAATATTCACACTTATTAATTTCCAACAAGAGGTTTGGTGGCTAACTGAATGGATGGCAATTTAATTTGTCCCCACCTAACAATTGCCCCATTTATTAAATCATGCGAAACAGATTTAAAATTTAAAGTCTAAATCAAATTTAAGATGAGGCGAATGATAATATAACCTACTCCAAATCCAAATTGATTATTTAATATATATATATATATATATATATATATATATATATATATATATATATTTTAAATTTTTTAAATATTATATATATACATATATAATATATTATTTTTAATTTATAGTTTATTTTTTGTAAAAAATAAATTATATTATATAAATATCATATGAAAAATTAAATAATTTTTAAAAATAAAAATAGATAAATCTGTGGATATTGTCCTCATTTTATTACTCGCTCCACCCATATCGGTATAAAAATAATGCTAGCTAATAGATATGGTAAGGAAAGATATGTTCCATATCCTCTCTGTTGCCATCTATAAGTAACCAAACCGAATTTCCAATTAAGGAACAACAAAATTCAGAAGTTCTGAAATTTGCCCATTTTGCAAAGTTCATTTTTACATTTTTTATTCATGTTATTTTTATAATTTTTTAATTTAGAAAATACTTTTTTTACCTTTTATTTTAAAGAAGAAAGTTATTTTTTCCTTTTTATGAATTTTTTTTTAGAATTTAATAAAATATTTATAGAAAACGTTTTTTGCAACTTAATTGAGAGTTTTTATTTAAAAAAACTTTTCATTCATTTTTAGTGTATTTTTCATGTTTGAGAGATGAATTAATTATAAAGTTTGAAAATATGTTTTATAATTTAGGGTAGTTTTTCAAGTTTGACATTAAAAGATTCTGAAATTTCAAGATATTATGTAAACTCTTTTATAGTGGTGAGGATTTTCATTAATTGTAAATATGTTAATTAGCACTAAAAATTTTATGATAAAAACAATATTATATCTTTATCAGTTTATAATTATTAATGATATGAAATTAATAATTTTGTTTTATGGTTTATTTTACATTTGAAAAATTATTTTTACTATAAATGTTATATATGGCTGGTTTGAATGATAATTTTCTATTTGTTATAAAAAAAAATTATATATTTCTATTGTATGATCAAACATTTTTTTTTATTTTCACTTCCATATTAAGAAAATGCAAAAGTATAATCGCTGATAATCTTACTTAAAAATATAAAATTTATTTTTTTTAATTGTAATATAATCTTTTTTAAATAATGTATCATGAAATTTAGTATTATTAACCTTTTTTCTCTCTCTATATATATATATCTCAGTCTAAATCCAAATGAAAGTGTACGCAATTGGGTATGTTGATCGTAATTAGTTTAAGCTAAATTACTTGTTTTAAATGAAGTAGTTAAGGTCCACATCAAAAGGAAATTAGGGGCTTTGGTATTGCAAATTATTTATAGCATTCTCTATCTTTCAAGGCAAATATGGCCAAAATGAAAGATACGTATGATTAAGACAACACATATGACATATTGCGTGTTATTATTTTTTTTAAAATTAAGAATATTCTCAATTTAGTTTAGGTATCAATCAATATTAATTTTTTTAAATGAATTTAAAAGTATATTTTTTTATTTAATTTATATATTTAAAAATTACATTTTAAATATTAATCCTAATAATCAAAATGTAGTGAATAAAAAGAATTAAAAAAAAAAGAAGCTCTCTCATCAATTATATTCCTTCTTGTTGTCGTATTTTCTAAATAATTAGATGGACATAATACATACGCACACCATCATGGCAGAACAAGCACGTATAACCACAATGTCATCGTCTTTGTTATTTTATATTATTATTATTATTATTATTCTTAAGCTCTCGCATTCATCACCATTTATATATTAATGAAATCAATATTCTCAAAAGTGACAGAGTCCAATCGGAAAAATAAAAAAAAATATAATATAATTAACTCTAAAAATAAAATTGTAAAATAAAATTATAAAATAATAATAATAATAAGAAAATAAAAAATACGTGTGTCATATGAAATGGTGGTTGTTCCTATATGTTATATAACGAATCATTGGTTTAACTGAATAACTAAATAAAATAAACAGATCCTTAATAATAATATATATTTTATGAAATATTGCGGAGTAAGAGAAATGGATACAAGAGATAAAATAATAAAAAAAAATTATTTTGTTACAATAAAGAAATTTATTACTTTATAATAAGATTTTATAATTTATTTATTTTCATTCGAAAAGATAAAATTAAAAAAATAAACAAGTTCCACACTTCATAGAGCTGGGAAAGCTATATTTATATAGCAAACTAATAGAAAAAGACTAAAAGAAAACAATCCTAAAACTAAATTTCTTGAGAGTAATTAACTCGTTTCATTGATATAACAAATAACTAAATAATCATCAATGTAACAAATCAGTAAGAAAATTAAAATGAATAATCGCTATTTTTAATTCTTTTAACCAAAACAATAAATTTTTGCTCCCTAATTATCGATATTATAAATAATCAAATAAATTAAAATAAACCCAATAAAAAATTACTATAAATCAATGTAAAGAATTTACCTTAAAACTCTTAAATTTTTTATTTTATGATAAATTTATGATTGACGGAGAAGATGGAGATTTTAGAGTGGTGAATTAGAAATATAGAATAAAAAAACCCAAAAAAAAAAAAGCAAAAGACATAAAAGAAAAGAAAATAAAGTAAGACTTTTAAAATAACTATAATAACCCTAATATTTTTTTAAAATTTCAATGCAGAATAAAAATATAAAATATTTTCAATGCATAACAAAAATATGTAACAATACACAAATCTTTTCATTAAAATAAATAAATAAATTATTTATTTATTAAAATATATGAGAAAGTTTTAACTAAGTGGAATTATCAAAATTCAAAATTTTTATTTCATTAATTAACGACATTCCATTTATCTAATGTTTTGACTTAGCAGTAAAATTAGAACATTTTAGGAATTGATCAAAATTAAATCCCATTTCTCCTTTCTCCAATGCTAATTTGTTTTTTTCCTTTCATGAAATATAACAATTATAATTCCTTATATATGTGGAGGAGAAATTGATTTTTTGCCCTACATGCATGCATGGGAATGGTAGAACTCAAAGTAGTTGGGCTTGGTTTGAATGTTCTGATCATTATTATTAATTTAGGGGTCAAATTGTTTGATTATATTAATAATCTTTTCTTAATTGGATTTGCTAGAAATCATAATAATTGTACAGTGGCAGGTGTGTTCATGTGAAAATCATTGTAAATGAGAGAGCTAATTTATATATTTTAAATTTCTAATGATTTGTATTTCTACAGATTAAGATTCTTCTGAATTTGGGGTTAGGTTAATAGCTTGATATCTGAGTATATGTCTCTTCATCTAACTGATATTTTTCGTTGAATTTTTTTTTAATAAATTTAGTTATGAGTATAATTTAAATTCAAAATCTTTCGATATTGAATAAGATTCAAGATCAATAAATCAAGAATATATTTTTCTAAAAATATAATACAAAAAATTGGGGTAAGTTTAAAGACGCTTGCTATTGTAAATATGAGGTGGTATTTAGTAAAATTAAAAATTAAATGCTAAAAATTTAAATATTAAATTTTAAGTACTGAATAAAATAAGTGATATAATTTTTAAATAATAAAAATATTTTAAAACTTAAATACATTTTAAGTGATTTTTTACTTAATTTAGACTTCTAAAATATAGTTGTCAAACAAATTGAAAACGTTTAAATACTGAAAATTTTAATTCTAAATGTTAAATAATATTATCAAACACCGTCTAAGCATTTCTATATTATTCCCTTCAATTAGCTAGGGGACAAGTTTTAGCTAGCCAATGATGCATAATACAAATGGCTAAGCCTATTTTAAGAATAGAGATTATTTGGATTTAATTATGTCCGATATGAATTATTAAATTTTACCGGCTATTATTTACCAAAAACAATAATTTTATCTCCTATTGTTTGGACAAATTTCTTTCTTTCATTCTCTATGAGAGCGCCGCAAGGATTTTCTATTAAAGTTTTCCCTGCCAGCTTCCACTATTGATAGGAATATTTTTTTTTTCTACTTGTTTTCATGCATTTTTCAGCTTTTCTACTTTAAAAAAGTTGTGGGTTACTTTTGATATGCTTTTTTTGGTTCTTGATCATCTCAAGTATTTTGGATCTATATTTCTAGTCTTTAATGGCAGTGTTGCCACTCTTATCTACGGCGGTATCCATCATGCTCGTCGTTTATGTCTTCTTTTTAGTGAAGATTTGTTTTGCTTGGTGATGAGTGGGAAAACAGTGGCTAGCGATGGCTTTAAATCCTCAGTAGCGATGAATTGGTTCAATCTGATTTTGAGGCTAAGTTTTAAAGCTCCTTGGCAAATGATTGGCCCCTCTATGGCTTCGGCTTTGGTCCTTTTACTAGAAGGTGGCCGTTTTCTGCCATAGAAAACTAAATTGAATAATCTCTATTTCTAATTCTTTTAACCAAAACAAGAAATTTTTGCTCCCTACTTATCGGTATTATCAAATAAATTAAAATAAACCCGATAAAAAATTACTATAAATCAATGTAAAGAATTTACCTTAAAACTCTTAAATTTTTTATTTTATGATAAATTTATGATTGACTAAGAAGATGGAGATTTTAGAGTGGTGAATTAGAAATATAGAATAAAAAAACCGAAAAAAAAAAAGGAAAAAACAAAAAAGAAAATAAAATAAAGTAAGACTTTTAAAATAACTATAATAACCCTAAAATTTTTTTAAAATTTCAAAGCAGAATAAAAATATAAAATATTTTCAATGCATAACAAAAATATGTAATAATACACAAATCTTTTCATTAAAATAAATAAATAAATAATTTATTTATTAAAATATATGAGAAAGTTTTAACTAAGTAGGATTATCAAAATTCAAAATTTTTATTTGCTTGATTAATGACATTCCATTTATCTAGTGTTTTGACTTAGCGGTAAAATTAGAACATTTTAGGAATTGATCAAAATTAAATCCCATTTCTCTTTTCTCCAATGCTAATTTGTTTTTTTCCTTTCATGAAATATAATAATTATAATTCCTTATATATGTGGAGGAGAAATTGATTTTTTGCCCTACATGCATGCATGGGAATGGTAGAACTCAAAGTACTTGGGTTTGGTTTGAATGTTCTGACCATTATTATTAATTGAGGGGTCAAATTATTTGATTATATTAATAATCTTTGCTTAATTGGATTTGCTAGAAATCATAATAATTATATAGTGGCACCTGTGTTCATGTGAAAATCATTGTAAATGAGAGTGCTAATTTACATATTTTAAATTTCTAATGATTGTTTTTCTACAGATTAAGATTCTTCTCAATTTGTGGTTAGGTTATGTAATATCTGCATGTTCTGAAACTTCTTAGTCATAAACGATACTAAGGGACTAGGTTTAAGTATGATAAAATAATATGAGATTATTAAGGAAATAAGTAGTAACCTTATGACATAATGTATAATGCTTGCTTAGTATATGATTTTTTTTATGATTAACTATTTTCTAATAATTTAGATAAAATCCATATGATAGCTAAGAGTGTGAATAAGGAAGTTATGAAAGATAAATTAGAAAGTTATAAGGAAAAGTAAGGAAATGAATTAAAAAGGGAAACTCTCAAGCTTGCAAGTGGCCCTATGGACTTGTTAATAGGTCTTGATGTAGTAGGGGCACAAATATAACATAGGAAGGTTGACCCATTGGGTCTAAAAATGATACAACACCCAACTTATATGCAAATTGTTGGCCCAAAGTAATAGACAAAAATTTGTGTAGAGAATGGATCTTGATATTTAGCCCTTAATCATCAAAATTGACTGAGTCAGATTCCAAACAAATAGAACTCTTGCATTTTCTTCACAATAGTCAAAATTTGATTGGGACACCGCAAACACACACCCACCACCTCCTCCCCCCCCCCAAGTATGATGACCCTCACCTTTGTAGAAAAAGTTCTAACCATCCATTTTGATGCCATTTCAACCCTTCACTCAAGTTAAATCCCAGCCATTAGATGTAACTTGATAAATCTCCAACATCCAATTCAATATATATATAAGCAAAAATTGTGTAGAGAATTTTCATTTAACTTTCTCTACACCAAAATCCCACACCCAAAAGAAGACATTCTCTCTATCCCACTCATAACAAGAATTTTAGCAAGCAAAACTAATTAAGGTGAGAAATCATGCATATCCTTTCTTTTTATGCCTTAGGGCTATTTGTAGTGGTTAAATTATTTAAAGAATTCTTATACATCATGCATGGGGGTCCAGCAAACCTAAAGTATTTATGTTTAAGATGTGTTTTGATTGATCTTAGATGAAGAAAATTGATTTATAATGGTTGAATTAAACTTTGGGAACATGATTTGAATTTGGAGAAACTTTGAGACATAAATATGGCTAAAAGAAGGACTGAGTATTTTAATATGATGTTGTGATGATTGAGTGAATATATATATTATGTATTGGCTTAATTTCACATCCTTACAATTAATTTGGAGATTTGATAAAGAATTGAGAATTTTTCTCAAATTGGTATAGATGTGACAAGTTAGGGTTTATAGAGTAATTGAAGGGTTTTGATACTTAAAATTGAAATCCTAAAATTTGATGGAAAATCTATCATAGAATTTATTAGAAATGAGATTAAGTATGTATCTGATACAATTAGAGTGTTTTTATCATAAGTTAAAACATTCATTTGATCATATTATATTATATCCCATTATAATACATATTCTTATTGTATTTGTACTTGTTTTAGTTTCATACCTTTTAAATGCTAGCTATTTATTTCTTTTGGGCAAAAAAAAAAAAAATTTGAAACTTACATCTACCGTTAAATTTATTAAATATTTTTAACTTCAAATATTAATTATCTTAAAAAAAAACTTCAAATATTAATTTTTAATTGCTTATTCAAATTGACTCTACCCAGATTTTGGTTTTTTTTTTTTTTAACAATGTATATAATTTCATTATCAAGGAAAATTAGATTAGATTGCAAACATGGAAAGTTTATTAATCTTGCCTTATCAAAGGCCGGCGCCGCCCTTGAAATTAGGCGAAGAATTATAAGCAAGAGGCATAAACCTATCAGAGTATCTATCAATCGATATTTTTGTAATCATATTGGAAATTAAACTGGTCTTTTTTGCCTATTTATAGTCCAACCGATCAGTCTGGCCTATTGAATTTAATCACTTTCCTTTTTTTTTTTTTTTTTTTTTTTTTCTTTTAAATTTTTAAATTTAAAACAGCATAATTTTAAGTAAATTTGGGTCCGATCGATTCAATAATTTTTCTAGTTTTTCTAATTCAGACAGACCAATTCAACAGTGCGTAAAATCAAAATTTAAACTCTTGATATTTTTTAAAAAAAGAAATTTCAATTATTAAATTAAGTGTTCTCTACTTTATATATATATATATATATATATATATATATATATATATATATATATATATATATACACACACCAGAATTGCCTTTAAATCTTCTGAGAATATGAGAGATTATCAAACAAGAAAGTTAAAAGGTGCCCTTTATCACATATATCCAAGGCAAGAACTATATAGAGCTTTTTATAATTGTGTGAAGATGAATATTGCTTTTGCCTTAATAATTATTACAGTCTTTTCAAGTTAATTAAGCACAGAAAATTATAATTAGTATGCTTCTAATGATTGAAAGGTAGTTCAGCTCTTCCCTTAAAAATAAAAAATAAATAATTATATTCTTATCTTATGCAGTAAGAAATCAGTGTTAAGAGATTACACTAAAGAATCCCACAAGAAATCTTCAAAAAGAAATCTACAAATATTAATAAATTAGTTCAAAATATTAACATTAAAAAATAAATCTTCAAAAATATTATTGTCTGGATTATTATTACAAATATTAATATTTTGAAAATAAATCTTCAAAATATTAGCATTAAAAAATAATTGAAATTATTGTCCGGATTTTCAACTATTAAAATTTGAGATTTTTGTTGAGATCTCAAATTATTTTATGTTTTTATTTATTGTTGTTTTATATTAAAATTTATAAGTTGAAACTTGAAACGTTCGTTTCTTAATTGTTAGAATTGTCCCTCCTATCACTAATTTAGTGATTTGTTATATATGTGAATTGATCATTCTCTTCTTTTGAGTTACATTTTGAGAATGAGTTATATTCAAGTTTATTTGATATTGTATCCGCCATATGGATCACCCGTTGCTAAATTCTAAATTTCACATGTATTTTCTGACACGGACTCAATTATATTCAGTCATATCATGTACTAGTTAGACCTAACATGTGTCAATAGGTGGTGTTATAATTGTCTCATATCGCTAACTTAGTACTTGTTATAGTGTATATAACATAGATTATACATCCTCTTTCTTTGAGCTACATTTTATGAATGAGTTCAACCCAAACTCGTTTGACACTATTAAAAAAAATTCAAAATTTATAATTTGAATTTTTTAATTAATAAAATAAGTAAAAAGCACTATTAGATTAAAAAAAAGTAAAAATCAATATTAAAAAAATGCACTATGCAAAGGAAATGGCATGAAAAATAATAAAGAAAGAAAGAAATTAATTAATAATACAATAACTTTTTTTTTTTTGCCAAAAATAATACAAATTTGAGAAATTAAAAAAAATGACATGATAAATGATAAAGAAAAAATTAATAATTACTTTTCCCAATTGAGATTTAAGAAATTTAAGAAAAAATATAAATATGTAAAAATTAAATAAAATTGAAAGCATGCAATAAACAATCTAAAATGATGAAAAATATTATCACACCAACATATAAAAAGAAAAAAAGATATATATGTAGTGAAAGTTTAAAATTATCCTAATTAAAAAATTTTAATTTTAAAATTATCTCATGATAATAATCTCAATTTAGTTTCACTTTTTGGATAATAATCTCGACATTTTATTGTCCAATAGATAAATATTTATATTTATTTTTAGAGTAGATAAATATTTTTGGGGCATTTAAAAAAATAATGAATAATTTTTTTTGGAAAGGAGAGTATATATACATATATATATATATATATATATATATATATTTGCGTAATCACATGCAAATATACTTTTTGTTTTGTCAAAAGGGACTTAGAAAAAGAAAAGAAAACGACAAAGTACAAGGAAAAAGTAAAAAAGAAGAAAATAAGTTAAAAAGAAGCATTTCCTTTATTACATCCATTCCCACAACCTGCTTTTTACAATTCTGTGGATGTCAATGTTTACTTTTTTCTTCTTTTTGCCTAATTTTTTTTTTATTTTTTTACTCAGAGACCCAATAAATAAATAAATAAATAGTTTCTCATTCACTATCAATTAAGATATCCTTTATTAAATAAAATATAATTTTTAAATAAAAAGCAAATTAGAAATGCTGTAAGTTGACCAAATTGTTGTGCACAATTACAGAGCGTGTATTATTTGATTAAAACTGGGTTGAGTTATGTTCTTTAGTTTTTTCTTCTCTTACTTTTTTATAAATCATTTTGGTTTCAATTTAAATATAATTCAAACATTTCAGTTTTGTTTGATTAAAAAAAAATTAATTAGATGTATTTATATATAAAATAATATGATTTTACAAATCATGAAATATGATATGAAAAAAAATACTTTGTAGTTTTGATAATTTTATTAATAAATTTATTCTACAAAAATATATGAAAAATTTGAGTGAATGAATTTATTTAAATTGTTAAACATTAAGGGTATATTTAATATAATATAATGTAATGTAATATAATGCATTTTTAATATAATTTTTATATTAAAAATATATTTATTATATTATATTGTATTACGATATGATATGTTAAACAAAGTTTAAAAGTAATTATTTATATTGAAAAAAGAAAAATGGAAGAAACTTTAAAAGAATAAGAGTTTTAAAAAAATGAGAATTTTTTAAAATGATTTATTTATGTAAAAGTGAGAAATAAATATATACACTATAATTATTTAATTTAATTTTATGGAACAACTAGAATTAGAAATTAGGTTAGCATGATAATTCTACATTAAATAAATATTACTGACAACTCAAGAGGAAATGATAATCGATAAAAATAAAAGAAAAGCAATATACTTCCTAACCAAATAATTGCTTGTTGAAAAATGACCATTATGGCAGAAAATTCTATTCCACCCATCACAATTGACAAATCATATTTCTAAAGAACTCCGCCCACCCACTTCAGTACTCATTCTGCATTATAACTTACACTTAAACCAAATTAAATCAAAATAAGTAAAAAAAAATCTTTATATATATATTAGTAATAAGGAAAGCAGGGTGGATGTTAGTTGGGTAAAAGATTTAAGAGTAAATAAATTAACTATATTTATTATAATTAACATTTTAATCATTGTTATTTTTATTTTTTAGATTTTTTAATAATAAGTTAGTCCTTATTTATAAATTAAGAAATTTTACTAAATTTCCAATCTTAACATTATAACTTATGTAGTACTGTCATTTTTAAAATTTAAAAAATATCATAGTCCTTTTGGATAGATGATTATTTGATATTATTATAAATTTGAATTTGAATTCATACGTAAAATCATAAAAATAAGTGTGGTGATAAATTTTAAATAACTAATTATTTAAATAAATTAATTTAAATATAATTTAATTCTTGAATTATTTTATTTTAACAATTATTGTAATGAGTTTTGCATGAGGCTTCATGCATAAGGCTCAAAATGAGTAACATACCAATCAGCCTTTGTTTAATTTGTACTGAAGACAAATTTAAAAAAAAAATTAATATGGTTGTTAGTTTTAGTGTTGTTTATGTCAAGACTCAACATATGAGCCCATTGTTCTTTGCAAAATGGCATTCAAAGCCCAACCTACCTTTCTAAATGGACTTCCTCAATTCATCAACGGCTCTGAACATGTTAGGCTGAGTCTAGTTAGTGTATAACTCAGTCAAAATTATTTTGACTAAACTTGTAGTTTAATTCATAGGTTAATAATAAAAAAACAATTTACAAACTTTATACAATTACGATATAACTTTTAAATCTTTGCAATATTATACAAAGACTTTTAAATTTTTTTAATTTTCACACCAACCAACGTTCCGATCAAAATTTCAATTAGCAGTTATGGCGTGAATTATTTTATTAATATCTTTTATAAACCAGTATTAAAAAAAAAAAAAAAGGGCACCTGGAATTATATCTCAGCAACACTATCTATCTATCTATCTGTGTATGAGGCTTCATACTGAATTGAAAAATATAGACTACTTTCTCACTAACTATTAACTGATACATTAAAGTATCTATATAACTTACAGGTGGGGCTGGGCTTGCTAACAAACTTTACAATTAGCGAGAGAAGAGAGCACTAATTAACAAACTTTGTAACCAATCCTAACTAAACGATCAAAGTAATTAATTAAGTAATATCAGTTAATTCTCTGCTACTGTAAATTAATTAATAAAAAAATTAATTAAGTAAATATTGCGAAAATTTTAAAATTTTCTTACGACATTGCTAAATTTAAAAGTTATATTATAATTGCAAAAGGTGTAAAATTGGTGGATTTTTTTTTATCATTTACCCTTAATTCATTGACATAACTTTATGTTTCTTAATTAATAATTTATGTTTATTTGTTAAAATTTTAATTTTTACCACATATTATATTACATTGTATGATTTTGATGGTATTTTTAAAACGAATTTATATATTAATACAAATACAGAAATAAGAAAATGACTCTGTGTTATTGTTATAAAAATTCATTTGATCATTATGAAAAATATAAACACTAAAAATTTTAATTCAATTCTCTTAGAAAAATATAAAATATAACTCCAATACATAAAAGAATATACATATATGTTAAGCCAGTTCATGTTTATTTGAATTAAATTTATCACAACTCAAATTTAATTTAAATTAAATTTGACCACAAAATTATTATTAAAATTCAATCCAGTTTAAACTTATATAAAACTTGAATAATTTGAATTTCGAGCCATTCCAACCCAATTTACCATCCTAAATGTAGTGAGCCATGAGGCTAATAAACACCTCCTTTATTATTATTATTATTTGCCAAATAAACACCCACTTAATTTATTTGTTGTAATTGGTATTATTAAAATGGAATTTTTATGTAATAAGGCAAGTGATTGATCATTGGTAGCTAGACCTATTTATAGGCCAAATTTGAATTTAAAAAATGTCTAATTTTTTAAAGGCTTAGCTTATAATTTTCTTTACTAATTGTAATATGAGGCCGATCTTCGGTCAATCTACTGGTAACTGCCAACTAGAAGTTTGAATCCCTTAATTGAAAAGTATAGCTCCAAAAAATTTAAGATGAAATGCTAAAAATTCGACTAAATGAACAACTATGTTTATAGAACCATTTTGTTCAGCAGTTATCAATATGTTTATAAAATGCTCAAAAAATAATGCCAAGGGTTCCAATGGTCTTTACATAACAGCAACTCAAGTTCAGGTCTCTGTGGCTTTGTATACAACTAAAATGATCAAAAACCTCCTCTATAAACAGCTGCAATGTTAATCAAGCCTCTATATACCTATGAACCTGCCTTTTCGGTCTTAGCCTTACGAATCCCTTCAAAATAAGAACATGCTATACAAATATACATTTCTATTAGCTAAACTTACAATTTGAACCCAAGAAAAACAACCATCACCAAAAAAAAAAAAAAAAAAAAAAAAAGAAGAAGAAGAAGAAGGATGCACATCTCTTCAGAGCTTTTTATCGTGAGAGTTATCCATAATGTCCTAGTGATCAAATGGTATTGAGTGATTAATACAACTGAAGCATAATACAATTCTATCCAGTCAATGACAATCCTTTGCTCTAACATAGAAATCATTTTCCTTTTTTTTTTCAAGAAGAATTTATAACCATAGCATTTCAAGTGCATGAGTTCACCAGATTAAGGTGTTGCGTAATCAGCTTGGGCAGCATCTACCAACATGTCTTGTATTTGGATTGGCCTATGAATGCAGAAAGAATTCATCAAGACACAAGGGTCATCTACGTTGTCTGGGTGCTATAAACTTGCAATGAGCAGCTCTAAGAGAATTGGTTGATAAAAGAAGAAAGCCAAGGTGAACCCTGCAGTCTGATACTGAGGTTTAAATAAGAATTGAGCCGACATATGTTAATCAAATGAGTGAACAAGCTTGTTTTGGTAATTAGCCATGAACAACATTTTTTGCAAAATTCCAATCAAAAGAACTATAGTTATTGCATATCTAACGTTATAGAACAGAAACTATTTTTTTCAGACAAAGTCTGGTCCAGTCAATTCAAAGTTTAAACATGTCGAAAATGTATCAAAGTAAAAACATATAGCATCCCATTAAAAAAAGATAAGACTTTTATATTGAAAAAGAAGAGAAGATAGCAGCTGACATACATTAAGCATCATTATTCAGCTGCTTACATAATCCTAATGCTCCTTCAAATATTTTGACCAAAACTAATGGAGAATATCTCTCCACAATGTTGTCAATAATGCCGCAATAACCACCACTAAAAAAAAAAAAAAAAATCCCAATTTCATCAGTAACCCATCAATTTTTTTTTTCTCTTTTGTTAAATAACCATCTGAATCTACTGCTTATTCTTGATGATGACCCCAAATTCACCTGCAACAATAACAGTAGTTGCCATATCAAGAAACATTCCATGTTCTACAACCCCAGCCAGCCTCAAAATGGCATCACTAGCAGCCTTTAAATCACCAATATCTTTCTTAAAAAACAAGTCCACAATATAATTCCCATTATCAGTAACAAACGGCTCACCATTTTCACCTCCATTAGTCCTCAACTTGGCCAAGCAACATGCATAATTAAACAACTGTTGAAGCTTATCTTGTGTGAATTTCCAGCAGAAAGGCACGATTTCCACTGGCATGGCCCCATTGGCACCAATATGAGTTGCCAATTTAGACTCATCCACAATAACTATAAATTTTTTACAAGCACTTTCAATCATTTTCTCTCTTAACAAAGAGCCACCTCGTCCCTTGACCAAATTGAGATCGGCATCCACCTCATCAGCGCCGTCGATGGCGAGATCGACGGTGGGGTGAGAATCAAGATCAGATAAAGGAATACCAAGGGATAAAGCTTGTTGGTAGGTTTTTTTCGAAGTGGGTATTCCAATAATGTTGGCCAATTTGCCTTGGTTTAAGAGGTCAGCAATTCGATCGATGGCGTGTTTGGCGGTGGAGCCAGTGCCGAGACCAAGAACCATACCAGATTGGACAAAGTCGACGGCTTTATAGGCTGCAATCTTTTTAAGCTCGTCTTGGGTGAGAAGTACTTGAGGTTGGGACATGGGAGACAAAGGTCCAGCCTCCATAGATAAACTTTCTGATCCAATCAACAATGGAGGACAAGGAATTGCCATTTCTGTTTCAATTTATAACAACAAATGAGAAAAAGACAGGAAAAACAGAGACAAAAACAAAGCAGAGATAAGGACAGAAAGGTTTCTGTTAACAAGAAGATAGAGGTTGTGTGAATGAGATGAGAAGGCGAGGGAGAAGAAGGAATGGGGTTGTGGCTTTATAGAGAAAGAGATGATGGTCCAGTCCTTGCTGAAGGAAGGAAGGAAAGAAATTTCATGGGAGGAAAGGAAAGAAAAGGAAAGGAATGGAAATTTTGATTGGAAATAGATATTGGTGGGAAAAGGAGATTCCCCTCTCTCTATATATAAATATAATAATATATTTTAATTTAATATTTTAAGTGTTGACTCTTTCGAGTGCTAAAGTTATTAGCGTGTATTATCAAAATCAATATATAAATAAATATATAATACTCCAAAAATTAAATAAAAATAAATACTGTATAAAAAAGAGAAAAGAAAAAAAAAATACTGTATTATATTTAGATGTAGATAAATATTCAGACTTTATTCACTTTATTGTATTAAAAAAATGAAGAGTATATATTCATATTGTAAAAATTGTGTGATATATCAAGGGGCAGTTCAGCATTTTTGGGGGGTCTAAGGTAAAATTATTGGGTGAGATTTTTAAATTGAAGCCTATATGGAGACTAATAGTAGGCAACGAGCAACAATATCATAAAATTAACAAAACTAGAGAAATTTAACAATAATTGCTTCTAAAATAACTAAAAATTAAGATTAAACTTTAAATTTACTTTTTAATTCACTCTTTTATTAATAAAATATCTATTAAAGGCTCATTTTGATATAACACCAACTCCCTATCCTCTTTTTTTTCTTAAGTTTTTCAGATCCATATTAATATTTTTTTATTATACCATTTATTTTCAAAGATAAAGAAGTTGACACGTATGAAAAATAATAAATAAATAAAATAATAAAAAAACTTAAATTTAATTGAGATAAATTAATAAATTGAATTAAATTGGTGAATAATAGAACCTGAAAATTTTGAGAACTAGCAATAAAAATTGGAGACTTTGAGAAACTCTCTTGCAAATTATTCAAATAAAAAAATAGAATTAAAAGTAGAAGATAAAAATAGAATGAGGTAGCTATTTCAATTATATAGACAGTCGAAAAAATTATGGATTTATACTACTATTTACAAAAAGCTAATAGATTTTTTTTTTTTTTGAGAGAAGGAAAAGCTAATAAAGTTAATTAGACTTTTTATTAAGTTATATTTTCAAAATTTTAACCTTTTGTTTCCTCTATTTTATTTTTGTAAAATTCTTCCTATTTTCTATATTATATAATACATGGGCCTCTATGTTATATATATAGGGGGTCTTTATAATTTAGCGTTTAAAACAATTGTTTAGTCGACTTATCCAATGAGTCAGTCCTAAATATATCTTTGAGATTTTATATATTCTTATAATTTCTTTAAAAAAATAAGTTGATTGATAAGGAAATTTACTCTTTCTCTTATTAATGAGAGTCCAATTTTTAAAATTCACACCCAAATATTATTTCCTTAATATATACACGCATCGAGTATGAGGATTATCTCTACTCATTTAAAGAGGGAATTTGTCTTAATCAATTCTTTAATTGGTTCGAGGAAAATTAGAATGTTTATTTATATGATTTCTTATTACTTTTAATTAATATTAAAGAGCTTTTAAATAAAAAGAATTATCAAAATTTGAATTTATAATATGTTGCATTACAAAAGATCTACTTATTGTTAAATTATTAATATAATATTATAATATATTAATGTAATATTAGAAGAGAAGAAACTTTGTATTTTTATATGATTTGTTTGTACATTATGCATAGGTATTTATATACAAAGCCTAATACTAGAAAAGGAAAGGAAAATCAATTACAAATTAATTACATAGTCAAAGCTATAATCAAGGCCATTGATTTTGTGATTCCTAGAATCATGTTAACGTCCCTCTCAAACTCAATGTGGTATAGTGGAGGCTAGCTTGAGTTTGGTTAGTAAGTCTTGAAAACAAGTGGGAAGATGAATTTTAGTGAAAATATCAGATGTTTGGTTGGTAGAGGAGATAGGAAGCAAAAGGATGGTGCCTTGAGTAACATGATATCAAATAATGTGACAATCGATCTCAATGTGTTTTGTACGTTTATGAAAAATGTTATTGTCAGATATTTGAATAGCACTTCTATTATCACAATAAAATACAGTGGTAGAGAAATGAGTGACACCCATGTTGGTTAATAACTAACATAACCAAAGTAATTTAGATATGGCATAAGCGAGAGCACGATATTCAGACTTGGTGCTAGAGTGGGCAACAACAATTTGCTTTTTGGTTCGTTAAGAGATAAGAGAATCACCAAAAAAAAAAAAAAAAAAAAAAAACCTCATGGTAAAATGATGATCTGTTTGATTACCAGCCCAATTGGCATCAAAATAGCTGGAAAACACCATAGAGGAGTTAGCAGAGAGATGTAAACCATGGAAAATAGTTCCTTTTATACAACGAAGGATCCAAAGTACTACAAAAAAAAATGAGATGATCGAGGAGTATACATAAACTGACTGACCATATGAACAACATAGGAGATATCAAGTCATGTAATAGTTTAGATAAATAAGACTTCCAATAAGCTAGTGATATAAAGTATGACCATCAAGAGGAGAGCCCTCTATAAGCATAAGTTTGCAATTTAGTTCTAAATGGGTTGATATAGTTTTACTATTAGTAATGCTAGCTCGAGAAAGAAGGTCAGATGCATACTTGGTTTAAGAGAGATAATAGTCATCTGAATTATGAGAAACTTCAAGACCTAAAAAATAGCTGAGAAAACCTAGATCATTCATTTCAAAATGTTGATTGAGATAATGTTGTAACTCTAAAATACCATATGTGTCACTATATGTTATGATCATATCACCAATATAAAGTAACAGAAGGACAATACTATGGTCAGTTCGACGAATGAATAATGTAGGATCATGTGAACTAGAAACAAAACCAAATTAAGTAAGAAGAACTAAATTTGGCAAACCATTTCCTGGGAGCTTGTTTCAATTCATATAAAGCTTGTCGAAACTTACAGACTTTATGAGGAAAATGATAACCAGGAGGATGATGCATATAAAATTTTTCAAACAAATCATCATGGAGAAAAGAATTTTGGACATCCATATGGAAAAGTTGCCATTTATGGACAGCAGCAATAGTAAATAGACTACAAAAAAATGTTAATCGAGCCACAGGAGCAAAGGTTCCTTCATAGTCTATACCATATTCTTGAGTGTAGATTTAGGCTACTAAGCGAGCTTTGTACCGTTCAATAGATCCATCAAAATGAGTCTTGATTTTATAAATCCATTTATGGCCAATAGGGGTCTTTTTTAGAGGAAGATCTACTAAATCCCAAGTATGATTTTTCTCTGATGCTTGAAGTTCTTCAATTATAGCTTGTTGCCAAAAAGGGTCATTACTTGCCTCATGATAAGAACGAGGCTCATAAAGGTTTACAAGAGTAGAATAATAGTGAAAATCATTAAGGTAATGAGGGGTTTCTTTTACCCGGGTGGAACGATGAAGAGTGGTGTTATGAGTTGGTGCATGCACAGGTGTAGGATCAATAACTGAAGCAAGTTCAATAAGAGCAAGTGAGGAAGGGCTAGTATTAAGTGCATCGGAATCATTAGAATCAGAATTGGGGAACAACTCAATGGAGGAATCAGTGAAAAATAGAGAGTCAATATTAACAGAATGGTGAAATTGAGAAAGAGATGAGAATACGGTGTTTTCCCAGAAGTTAACATGACGAGAGATACGTAATTTATTAGAAATAGGATCCCAACAACAGTATCCTTTGTATTCTACCCCATAACCAAGAAAACAACATAAATGAGCATGAGATTCTAATGTTGAGTGCCAAGTTAAGAATATAGTAGGTTTCAGGAAGACTGAGATTAGAGGTAGATGCATTACCAGTGTGACTGATTTTCATTTTAGTTCCATTTGTAGTGTGGATTGGCGGTAAGAAAGAGACAGATGTTGTGGAAGACAAGAGTTTAATATTAGTAGTAATATGGTTACAACATGCAGAGTCAAAAAGCTAATGAGAGTTACCTATAGTGACAAACATGGCTACAAGGAAATTGGAAGAGATAATCAGTTTGAGTAAAGTCTCAAGATCACTCATAGTGATGGCAAAAGAACTTTTAGTAGTCACAGCAGTGACAAAAGTTGATCCAGGCTTCAAGAAATTCTTAGATTTAGAAAACCTTCCTTTTGGTCGTGGAGGGCGAGTTGGGCAATGTTAAAGAATGTGTCTAAAACTATGGCAATATCTGCATTCTATAGTAGGACAGTTAGCAAAACTATAATCGAATTGATTACAATTTTTACAGACTTAGTTGCCAGATTTCTGATGTGAGGGTGGAGTAGTTGCAAGAACAAGTTTAAAATTTGGAGTTGTGTCAAGATTGAGGCGAGTTTCTTCAAAGATAACCTCTTGTATAGCCATATCCAAAGTAGGAAGAGGATGTCAATGTAGTAGGGAGGTATAGACAGGTGCATATTCAAGTTGAAGAGCCATAAGAACTTGAATAAGGTGAAGATGATCTTCACTGATTTTGGCCTAAGATATTTAATTCCAAATCGATTGATCCTGAGCAAGAAAATCATTCACAGACTAATCAGATTCTTGTTTGAGATTATGAAGAGTAGTCCATAACTGAAAATAGTGAGCAAATCCAGTGGATTGATATCAACTGGCTAAGAAGTCCCAAATTTCTTTTGCACTATTAAAATCAGCAAATTGAATATGAATAGATGGGATAGAAGTGTTGCAAAACCAAGTAATGATCTGTCGATTCTTGCTATCCCAATCTTCAAGGCAATTAGCAAATTTGGTATCAGTTTCTTCTTTCTCTCTAGTTGGCTTAGTGATATCTCTAGTGACAATATGCCAAAGTTTGCAATCAATTAAGAAACTCTTCATTCCTTGAACCCAAAGATTATAGTTGGATCCATTCAAAATTATTGCAATTGGTTTTGCAATATCCAATTTCTCCATTTTAAAGAGTAAGGGGCTAAAATTCAAAGATAGAAAACAAAGTGCACAAATGAATTCAAAAGGCCAAAAACCTTTAGGAACCAGTTTGAGTTGTTAGAAAACTAGTTGAAAAATGACTGAATTAGTCGATCAAAGTTAGGTGAACCAGTTTGGTCAAACAACATATTAGGAGTTGGACAAGCGTGAATTGAAGTGTGGATCGCAAATCGGGTATGAATCAGATTGGGACAGGTTGTTGATGTCTGCGCTGAGAAGCAGAGTTTTTTAGCAATGCATGAGGGTGCGTCAGAGGTCTGATGGAGCTCCAGCAAGGTGCGTTGGAATCACCAGAAGAAAAGAAACAAAATGGTGTATGGAAACCACAGAATAGACACCAAAAAATTAATGAACAAATTGGCAAAAGGTATTTGGACAAGACCAAAATTTTGTAGAAGGTATTTTCAAACTAGAAATGCTAGAAAACCAAGAAAAAAATATTCAAAGGGGCTTTGATACTATATTAGAAAAGAAGGAACTTTGTATTTTTGTGTGATTTGTTTGTACATTATGCATAGGTATTTATATACGGAGCCTAACACTAGAAAAGGAAAGGAAAATTAATTACAAATTAATTATAAATCAATTACATAATCAAGACCATTGATTTTGTTATTCCTAGAATCACCTTAACATATAATATTATAAGTGTATATTTAACATAGACAATATATTTATATTCGAATCTCCTTTTTAATATTAAAAAATAATATGAATATTTTTAATATAAAAATTATATTGCAACATCTTAATAATTAAGACATATCATCAACAAAATAAATAAATAAATCTCTATCAATATAATTTTAATTTCATTACTATTTAGACCGAAATGGGAGGGTTTAAGGGAGGAATATAGAATAATAATATAACAAGACATGAACCTCTTAAACCTTATTTCCTATTGGCTTGATTTCATTTTAATTTCCTTCTCTTCATTGTAAATTTTTTTTTTTTTTATATTCGATCATATCAAACTACATATAAAATATTAATATATTAAAATATAAAGAAAAATTATCTATGGAAGGAGGGATATACTCTTGTTCTTTCTTTCATCCCATAGGAGGAAAGGCAAATATGCTCAATATCCCTCTTGTTCCTATTCCATGGAGAGGAAAAGTAGAGATAATATTTTGTTTCATCCTCAATAAATCTTTAGAGTAAGTGAGAATTTCTTGTCATACTTTCATCCCTAATTAAAAAAAAAAAAAAAAAACTTATCCAATCAACTTTTTAATAATTTTACTAATTGAACTTTATTGAAAAAATTTCCAAAACTATTAAAAAAAATTGAAAAAAAGAAAAATCTTTTACTATTTTGAAAATATATTAAGATAATAATATTAAAACTAGAAATTTAAATTATAATATGTATTATCCAATTTTAAATGTAGAAATGAAAAATAATAATAAGGTAAGTAAGTTGAATGAAAAAGAAAATGATTTATTGATGGTGTCGTGATTTGTAATTTGGAAGTACCCAAAATTTTGACGAAAACTGAAGTTGGGTGAAGTATACCCTTAAACAATGTAGTAATTGGTAATTGGATTATTTATTTATTTATTTATTTTGTCGTGGAGGAAAGACCCCCATGTGAAAGAAACAAAACAAAAGTAAAAGAAGAAAGAAAGCATTGAGATTTGAGTGGCAAACAAAGTATGGAGATTTGCTCTCATTGCGATTCTCCGCATATTCTCGACCACTAGATTTTAAAATTTGTCACCCCCACTCTCTCATCATTTTTAATTAGCAGCAAAGACATTTCCCTCATTTGTTTTGCTTCCAGTTTGGTTCTCTCGAAAAAATAACTTTTGCTCGTTTTTTCTAGAAGGGAATTTTTTAAGCACTCATTTGTTTGATTCGAGTTCGGTTATCTCGAAAAAATATTGTGTATGAATTTTTTTTTTAAGGAATTGTTTATTGCTTAAATTTTACAACATTAAATAATAATAAAATATATAAAAAATTGTAGGCCGACTTTATTTAAGATGAGGCTCTAAGCGAATATAAAATGAAAAACCATTATCTTTATTTCTAAAAGATAATTTTTATATATTATAAAATGATAAAATTACAAAATAGAGTTAAATTAAAATTATAGTAAAAAAAAACTTTAATTTGTCTTACAAAATTATATTACAAAATATTTTGGTTTGTTTTTAATAAAAAAATGATGGAAATAAAAGAGACTTTTTTTTACAATATATTGTAAATTATTTTTAATTCCATTGGTAGATTAAATAAAAATATTTATTCATTTAACTTTGCAAATCTTCTGCACGTGAATGATTCCAAAACTAATATTTAACAAAAAATTTTATAAATGATTTGGGCATTGCAAAACAAATATTTAACAAATATAAAATTAAAGAAAAAAATAAATAACTAAAATATTGAAATATTTTAAAACCTGGAACTTTAGACCTAGGCCTTAGTTGCCTCGACCTAAGGTCGGGTCTAAAAATTGGACGCTGAAGTGTCTACTTATAATTTATGTATATATGAGCTCGTAAATTTTAATTAGGTTCAACGTTTGTATATTTTGTCATTATTAAGTTGGCGTCTCCCCAATATTAACAAACTAGTTAACATTTGCTCACAAATAAATCAGTTAAAATCTCTCATTCGGCTTCGATCCGGATTAGCATCATTGTTAATCTAACAATGAGGGCTTGAATATGGATTCTAAAATCTAGCCCATTTCAAATAGATGAGCTGGGGATTGTCATCATTATCAATCTAACAATGATGCTTGAACATGGGTCCTAGCTAGGATCCAGCCTGTTACAAATAAATAGACTTGCATCTCCTAATATGAACAGGATGGTTAAGACTTGCCCAGAAATGGATTAGTTGGTATCTCTTCTTCAGTTTTGGTTGAAATTAGCATCATCAGCCATCCAATAACAGGAGCTTGAACATGGCTCCCAAGATCTAGCTTATTTTGGTATGAAGCTCTGATATCATATTAACATCCATGAATCTATACATATATGAGTTTATAAATGAGAGCAAGTGTTGAAATCTACTTACACAAAATCGATTGGCTTGTATTAGGTCCAACACCCACTCACTTATAAGCTCTTCATATATTTTATCACTCACTTATAAGTCCTTTCTACATTTTGTTATTATTCAATATAGGATACTTTTCCCAACACATAATTCATTAAAGAGGCATCCAACAATATAACAGCTACAAAGTCAGGAACTCTAGTTGCAATGACAAGTTCAATCTCTAATGAAATTGCCCCTTTGGCTAAATTATAAGTTACATAATTGCTAATTCTTCTAACAAAACTAAATAGAATATTAGAAAATAAACAATTAAGAGCTTGTACATCATCTAAAATCAAATGTAATTGTTGCAGACCAAAACGTAATTACTTTTTATAATGAGATGTGGATACAACAAAGGATCAAAGTGTCCCAACCTATACAATAGTGCAATAGCCTCAACAAAGGTAGGATCATGAATACAAAGAACTATTTTACAGTAATATGTAATCATATGACCACTATTGTCACACAAAACAACTCCTAATCTAATGTACCCTTTATTATGATCAAGAGCAACATTTTTATTGAGTTTTAACTTATCAATATCTTGAGCCTACCATCGAGAAGGATAAAGAAGTCCCTGTAGTGATGGCACTTGGTTTTGCTTGTATTCATCTAAGAAAGACAAAGCCTTTTGTATGATACTCCAATCATCTTGCTCAACCCGCGAATAAAACAATTTATTCCTTACTATCCACAAAGCCCACATCATAAGAAAAATTTCAAAGCCTGTATTCTCAAGTTTTACCTTCCTAAACACTATCCATTCCTTTGTATCATGAATAACCATATGATCAATACACAATCCTAAAGGCAAAACCATCCAAAATCTTTGACTCCAAGGGCAATCTTTAAATAAATATAGTTGAGTTTCATCCTGTGTACCACATATGATGTAACAAGTTTCCCTAGTCACTTCATGTTAAGCAGGTTCATTTTGCAAGAATAGTACTCGTTCACAGCCCTCCAGCAAAACTCCTTCACTTGTGGAGAATCTCAAAGTTTCCATAACTCTCTCCAAATGTTGAATAACTATAGCAGGTGCAACATTTGTGTTGAGTTTTACCTTATCAATATCTTGAACAAACCATCGAAAAGGATAAAGAGGTCCTTACAATGGTAGTATATTCATCCAAAAAGACAAAGCCCTTTGAATGATACTCCAATGATTTTGCTCCACATACTCATAAAACGATTTATTCCTTGCTGTCTATAGAGCCCACAACAACATAAGAAAAATTTCAAAGTCCTCATTCTCAAGTTTTACCTTCCTAAACACTATCCATTCCTTTATATCATGAATAACCATATGATTAGTACCTAATCCTAAAGGCAAAACCATCTGAAATCTTTGACTCCAAGGGTAATCTTTAAATAATACAATTGATTTTCATCCTTTTGCCACACCTAATGCAACAAGCTTCCCTAATCACTCCATGTAAAAATAGGTTCATTTTGCAAGGCAACTACTCAGTCACAGCCCTCTAGCTCTAAACTCCTTCACTCATAGGGAATTTTAAAGTTTCCATAGCTCTCCCAAAATGAGATCATTCTGGCCTAACGATGATGGCACATATGGATTTGCTGATAATTGCATGAATATCCAATGATAGCCACTTTTGATAGTAAAGAACCTAACCCTATGAAACCTTTAAAATGTCACATCATCTACAATTCTCCTTGACAAACACATACTAAGAATGGCCTGAACTTATACCAACAAAAAGATTGTTGAGACATCTTCCCTTCAAGTATTGCTTCCAAAGTTGATCAACTCTTGGATAGTTGTCACAATAAAGTTTCTAGCCACTGGTAAGTGAGGCTCTGCATTACTTTCCAATAGAACATTGGGAGATACTAATGAGCTGAGACCTATTAGGAGACTGAGTTGCCACCTAGTTTTTAAAAACTAGGAAAAGAGCGACTAGGATTCTTAGTTTATTATGTAACCACCCAAATCCAGAGATTCTGAGTAAGGAAGTTAAATACGGTCCTAATAAGATTTTAGGCACTCAGTCTACCCAATTGTAAGTTGACTTCCACTATTTGGTCAATTTAGTGCCAGTTTTCCCTAGGCTCTTTGGACTTTTTAAATGCAATAGTTATATCACCTATAGCAATTCACTCCATTACATAAATTGATGTTATTTAACAATTCAGCAAAGACATTTGAACAATTCTTAATCAATTTTGAAGCTTTTCAATTTTTATCAATTTATCATGCTAACTTGTCTTTCGGTGAGTTTCTAAACATGCATTGGATTCATAGTTCATTTAAGCCTAAAACATGCATTAGATTTCTAAGTTCTTTTTAATTTGCTACAAATCATCATGCGAGACAAAGAACACTCAAGAGCGATTAAACACAAAAACTTAAACCCTAAATCATGCCTTTTAAAGCACAAACAACCTAAATCATGCCAAATTACTCATTAATTAATAACAAAATTTTCAATCCAAAAATCATGTAATTCTAAGTGAAAGGATTTGTTTTACGTTAATTACATGCATAAAACCCATATTTGCCAAATTCCATACTTTGTGATCATACATTCAAATCCTAAGTTTAATTGATTATGAATTAAAAGGGGGATTTAAATTATTATATGCCCAAAATGAATAAAATAAAAAAAAAGAAATAAAATTAAATCTAATCTTCCAAACTTAGAACTACCTAGAAACCCCCTAGAATCCAAAAAATTATAGAAAAATAAAACAAAAATAAAATGAGAAATTCTTCTATAATGAATATTAGGGACACTTAGGGGGTTGTGCGCCTATCCTTAAGGGCATGTGAGGCCCACACGCTTGTCCTCTTTTAGGCAAACTTTTATTCCTTTTGATTTCTCCTCTGTTGATTCTCCATTTGTTTCTAGTTCCTCATCTTCTCCTTATCGAAAGATGTCTGAATAATCTTGTAAGACCTTAATTGCATCATACTTTAATCTATCAGTAGCATTTTTGTGAAAGAATTGAGTGTTCTTATCACCCCCTTGGAACCACACTACTAGTGATCAAACCCGCTAAAAAGATTCTTCCCTTTATGCCAATTCATTAGTTTCTTAGAGTAGATTATACCTCATTTGAAGACACTCACTTGTAGCTAAGAGTCTTTGTGTATTAATTAGCTCATTCTGTTTGAAGCTCTTCAACAGAACCCAACAACTTTTTATCGATATTAGGAATAGTAGAGTACCTAAACCAAGCTGACCTAATAACATTTTCATAATCTATAGATCGCACCCTTATTGGCTCAAATAAAAAGTCTTTTGTCTCATTTCACTATTACCTAACGTAACATGCCAATGTAATAAAATAGTGGCATGGTGAGAGTGCTCCCAATGCAAATAGGAGACTTGTGGAAGTAGCTAATATTTTTGCCAATTAGGGGTATGTAAAAACCCATCCAATCATTGTTGAACATTATTCTCCATTGGTCTACTATTGTCCAACATGAATTGATATCTAATAAAACCCAAATAAAGCAGTTGACAGTCAAAAATTACATCATAGAAAGCATCTAACTAACAATTATGCTTCAATCCATCTCGTAGCTTCTCAAATTGAAATAGGACTTCATTAAAGTCTTTAAAATGTAGCCAAGGCAAAGCACGAAAATCCAAAAGAGAATGTAGCAAACTTTAAGACAAATGTTTCTCTTCCGATCGAGGCCATCCATAGAAGCTTGTACCCCTTTACTCACATTTACCAATATTGTCTATGCCTGATTGAAAATCAATATGATGGTTAGAAGAATCCAAAATTTATACATTCAATTCATTTAACCATCCCAACATTAATCCTCATGCTTGACCATGCGAATCCATAACAAAAACTATAATTTTGTAACTTGTTTGGAACATAAACAAACTCAAATTTAACGAGCCTCATTTCCATTAGAAATAAGAAAGCTAGGCAATATTCTTTCATAAAATTGCAAAGGGTTCTCAATGTCCAAGGATTGCCCAATCCTTGGACATTCCAACTTAAGCGACTTATGGTCGTAGTGAGGTTAAATATCATCTTCTTCAAAATCAATAGTTTTCTTGTATTTCTTCCAATTCTCTATCCCAAGACTTCTAGTTACAATCTTTACCTTAGGTATAATTATTGTATTTTACTTATCTTGACAATCCCCACCATCCCAATTTCATAAACACACAATTGGCTCCTTGCCATCCTTTTCCAGGAGTTCTTTTTAAATCTGACAGTCCCATCTTGACTTTGAGTCTTTCAAACTTTGGGCACTCTACCTTAACTTGATGATGGATTTTGTTTAGAGTTATTATCATATTTTCCCATGCAAAACAAAGTCATAGGAGTAATAGATAATAGAAGTGGGTTTAAAATTAGGTTTGCAAAATACATCATTTCATTTAACACTAGTGCAACAATAATATATTCTCCTAATTCCAAAGTGACATTGTTTTGTTCCATATGATCATAAGAGACATTACTATATGGAGACCTAGGCCTATTATCAGAAACTTGATAGCCACCAACCTATTCATTTATTTTTTTCACTATAACCATATCACGCTTTGTAGTGGGATTAATTGTTGTTTGGAATTTTGCAACACTTATCACCAAATTCATGGATAGTGGAACCTCTTGCAAAGCCAAAAAAATAGAACATGCAACTGATGATTGTGATAGTAGATTGTTCATGACACTAGGTTTTGGCAAAGTGTGCACTGCCATTGAAGAAGATAAACTAGAGAAATGGCTTACCAACCACAACTCCTAAAATCTTAAGCCTAGAATGATTATGACTAGCAAAAACACATAACAATGAATTATAAAGCCAACCATCAACCTTATTCAACTCTGGCTTTATTTCGCAATCCCTTTCTATATAACCAAACAAACCACATGAATAAAAAAACTCTAGCAATTTTTCATATCTAAGATAAACCCACACATTTTCCCTTTTGGAATTAAGAACAATAATTCCTCAGACAATCAGTTTTAACAAATTAACCAAAACATGAACCCTTAAGAAAGAGGACCTTAAAGGTTTATTAGGATGATTCCCTTTAATTACTTGTCCAAGCTTTTTAGCAACCTTCATAGCCACTTTAATGCAATGTTTGTTCAAAGGTAAGTTACAAACCTAAACCAAAAAGCTACTTTATTAAGTTGGACTTGTGATGGTTGCTCATCACCCTTAATTTCCTTAAGAACAATCAAGTTTTTTTGAAAGTGCCAAGGACCATTCTCAAGGACTACCACCATATCATTCCTGGAAAAAAAAAATAAAAGTATGTGAATATTGCCCTTTGTTTCAAAAATTACCAGATCTTTTGCCAATCTCCAATCACTCAATAAAGTATTCTTCATTATAGTAGCATTATATAGTGAGCATAGAAGAGTCTCCCCACCAAACTAAATTATAGCACACCCTAAAACACCCTTAGACCCAAATTGAACACCTCTTCTTCCCTATTGATTAGACTAAACTGGTTCCAAAATGTTTCTAATTCTGAAGTCATACCTCAAGTACACCTCAGAATAACCTTCCTAAACTAAGTAGAAGAACACAAACAATCATAAAAGAAATAACTCATAAAGAGAAGTAACTCACCAAAGAAAAGAAAAGAAAACCTTAAACTCTAGAATGAAGCTAGATTAAAAGAGAAAAAAACCACTAGGGGCTATACAATTTGTGTATAATTTTAATTATTAGTAAAGATATATTTACTTTTGATTCAACTATCTCATAAAGTAAATTGAGATATATGATATTTAAACATCAACTTTATTGTTTCAATTGACTCTTTTGGCTGGGATTAAAAATTGATAGTCATTGTCTTATGAGAAAAGATTTCGTGTTTTAATCATATTTATTCATAAATTGAACTTGAGTTTGGAAAGATGATATCTTCTAAAGGCTCCTCCCACCTAATTTTCTTCATGAATTGATATTTGGAATGTGACTCATGAACAAGCCTACTCCTAGCAGAGTTCAAACTAGGGGTGAGTACGGCTCAGGGAAATCTGGAGATTTAAAAATCTTTGGAACTGAACCGAATTTCGGAAATTTTAAAATTGAATCTCCAAAAGCTTACCATGATATAATAATCTTCATGCCAAACTGTTCCAATTTTTCAAGACGGTTCGGTATAAAAATTTGGGTCTAACAAGACGGTTCAGTACGAAACGAAATGAAACGAAGATTTGAAAATTTTTTATTTTTAAATAAATAAATAAATAAATAAATAAATAAATAAATATATATATATATATATATATATATATATATATATATATATATATATATATATATATATATATATATATATATATATATATATATATATATATATCTTAAACTAATTTGTAGTATCTTAAAATTTTTATTATATGTTTACTTTATTTATGATTAAAATTATAAAAATTAATGCTTAAAATTGAATGAAAATTAACTATAATATATAATACTATAAATTTAATATTATCGCTAATGAAATTATAAGTCTCAATAATAAATTAATAATATAATGATCTTAAATTTTTAAATTGTGAGATTACAAATTTAAATCTATTAAAGAAATAGCATCAAATTTTTACATAAAATCACTGCATTACTTAATGATTGACTTAATTAATTATATTAACCAATTAAATAAATTGATAGAATTATCACTGCTTTAAAGTTGTATAATCAAAATCGACATTGTTTTATTTTTGCCCATTAAAAAATTTCTCATAGGACAAAATAATTAATTTTTTTTTTTAGTTTTTAACCATTACATATTATTCATACTAGGATTATACGAATTATTAAATTTTTATGAAATTTTAAAATAATATTAGTTCTATACAAATTATTAATTTTCTTTTCAAAATTTAGTTTACGCTTATAAAGTTGCAATGTAATAATTAATTTGAAACTAAAATTTTATAATTAATAAAAAATAAATTTTATTGATACATTATTAAATTTTCTTAAAATATATTACTAATTCAATATCAAAATGTGTGTGTGTGTGTGTATATATATATTCTTTAAATCGGTTCTAGTTTTGGTTTGGGACAGTTCTTAATACAGATAATTATTAATCTTCAAAAACGTACCAAAAAATAATTTCGGGATGGTTCTGTTCGGAGAAAGTCAAATGGTCAACGGATATTTTTGATTTTAAATATTTTCGATTCGAATTTTTAGTATGATTCAGTATCTCCGAGTTTCATACTTAGCCCTAATTCAAACTAGATTACGTAGACTAAAATTGAGGTTTTATAGTCACTCCAATACTATAAGAAAAGTTTTATATTTTACCACAGTGTTCAAGCTATATATTCGCCCTATACTAGTAGCTCAAATTGGGTGAGATAATAATTAATACACTTAATAATCTTTTTTAATTAAAATTAAAATTAAAATTTTTTATTTATAATCACTCTCTTTTCTCTTTTAAATATTGCATTCATCCCAAAAAGATTGAGATGCTTTTGTTTTGCATATAGATTAAGAATAAAAGAAGTAAAATGATATTTTTCTTTTTATACCTTTGACTCAATTTCATTTCTTTAGAAAAGATAAAAATTAATAAAGGGGTAAAGAAGAAAAATGAAGTGAAAAATAACACTATTAATAAAAGTGTTCCAACTTTTTAAAGATATCATAAAAATAGAAAGTATTCCAATCTTTTTGGGATGAAAAGAGCAGTTTTTAACTACTATCAACCATAGTCATTATGATAAAGCATAATCCTATTATTTCACTTTTTTTTTTAAATTTTTTTAATAAAATATAGATCGACAAAAACAATCATTAGTTAGAGTTTTGTTTGTGTTCATTTTTGTCTCTTCATTGATGAGAATGTGTTATTCTTCTTCTATGAAATTTACTCCTTTAACAAGAGGATTTTTAATTAATTTTATGAGTTTTATGATAAACTATTTTAGTGGAAATGATAAATTTAAGACTTTTTATATTGGAGTTATGCGATCTAACTTGTTTGAAAATACAAAATTTAGAGTGATATCGCTAAGTGAAAAATATTAGATAGGTCAAAAATATGCTCTTTCTACTTAGATAAAAGTAAATTTATATCAATTTGGAGTAGAGAAAGCATAACCCTATCCGACTTAATAATTTCTTGTGCTTACTATTATTAAAAAAAATTATCTGTGAATATTAGTCTTAGAAATTAAACTATAATTAACAAGGTAGAAAGCATAACTCAATTTTATTAATTAAGGCTTTTTTTTCCAAAAAAATTTATATAAAATGCAATGTCAATTATAAATATTGAGTATCAAATTGGTAAATATTAAAATATATTCAAAATACAAATCCAAACAATACTAAATACTTTCATACACATAAAAATAGATAAAACCGTGTCAACCTAGTCAATTTTATTAATTAAGCTAATGATTGAGATATCTTTGCTTTTAATTATTACATCAATTTATTGTATGCTTAGATTTGCTACCTCTTTTGGACTATACACTAATTAATTTTTATTTTATCATGACAAAGCTAACACTTTTGTCATTCTCTTTTGGCTAAAAGCGTAGATTTAGCTTCGGATTTGAAGGTGACGTGCAAGGCTACAAAGCAAATTCTTGGGCAGTCAATTGCTTAGGTCCTCCACTACTTTGGTCACTTACAATGGTTCATGTTGTTTGTGTTTATCATGTTTGATTGTTTTGTACTCACTTTTTCTTTTTTCTTTTTCCTAAAAAAAGTTATCAAACAATAAAAAATTCATTAAAGAGAAAATCCATTTTTATTGAAGAGATTGTAGAACTCTAGTACTCTTTTAACAACAAGATTTAGTGGGTGTTTGGCGAAACCTTTTGATGTAATTGTTAATCTTTTTGGTTCTTAATAGCTACATTAAATTTGTTTGATTATTTTTTTAATGATAACTATTGGGTAGTCAAACAACTGTTTTTTAAAAAACTCTAATTCGAAATTTTTTGAAATAGCCCCTACTCATTTAAATAAAAAGATGAAATTATCATATTAAATAAAAACGTAAATATCAATATTTATCTTTAATGGTCATTAAACATATAAATAATAACAACTTTTTTTTTTCACAAGGGAGGGGAAATCGAATTTGAATATATTATTTAGACCGTATATATATTTACCATTAGACTGTATCTCAATATGCATAAATAGTAACAATTAATAATAATTTTACCAAATATTTAACAACACTCAGCTATCAATTACCAACTATAAATTATTAGTTATCAGCTAACAACTGCTACATACAATTAAACCAAATAAGGTCTTAGATATTATAAAAAAAAAGTTATAAATTTAAGCTATCTTATTTTTCATTCCACTTAAATTTACCCTTAAACCTTTTAATTTAATTTCAAATATGTATTATTTAAATATTAATTAATTTTCATAAAAGCCAGTAACTTTTGTTGTTCAATATATATCAAAAATAAATGCTATACTACTTCAATTGGAAATTAGTTCAGCTTATCAACGCATGCCTATTGTGTATTTATGGAATAGTTAATAATTAATAATAATATATCACATATATATGAATTCTAGGGAATTTGTGGAGGAAGGGAGGAAGAAAACTTCTATAAACAATATGTTTTTATTATGAATTTATCATGATTTTTAGCCATTAATTTTACCATCAACAAATTTCTCCCTTCTTTATCATTTAATAAATTTGTGAAACAAGTAACAGGTGTAGCTCAGTAAACATACACTCGAGACTAGAGAAGCAAACCTTCAAAAAGTTAGTTTCCAAAGAAATAGAATTTGTTATTTAATAGCTAGTTAGTTTCTAATGTTAAGTTGAGCTGGCAAATTTAGTTAGATATTTTTCTTCCTTTAGTAAGCTTAGTTCTTCTACTTAGTCTTCTATATATAAACAGTAGTTGGTTAATTTTCTTTATACTTTACTCAATTAATATCATTTTCATTCTTTTCAATTCTTTTTCATTCATGACATGGCATTAGAGCTCTAAGAAAGGTTTAGAGATTAGATATTTTTTTCTTCTTCTAGCAAGATTTTTTGTTTCTTAAATACTCCATTTCTTCTTTTTCTTTAAGCTCCCAAACTCATTAATGGTAGATCCTTCAGCTATTACTTCTAATAACATATCAAACTCAAATATATATTCTGCAAATCCTTTTGAATATCCTTCTTCGCCTTTTTTCATTTATCATGCTGATAACCATATCTTAGTGGTGGCAAGGTAACACCAGAGCTTACCTTGATGAATTTTGCCTCTTGGAAGAGATCTTTCTTGCTTGCTATTCTAATCTGCAATAAGTAAGGTTTTCTAGCCGCATTATGAAGCCAGCACAAGAGAATCCTCTATACCTTCCTTGGGTCCACTACAACAATCTCATGGTTACTTGGTTATTCATGTCAATTTCAGCTCCAATTGCATCTATTATGTTTTACATGGAAGAGGATTCTCAAATTTGGGAGAAACTCAATCAATATTTCAAGACACCATGACTGTTGATGCTTATTTCATAGAGGTCAATGGTATATGGGAAGAATTAAGGAATTTCATGCCTCTACCCCACTATTCTTATGGCAGAGGTAACTAAGCATGCTTTCAAGCCTTTATAGATCTACAATAGAAGGACTATGTCTTTAAGTTTCTTAATGGCTTGAATGAAAATTTTCAGGCACTCAGATCACAAACCATACTTATGAAGCCTTTTCCTACTTTAGATCAAGCCTACAATATGGTTCTCATAGAAGAGAATCAGAATTCCTTGCTCATGCAGTATAAGATTTTCAATGAATTTGCTACTTGAGCAGTCTAAAAGGTTAACTTTGAGCTATATTGTACTCATTATGGCAAGAATGGACATGTTAAGGAGAAATATTAAAAGTTGATTGGCTTTCCACCTAGATTCAAGTTCACAAAAGGGAGAAACTATAGTAATTCAACATGCAATTAGGTTATCTCTAATGTTACCCAAATTTCAACTAATTCTTCTATTTTATAGTCTATTATAGTTCCTGTGCATCAATGTCCATGCTCTAGATGCAAGTGCCTCTAGTGCTTATGCCTCAGATGACTTTGACTAAGGATTAAATTCACAAGTTGCTTAGTATACTTGATGATCAAATTCGAGTTGATAATAATGCATCAAACACTTCTGCTGGTCCACATCTCAGTAATGTTGCACGTATTTATTCATCTATTTTCTCCACATCCAATGATTAGCTATTAAAACAAATATTGCAATCCAAGAATCAGGTTGCTTCTAGGATAATAGACATAAAGAGCAACAGAATTTGTTTGCTTCTTAAATTCCTTTTCATCTTTTCATTTTATTCAAAATTGCTTTGTTAGCCTTTCTAATGGAATGAAAGTTAAAGTATCCTACAATGCAACTATGGTTTTGAGCACCACTATTACCTTGCATAATGTTTTCTTCCTCTACCTTCAATCTAGTTTCTATGAGCAAGTTAACCCTCAACAAACAAATTTGTCTCATTTTTTTTTGCAACAATACTGCGTCGTTCAGGTCCTCTCTTCATGGATGATGATTGGACTAACTAGAGCACACTAAGGGTTGTACTTCCTGCAAATAACATATAGTCCAACACCTCTCCATTATGATAAAGCTAGTTTTCCTTCTATCAATGTTGTTTCTTCTAATTTTTGACATCACAAGCTATGTCATATAGACCTTAATCAATTCCCCACTTTGAGTCATTTGTTTTCAAATGTAAATAGAGCCAATAATACTAGTCCTTATACTACTTGCCCAAAAGTAAAGCAAAAGAGACTTCCTTTTCCTAAGTCTGTTGATAATGTTCCTCACTTATTAAACTTATACATATGGATGTATGGGGACCTTATTCATAGGTTGATCTTAATAAAAACCATTATTTCTTACAATTGTTAATGAATTTTCCAAGTGCACTTGGACATGCCTTATGAAACACGAATCAAAAATATTTCATTAGATTCATTACTTTCACAAACTTGTTGACACTCAATTTCAGACATCTATCCAAATTATTAGAATATACTAAGGCATTGAGTTTTCACTTCCTTCATTCTTTCATTCCAAAGGAATTATTCATCAAACAACTTGTGCCTACACATCCCAACAAGATGGGACTATTAAAAGAAAACACTAGTATGTTCTTAATATAACAAGACCTTTATTGTTTCATGCTAAGCTTCTTTTAAAATTCTATAGGATGTTGTCCGTACAACTATATTCATCAATAATAGAACACCTTTTTCTCACCTTAAACAACAAACACTCTTTGAATTGTTACATAACAAAGCCCTTTCATATGATTTCTTGAGGTCTTTTGGCTATCTACTTTGCAATTAGCCTCATAGATCACAGAACCAAGTTTGACCTTAGATAACCTTCTATTATCAAAGGATACAAGTTGTATGATCTTAATAATCACAACAACTTTATCTCTAGGGATGTTCAATTTTATGAACAATTTTTCCCTTTTTAGTGATAAACTAACCAATCAAACTCAGCTCCTTCTCTAGTTCTACCTATCATACCTCAAACTGATACATCTCTAACTATACCTATTTCATCTTTTCCTTCATAAGGAACCAATGTCTCAACTCCAGCTACTATTAACTCACCTTATTCCCCTTTAGCAGCAAACATCACTGACCTTTATTCATCCCCCTCACCCACAGCAAATGCTATCGATAACATTCATACCAATTTTGATCCTACTACACATTTAGAATCTCTACCTCATTCAACTACTTTCTTACCCATAATGGATCTTCCTCCATCTCTAACTCATATAGAGCCTAGAAGAAGTTTAAGAGTTATCAAAACTCCTACATACTTAGAGGATTATCATCATCACCTTGCTTCTCACCACACAGTTTCATATGTTTCTTATCCAATCTCAAATGTCATTTCTTATTCTAATTTATCACCTTCTTATAAAAACCACATTTGTGCTATCTTTGCATCCTCTGATCCAATTACTTATGAGCAAGCCATTCAACATGGCCATTGCATTGCAACAATGAACTTGGAATTAGATGCATCTATACAAGATGGTACTTGGAGTATTATGCCTTTACCTCTTAACAAAAGACCAATTAGATGCAAGTGGGTTTTTAAAACTGAGTATAATTATGATGGGACACTAAATAAACACAAGACTAGATTGGTAGCAAAAGGATTTACTCAAAAATATAGGTTTGATTATAAAGAGACATTTAGTCTAGTGATTAAGCATACTACTAGAGTATTCTTAGCCTTAACTGCTATTCAAGGTTGGCATTTAGCTCAACTAGACATTAATACTAGATTCCTTAATGGTGATTTTTCAAAGGAAGTTTATATAGAGATACCACAAGGATCCTAAATTCAAAGGGAGCCTTTAAATGAACATAGTCTTAGTGAATCTAATAAAATTAGTTCTAAATTGAAACTAACAGCATAAATTTAGTTTGTAGACTGCATAAGTCACTTTATAGTTTGAAACAAGCATCAAGACAATGAAATTTGAAGTTTTTTGAATGCTTGATCAAAAATGGTTATGTCCAATCCAAATAAGATCGCTCTTTGTTTACTAGAAGTAATAAATGAGATTTTGTTGCACTTTTGGTATATGTAGATGACATTGCTATAGCCAGCAATGATCAACTACTGGTTTAGGAAGTGAAAGACTTATTAAAGACAAGCTTTAAGCTCAGAGACCTAGGACAACTTAAGTATTTAATGGGGTTAGAGATTGCACGGTATGCTAAAGGAATAGTTCTCTATCAAAGAAAATATCTTCTGGAGTTACTGAAAGAATATGGAATGCTAGCTACAAAGCCTTCCAAAATTCCCATTGATGTGAATCATCAATTAGTTCACAAAGAGGATTTCATACTTGAACATCCATACAAATACAAAAATTTAGTATGGAAAATGATGTATTGGACCTTGTCAAGGCCAAATACTATGTATGCAATATATGCACTAAAAATTCATGGACAAACCAACAGATGAACATTTTGAAGCAGCTTTAAAGGTGGTTAGATATCTTAAAAATTCTCTTAGAGAAGGCATCTTTTTCTTTATAAATATAGATCTTCAATTGAAAGACTTTACTGATAATGATTGGAGATCTTGTAAGGAGACAAGGATATCACTAACAAGGTATTGTGTTTTCTTAAGAAATTCACTTGTCAGTTAGAAATCAAAGCAACAAAATACTATAGCAAGGAGCTCAGCGGAAGTAGAATATAGAGTAATGGCTACTACCACTAGTGAATTTGTTTAGTTAGGTTACTAGTTATAGGATTTCAAAGTCCCCTATAAGCAGCCTGCATACGTATATTGTGATAACATCTTAGCTATGCATATAGAAACAAATTAGCTTTCCACAAAAGAATGAAGCATATTGAATTAGATTGCAACTATGTGAGGGAGAAAATACATAAAGGAGAGTTACAAATATGTCATGTGAAGACCTCACAGCAAATTATTGATATTTTTATCAAGGCTTTACATCTAAGGCAGTTTAGCTACTTGATTAGTAAGATGAATACATGTAATACACATGCACATCTTGAGGGAAAGTGTGAATAAGTAGCAAACGTAGCTCAATAAATAATTAGTTATTTAATGGCCAATTAATTTCTAACATTAAGTTGAGTTAGCAAAGTTAGTTAGATATTTTTCTTCCTTTAGTAAGCTTAGTCTTCTATACAAAAACAATAGTTAGTAGCTTTCCTTTATACTTCACTCAGTTAATACTTTTTGCTATACAAATTTTATCCATTGCTCATTTCAATTCGATTTTGCTCATTTCAATTCAATTGCAACAATCAAAACTCTAACATCCATCCTATTTAAGACTCTATTTATTTATCAAAAAATAACTTATTTTTTAAAAAAAATTTAAGAAAAAGAGTTTCTAAAAAAAAAATTTCAAAAAATTAATTTTTTAATTGTTTGGTTACAATATTAAAAATTAGTTAAAAATATTAAAAATTTCAATTTATAAGATCATAAAAATATTTAAACTCATAAGAATTTCATACTTTTAAAATGTTGTTATGAAATATGCTAAAACATAAAAAAATGGTAAATTTAATAGTTGTTCGCGACCGATGGTGATTGTCAATAGTCGGCAGCATATGGCAGTGGTAATCAATGGCCGCTGGTAGTAAGTATTAGTGATCAGCGAATTAATAAATTTGTATTTATATACTTTTCTTTTATCATAATAAATTTGACAAAATCCAAAAAATGACTTTCTATTTTGAAAAAAAAAATCATTTTTCTTAAAAATTGCTTAATTTTCCATTAATCAGAAAAATATTTTTCGTTAGCTAATTTTTTGAAGCAATTTGAATGTCAAAATATGTAGAAAATATTTTCTAAAAAAAATATTTTTCGCAAAACATACGAAGTCTAAGTAAGTTTGATAAAAATATCATTTTTTTAATTTATTAGAAGTTAAATTTGATCTATAAATAAGTCCAATTATTTATAAATTATTGAGGTTAGCAAAAATTTCAAATTTAATTTGATTTTAATTAAATCAAGCTCAAATTCAAGTAGTTCAAATAAGGAATTAAGTTGAATTTAAGTATTATAATTTTTTATTTGGGTAGTTTATTAGTCTAATTGAATATTTAATGTTTACATAATTTTAAAATCTATTTTATATTATATAAAATATTTAAATAATAATTTACTGTTTTCAATTCAAATTTAAGAAAATTTAAATTTATTTAAAACTAAATAAATAAATATTTAATTTTTTAATTACAATTGAGGTAAATCAAGTCAAACTTAAGTATGTCAAACATATTTTTGAACTGAGTTAGAGATTTAAAATAAAAATCAATTAAATTTGAATCAAATTTGAAGATTTTTAATTGATCGAGTTTTTATTCAATATTATATTTATTCAATTCAACTTAATTACATCCATAAATCAAATAAATAAAAAAATAATATTGTAAAACATATTTTACAATATATATTTATTCCACCCCTTCCTTAAGAAAACAAAATTATCATTATTAATAATTTAATTAATATGTACTTATGATGTTGGACTTGGAAGATACCATTCAAATTTCAAATGGTCATGATCTTGGTCCTCATGGAATAGTGGAAAAGCAAGTTCCACAACTAATATCAACAATTCTTCTTATGATAATACGACATAGTTTAAACGTGCAATGTACAGCACGACTAAGAGATGATGGCTTTTGAATGGAAATTGGCTGTTCCAAACATAAGCCCTTGATTTTTTGACCATATGTTATTTTCTTCCTCGTGTATGGCATTTGACATTTCTATTTAATATTTTTTTTTTAAAGCTCCAAAGAATATTCCTCGTATTTAGACATGTTACCAATTTCTACAATTAAAATTCTATTGTGAAATTAAACTAATTTTATGGATAAACAATGTTCAATTTCCCCATAAGAATTAACTGAAACATTTTTTTGTTCTTAATATAAAATCTCTACGTCTCATTATATGTTGAAATTCTACTTTCTCAATATTTAAAACAAGAACTTAATTAAGAGAAATATTTAAGATTTGTTTGTTCTTAATTGATAATTCCGAATTTGATCTTTTGATTAAAGATTGTAAGCTTTTATTGAGTTTTAAACAATCTTACTTTGTTCAATTTCATTGTAGGTAAGCCATTATTATTGCTTACTTTCTTGCTTGAGCTTCTATTATTTATGGCAATTGGCTCCTTCATTTTTAGAGCCTCTGCTAATTGATGATATTAATTAATGAAATTATCTCTACTTTGATTAAAAAAAAAATTAATTAAGAGAAACATTTAAGATTTTGAATTTTTTTATTTAATTGAAAATAAAATATAATTCTTAGTATAATTCTCCAAATCATTGTTATATAATTATTTAATATCACAAAATTGAAAATAAAATTCATATCATCCAGCTTTGTTTTAAAGGGGGGATAAAGAATCAGAAATAAGTTGTTGAGGTGACAAAGGAAGAATGAAATCTAAACAATAGTGGGCTAAATGTTAATTTACAATTCTTTTGGCCCAACAATGTGGATATTGGGTTAACCCTACATCAACTGGGTGCTAGGCGCTTGGAATTTTCCAATATTTTTTTAGGAAATTACACAATTTATCCAGTTTTTTAAAAAATTTACATTTATACCTCTCTTTTTTCTAAACTTCTTTTTGCTAAATCTTTTTTATTTTTGTGTGCTCTTTGCGTTTTTACCCTTTTGTGTTTACACTTATCTTATACTCTCTCATTTTGCTGTGTTTTGAAAATTTACAACTGTATAGCGTCTTTTTATTTCCTTTTTTCTTATTTTTCTTGCATTTTTCCTTTTTTTTTTTTTTTTTTTTTGAGATTTTTAGTTTTTCGCATGTCTCTTTCAAAATATGATGTTATGGGTTACATAAAAGAAGTTTTTTTTTTTTCTTTTTATTTTCGTTCGTCGGTGAGAGTTGCTCTTGCCTATCTCCTATATATATATGTTGCTCGATCTAAGTTTATGGGATCTATAAACTTGAGTAGCTTGAAAGTTTATTCTTGATCGAATTAAGTTCTTACTTTTACCATAAGTTCTTACTTAGTAGTCATATTCTTTAATATGAATTGGAGAATAAATTTTGATTTTCACAAACACATCTAGTTTAAATTTGAGCTCTTGTATTGATGCTTTCAATTTCAATTTCATTAATATATATAGGTTGATCGGTTGCAAGATCATGTTAGTTGACACATGTATTCCTTGTTTATATGTTTATAGATTCTTGGCCAAAAAAAAAAAAAAAAGACATTTGACAAGTAACAAGTTGGAACAAAGACAAGAGAGTTCTCTTGATAGTTGTCACTCTTTACCTTCGAAATTTAATTTTTATATTTAATATCTATCAATATTTATAAAATTTTATTTTATTTTGATAATAAAGAAAAGGAATTTAAATATAAATTTATTATCTTATAATATTTAAATAAGCTATAAAATTTCATTTTTAAACATATTTATGTATACATAGAGTATAATTATGTATACATTTTTAAATATTATCATATATAATGTTTAATATTTTATGTTTTTTGTTGGTTATTTTTTACCCTTTTAAATTTTTTGCACGTGTTTTTAAATTTTATTAGTTTCAATTGTATACTAAGAATCAACATTAGTATTGCTAAAATACTGTAATTTGAGAGAGACAGTGGAATATGATCGAGAATTAGGTTGTTTTTTGGTTGATCAGAAGTTGATTTTTGATTGTTTATAAGTTAATTTTTTGCATTTTGTGGTTGATTACTTATTGATTGTTAGTTTTTGAAAATTTTAGCATTAGTATTACAATTATTGACTAAGTTAAATTGGCATTTTCTTTTATTTTGAATGACTTTTTTTTTGTAAAGTTCTTATTTGTTATGAGTTTCCTCCCATAAACACCAGTTTAAGTGCATGTGTTGGGGTGGATACAAGATGATCTTGGGCTTTGAATTTGAAGACGCTGACGAAGCCATGAAAAATTATATTATTGTGATTGAAAAATTGGGATTTTAGATACACAAATGTTAACTAACTCAAAAAATGGAATCCACTTCTGATTATATGGGACATGCTTAACCAGTATTAGCCTCGTCTGATAGCACGTACCTCATTGAGCCCTAAATTAACTCAAATTGGGAGCTCAAGAATTTGGTTGCATCAAAATAAAATTTAGGCCCTCACTTGCATTTTTGCCTATAATTTAGGGCTTTCTACATAACTACCCTAAAAAAAAAAAAAAAATTCTCACATATACACCACCATCTCACAAATGCATTTTTTAAAATTTCTATTTTAAAAAATATCTCATTTTTCATTAAAATTAACATAAGGGAGAGAATTTCGGTGACTTTCTAGCGGAACTCCGGTGACCTATTGCGATAATCATTGAATAGAATAAATATTTTTCCCTAAAATTTTTGGACCCAAGAAATTATTTGGTGATGTTATTTTTTGCAATTGGTGGCTATATGTTAATGTTTGGAGGATGGAAGTTTCAGCTGAAACTTCTCTTCCTTTTTTCGGCCAATTCCGGTAATCAATGATAATGACATCAGCTGTAATTAAGCTCAAGCTCCATTTTAAAAGCAAAAACGTCTAATTTTATCGTTAGTAAAAGGAAAACAAAACTCTTCGGACAATCTATATTAAAACTTTTTTAGCATCAATCAAACGAAATTACAGGGAATTAGAGCATTTCGAGGACATTTTCATATTCCTAGAAGTGTAAGTATCCTCTGGTATGAAAACTTGACCCATCCAAGATCGTTTATGTTGGTCAATGTTAGTCAACGGCGACGGAAAAAGTTTTTCAGAAATTTAGTATATGTATATCTTTTATATATCAAATATAAATTTTTAGTATATCATCTTATATTATTTTTATAAAAAAAATGGCATCAGATATTTGTATATCGTTGACGTATCTTTAGTATACCAAATGTATACTAAAATCATATTATTTTTATAGAAAAAATGGCATCAGATATTTATATATTGTTGGTGTATCATTGAATATTAGATGTATACTAAAAACATATTATTGTTATAGAAAAAATATGACATCAGATATTTGTATATCATTAATATATTTTTAGTATATTAGATATACACTAAAAACAAAGCATATTATTTTTATAGAAAAATATGATATCAAGTATATACCAAATGTATATTATATGTATATCATAGGTTTATATATATATATATATATATTTTGAAAACCTAAAAAAAAAAAAAAAGGGACATTTTTATATAGCGTTAAAAATAAAGGGTAAATTTTGAAAAAACAGTTAAAAAATGTGACAGTATAATTTCCTCTATAATTTAAGCCCTAAATTGGGTATCATCCCCTCCATGGCGACGTAGAACCAATCTGTTAAGTAGGTTAATGCAAGATGTGCCATGCATGCCACTTAACTATCTGGTTATAATATTCATCCTGCTATGATAAGGGCTGAAATCCAAACAAATACTCAGTTTGCATTCAGCTCTTTTTATTATTTTTTTTTAATTTTTAATTTTTATCTTATTTTATTTTTTTGCTTCATTTGTGTAGAAAAAAATTCAATGTGTTATATTTCAAAAGGTAAATCTCAAGCATAAAGTTTACAAAGTTTTTCAAGCCTTCATAATTAGGAACTTACATGGGATTTAGTAAGCACCAGAGTGGGCCAAGTTTCCACAAATTTAACCCAGTGGCTTTGAAAGCCAATTAAATTAAACGGGTGTGCATCACTGACGATACAGATTTTTAGTTGCCACTAACATTCACTTTTTCTCTATAAACAAACCTTCAGTGCATATTGAAAATACACCAACAGTTCTGCTACTGTTCTCTACTTTCTTTACTCAAGAAGAGTCAATTGAATCCTGGAAGGGAGGGTTGAAATGAATCCTTTACCTGCTCCATTTCCAACACAGACATCATGAAGAAATATAAATTACAAACAAATATATTGCAGAAATGTCAACCCTATTCACACTAACAGGATAGTGTTTAAAGAATAAGAATCATATGTAATCAATTCCACAAAATCGACTAGCACAACAGAATCTCTATTCATTACCATCGCTGGTACCTAGCAGAGCACATGGAGCACAAACATAAATCCATAATATTATGGCACTAAGCTTCAGTGAAAGGGAGACAGCAGCAATAAACTACTCAAAGACTTTGAGACAGTAGGATCACAGGAAAACTTCAAATGTGGGATAGTAATTTGAAGTAAATAACAATATACAAGGAAAGAGAGAAGAGAGCAAACACATGCTGCCAGAAGAGAAGAGCAGAAGCCTCACGCACTGCATAACCCCTCAGGCTTGCAATTGCTCCCAGTAAAATGGCACTTGGTGTTGTGTACTGTAATAATAGCACGAATCTGAACATTGTATCATCTTGTACAAGAAGATTTAGCTTATCCGCCAATGATACAACACCGATTCCCAGCAGAGGAAGCACCAAAAGTCTAGTTACAGTTATGCCAATCGTGGTTCGCAGACCGAGTGTAGACTCATTTGGTCCCTCGGCAAGCATACCTCCAAGAATAAGCATCACAGAAGGCACCATAGCACCAGCTAAAATCTCTAAACTGTCTGTGACAAAAGATAATGGAGCATCATATCCAAACATAAAGGCTTTTAGCTGAGGCACCATCCCAACAATGATAGCTAATAGAGAAGCAATAGTTGGAGGTTGAAGTATGTGCTTTATGGGAGTTTGTTCGGCTACAACTCTGATTTTCCTCACAACTTTTGGCTCAGCCAAACACCTGATGGACCTAGGACTAGTTGAAGCAGTCTCTTCAGAGAGCTCAAGATCTGGAAAATTGAACTGCGAAAGGGTCGAGAGGCTATTAAATGTCCTAGCAATGAAAGGAGTTTTGGCATGTTCAGTTTCTTTATCCTCAATGCCAGGCCATTCAGCTTCTACAAGGAGAGGTCTACTAACATCAGTAGGTGTCTGTTGTTCCTCAGTCTCAATCTCAGACCGTTCCTCAACAATCTCATAATACTGCAAGGGTGGCTCCATCATATGATAAACAAGGGTGTAAACTAGAATTACAGCAACCCATTGGGCAAAAGAGACATAAGCCACTCCCCTTGAGTAGCAATGAGCTCCAAATGGACTATCATTAGTATGACAGACAGATCCGACGATTGCTAGAGGAAGATTCCCAGTATTGCCAAAAGCAGTCATGATAATAGTGAATCTATTAAACTGTGGCGGTGGGCGACAAATAACCACAACCAATATCCCAAGAATGCAACCAATTATTGTACTAACCAGTACATTAACAGGGATAAACCACCAAAGAGCAATGTTCTCAAGTGTAATGCTTTCACCAAGCTCAGTGAAGATTAGACAGGGCAAGAATAGGGCAAAAACTAACTTGCTAAGCAGTCTGAATGTTGCTCTGGGGATGATTTGGGTTTTTGGGTGTGCAAGAATCAATCCTATAATTGTAAGGGAAATAAGTTTCATCAAAGGCACTATAGCAGATGCCAAATTTTCACCACTAGATTTCATATTGTTTTCGTACACAGCAGTCGTATATTTATCCATCTTCTCTTAAAATGTTTAAAATTAAAGATCAAGAACAGGATCTCTTCCTGCAATAGAGAAAACAAGATATAAAAGAATTTCAAAACCAAAAAAAAAAAATTAACCCTAAAAGACCCAGTTAAGAAATTTAAAGTGCTGCGACATGGATATAATTAGTCACCAAGAAAAACACCCAAACCTCCAAGAATGAAACCACAAAGAAAAAAAAACCTAAAATGAAATTTAAAGAACATCAATAGAAAAGGCATAAATTATAGACAAAAGGCATAATTATATCTACCCACCACCAAAGTCAATGAATATGCAACATGGGTTTCAAGAATTTAATCGAAAGACGAACAATTCAACAAGAATTCAATAAATTAACTAAAATTAGGAGAGAGGGAGAGAGAGAGAGCTTACAGATCAGAGCATTCAACCGACACAACACGAGCAAGAGAGAGAAAGAGAGATTGAGGGGGGAATCAAGATTCACTAGTTGGCTTTTACAGAGTTGGCGAGAAGATTCACCAGTGGAAGAAATGACGAAATCTTTTCTTAAACAAATTACTTCCAATAATTATACGAGTTTTGGTTGTTTCTATCTTGTGTTTACTGTACATTGTCTTGTCAAAATCAAAATATATCGAAAAAAGGAAATTTATATCTTGTCTTTCTTATTATATCGTTTCATGGAATTTTATCTTTTCTAATTTAGATAATCCAAAATATAATTTCTTAGCTAATTCAACCATTTCTTATTAATAACTTGTAAGTTACAAAATCAATAATAATATCAATTATGAATTTATTTTAGAAAAAATAAATAAGATAAATATAATTTTAGATTTTAGCAACATATTAAAAATCAAATTATGTAAATTAGTGTTTTAATTTAATAAAAAAGTGATATTATTTTTAGAGTAGATGCAGTTATTAATTTATTGTTAATGATAAAAGTTTTTCTTAAATAAATATAAAAAAATGTAATACAAAAAATTAAAATTATAGCTCATCATAAAAATACTAGTAAATGACAATATAATAAAAATGAGAAAATAAAATATTAAACAAAAAAAAAAGTTAATGAATTCAAAGTTAAAAAAAATTATTAAAAAAATAAAAATACTATAAAATATATAAAATATAAAAGTGAAGAAATATTAAAAAACTAGAATGTGGACGATATGATTTCCTATTAAATAATAAAAAATATAGTAATTCTTTTTTTTTTTTTTTTTAAACAGATAATTATAAAGCTGGGCCTTATCTCCACATCGTCCGGTCGCGAACGGATTGATGTTCAGTCTACTGATGTGCTTTACCCGAATTTAGTGGGCGAATGATTTTTCAATATTTGATTGTTTTTCTGTTGCATTTTAATTTTAATTTTCTTATATTGAGAATTTATATGTTAAAAAATGAATTGATAAAGCAGAGAAAATCATTTTTTATGATTTTTCTATTAAGACCAATTTTATTTTAAAACACTAAATAATAAAATAAATATAAATTAATAATAAATTTATTTTCATATTTTATAATAAAAATCAACTTATATATTTATTTATTTCTTTATTTACAGTTTCTTGTTTTTAAACAAGGAAAATTCCGTCATCCATATATTAGTTTTGCGAGGGTTTAGGATAAAGCATTATTACATTAAGCAAAAACTTAGTCAACAAGTATTGGTTTAGCTCCGCTAGAGTTTGCCTTGTAGTTGCGTCGCTAGGACTCTCTTCTAGGGTAACCTCCAGTTACTTCTATCATCAATGGGATAATCTTTTTTCTTTGTTTTTATTTGTAAATTTTAGTTTTTTGCTTATAATAAAGCCATATATAGTGTTTTGTGTGCTCTATGAGTCTTCCGTTCACAATAGTTTTGATATTTCAGTGAGTGTTGACTCAATTAACTGCAAAGCAACTTAAATCTATGACGTCGTTCAGTCCACACACCGATTGGCTTTCCTTTTTTTAAAGGATAGGATATCTCATCAGTGGGTGGAAGGAAGATTGGCTAACTATGGCTCTAAAGTCCTAGTGGTGTTTTCCTTGTTTGAATTGGTTTGATGGCTAGGTAATGGAGCCCTTGATAGACGGTTAGCTCCTTATTGACCTGGCCAGTGGTCCATTCATCGGAAAGAGCTCGGTTTCTAGTATGAGATCACAGCTCTTAATTATGTGTGGCAGTAGAAGGCATTTTGAAGCTACTAAGTATGTTTTATTTGGGGTTTTGCTCACACACTTGTGTCCCTTTAGTGCTGATCTCTTCTAGAAGAGGGTCTCTTATGGCAATGAACGGAGCATCGATGGAAGTTTCCAGAGAGGGGTAGTCTTAGGGCACTTATGAAATTTGGTTTGGTTCTTTAGTCTGTAGTCTATGTATTGTGTTTTGGGCTTAAAACACCAGTCTTAAAATTGATATATGAATAAGTTTCTTATGAATATTAGGTCCATGCGTGGTGATATTTGTTGGCCTAATCCTCTTGTCTCAAATTGTAATTATAATTATTTGAGTTTCATGCCCCTTTAATGCTATTCTTTGGACAAATATATATATATAAGGATAAAGCTCTTGTGGATATATATTTATTTACAACATAAAACTCTTTTTTTTTTTTTTGGCACTGAATTTATAACATAAAACTTGGTTTGAAGATAAAAACAAGAGTGCAGTTAGCCAATTGTTTGCCATAATAGTTTATTATTTTTAAAAAAATCGATTTGAAATTTAATCAGTTTTCCGGGAAAAAAAAAAAAAAGAGGAGTTTGTTAATTCACAATGGATAAAAGAAAAAAATAATGTTCTTTAAAAAATTTGATCTAATACACTTGTTAATTCATACTTTTTTTTAAAAATACATTGTTGAAATATTAGCAAATTTTGTACAAATTTCGTATCCTAAAATTAAAAAGGAAAAAGTAATAAATATAATATTTTATTAATTTAATAAAAAAAATGGATTTACAATATTCGATCGATGTTTTTTTAAAACAAAGAAATTAAGTCATATTCTCCTGTTCTTACAGAAAATGAGAGAAGGTTTGAATTGAAGACTTGTGATTAAAGGCTAAACTTGTTGCTTGTGCTTGAATCTATATAGAACTTTGTTGAAGACGGATACAACTCTAAGGTTACGTTAGGTTGATCTTAAATAAATGTAGTAATATTCTCTTGGTTGATGTAGAAATTATTGGCTCTTAATTATTATTTTAGTAATCTTTTAAAATTATCTGATTGATTAATAAAATAAATAAAATAAATAAATTAAATTCCAATTTAATTTCATTAATCAATTCATCGATAATTTAATTAATTACTACTGTAATTGATTAAAAATTCGATGTCTTTAAATGCCCATCGAAGACTTACTCATTTTCATTTTTTTAATGAATGAGTCTCGGAACTTTCGTTTTAATTACCAAATATTTAATTTATTATTTTTTTTAAAATGCTCCTCTGGGCAAAGTTTGATTGTCCAAAAATTAATTCGTACCAATTTAACTTAGCTGACCGTACCTTTTATTTATTTATTTGCTAGAATATACTTTTTTTTTTCCCGAGAAAACGACGTTGCTTTCGTTAATAAAGACAAAGGCTTAAATAAATACAATAAGATAACAAACTATTTTGATTAACTCAGCTAAGGTTCAAACAGAAACTATCTCATGTAGAGTTTTGAATGTTGGGCTTGAAGCCCAAACTTTCACCAGACACATTGTTTGAAAAACTAAAGGCTTTAAAGCCTACAGACAGATAAAAATCATAAGAGGACCCCTTCGATAAGTACTCCCCTCCCCTGTACCATCCTCAGTGCCTGCGGCTAGAAGAGAAGGCTGAGCTGTGAATATTCTTAAGGGCTTATAGCTGAATCATCCTAAAAGAGATTGAATCTTTATATTTTGAACTTTAACCACCAAAGGTCTACCGATTTATGGGCGAGACAAAAGTGGCAGGGAATAAAAAAATCTCGCCGGCAAGGATGAATTTCTATGTTCTTAGTAGTAGGAGATAGCAAAAAGCTTCTAACGCCTACAACAGCAACCATTCCTAAATAACTCTTTTAAGAACTAAAATCAGTGGGAAAGTCGGACAATGCTGAAGTAATCCACGACATAACAGAAAGATACAAACCCAAAAATTCGAATGAACCGAAAGGCAAAATAAGCCTATGCAAGACATTAGTCATAACATATCTACAAAAAAAAAAAAAATACAGAGAATACATGAGAGAAATTGGGGTCCTCTCCGGTGGCTAGAGCCACTGAAAGTATCCCCGGTTAAAACCAGAGAGTAAGAATAGAGGAATTTGAAATATGAAACCTTAGCTGATACTTGGAGAGTGAAGGGTAATTATATGCTTGTTGATGTTAATCTTATCTTCTCAATAAGTACCTAGAAAACAAAATTTGGACAATTACTTGATCTAAGTTGTCTTATATAGATAAGCCATGCTTTGTAAACTTTATCCCATCAAATCCTTAAACCATACAAGCCTGAAGAATGGTTGTTGCTGCCTTTTTTTTTTTTTTCTTTCAAAGGAATTTCCTTCATTTTTAAGCGGATTGACTTTTTAATAAAAATAAAAAAATTTTACACTCGATGCCTAATTTAAGTGAAAAGAGCATTTGTTCTTGGGAGTGAAAGATTTTGGATCTAAATTCTCTACTTTACACTAGATAAGATTTCGTCTTAAGGCAAATGTTAAGAGATAACTATCCTCTATTGTGTAGCTCACGGTCTAATATGTCCTCCCATGAGTAAAAAAAAATGAAAAAATTCTCCATTATTGTATAGGAAAATAAGGGAGTTATTGCTAGAATAGCAAGTAACTCTCCTTTCTTGTATAAGAAATAAAAGTAGTGCATCATTATAAATAGACTTAAGGTAATGTTTCTTCTAACTCAATTTTAAAAATAATAAATAATATAATTTCTTATGTCATATTATAACAAGCAATTATATTATTTATATAACAAATTAAAACATTTTATCTATTTTGCTAACATGGAAATTATTTTTAAAATATGAATTCCAAATTATTACCATAATTTAATTTATTAAGGTAATTTATATTGGAATTTTCTTTTCTTTTTTAATTAAATGAATAAAAATATTATTTATTATATTGAAAGACATCATCATTATTATTACAAGTAAGAAACTGTAATTAGAATATACATATATAGAGTAAAATGTAAAAAAAAAAAATATTACGCTGGTCTGTAATTATATTTTACTGCTAACTAAAAAATAATAATTAAAAAAAAAGAGTACATTTAAATTAATTAATAAATAAATTAGAAATTAAGGTATATATAAAGAAAGAAGATACTAACAAACAAAAACTGATTAATTAAGATGACGAATCATCTCCAGGAAATGAAAAAGAAGCATAGCCGTTGAGAAAGGCAAACTGAAAGCAATGAAAGCGAAGAATCCGAAAGCCAAACAAGGTCTTGTATTCATCAATTGAGATTGCAAAACGCCCAAAATTTCACAAATTAAAGAATCATAAGTCGCAAAACAATGCTTCTCCCAATCCATCCAATGAGAAGGAGGCTCATAATTCCTCTCCACAATTTTCATCTCATGAATTCTTTTCCTAAGAACAATCATATTCATATCGACAAGGTGGCCGCCGCCGCCACCGTAATAGTCGTGCCGATCATGTGCTTCCGATGACGATGAGGCCAAAATTCTTGCACGAATTGGCCTTTTCTTATACTTAGTATGAAAGAGAAGAGAAGGCAGTGAAGATGAGTACAGAGAAGATGATGATTCCATTTTGCCTATTGTATTGTATTTTGTAGGTTTTGTACTTAAGTATTTATAGGATTAGATTAAAAGGGAAGAAACCGTGTTTTTATTTATTTATTCATTTATAACGGGCAATAGCTGCTGCTGCTTTTTTTGCGTGTTTTATTTTTTAAAAATTTTATTATGAGATTCGGTGGAGCGACAGGTTCAACGTGGAGGTGGGAAGGGATAGTAATCAATAATTAAATAATAATTAAAACTAAATAGATAATTTATTCAAAAATAAATAATTTTTATTTGTCAAATACCATTAACCAAAACACTAAATTATATATATATAATGAATATTTTGTGATGGTAAGTATGAATTAATAAATCCTAAATTATTAATAAATTAGAAGGAGTTATCACCAATTTAATAAAATTGTATAGTTTATAATATTATTATTTCGATCTATTGGACTTCTTTATTATTAAAAAATAAATTCTAAATTATTAAATCACAAATAAATTTTAATATGTGAGAAAAAAGAAAATAATATAAAATAATTTAATAGTACCAATATTATCAATACTAATAGGAAAAATTTTTTATTTCTTATTGGTTGCTAGTTTTTAAGGTTCTTCCTTATTAAAAGTTACCCTTGAGTTAGAAATTTTATTCTCACTTCCTACGAATTTATAAATTTAACAATTTTTTTCTGCTTAAATTGGAGTTAGATAACTTGCTATTGGAGGTAACTCATAATAAAATATTTTTTAAAAAAAAAAAATTCTTAAAGAAAACAAACTCAGAAACTTATCTATCTGACATTTTCTTGAATGAGTGGAATTTTTATTGCTCTATTTTTCTCACTACCCACCTGTATTGTGCCACAGCCGACAAAACTAAGAGAGGCGGGATTTAATTTAATTTTTTTTCTTTTTTTCTTTTCACCGGGACGGGAATTGATTTTGAATCTACTGTTTAGAGAAATATATACTTATCGTTAAGCTATACATTGGTGTGCAGAATTTAAATTAAAAAGCTAAATATCTAATTTAACCTATTTGCTACCTCTTTCCCCAACTCTTAAAATCTTTAATTTTTTTTCTTTTTGATGTTAAAATCTTTAATATTTGACTATTCTGAAAACAAATCTTAATATTTTATACTTTTGAATAATATTAAGTAGAAACTAGCTAGTCAACAAACTAACGTTCCTTCTAAAAATTTATTTGTTTTTGTTGAAATTGATTGCTTGCATCTTTATTCAATGGACCTTCCTTTATCCAAATGAATCACACACGACACATGCATCTAACCGTAAACAACATCAATTAGTAACTCGGGAAAATAAGCGCAAAAACCTATATTTAGGCTCTAAACTTTTCAGAGAAAAAAAAAAGATTAATTATAAGAACTCTTAATTTTCATTTTGATTTATTTTTTATTAAGCTCTTATATCATATTATTTCCATCATAAAAAGATTGTCCATTTTCTTTTTTCACATAGTTCAAGAAAACATCATTAATTGCTTGTCAACTCATAAATTTTATTCTCTCCATTATGAAAAAAATAGCATGGTTCAAAATAATAAGCATGGTTCAAAATGTATCAAAAACTATAAAAACAGTACTATGAACACATTGAAATATTCATATAGCTGAGAACCTTTAAGGCTTTTCAATCGTAGTATAATTGATCATCCTCTCATACTAACTATTGATTATTATCTTCTTGCTAAGCTAGTGCTCGACATAAAACAATTTAAAAGATATTAATTTATCAAACTCCGAAGTTGCAACATAATTATGAAAACTGAAGTAGGTAAACACAAAGTGAAAAGAGCAATAATTCCCAAAGCCAAACTAGGCCTTGTATTAATCAAAATTAATTGTAAACGCCCCAAAGCTTCACAAACATCAGAATTATAATTTGGAAAATATTGCTTCTCCCATTCCATCCATTTGGAGTAGTGAGCCTCCTCATCATAATTAATCTCTATCATCTTCATTTCTTGAATCCTTTTTCTAAGAACAATCATGTTTTCATCTATCAAATTTCCATCATAATCCCCTCTTTTTGATGCTGAAGTTTTAAAACTGATGTTGTTTCTTCTCTTTAAGTGCAAGAATTTGAAAGAAAATATTAATGGGTTTGCTGTTTTGATTGGGATTGGAAGAGAAGTATGAGATGATGAGTAATTTAAGATGGATTTTGATGGTTTCATTATTGGCTTAATTAATTTTTTTTTTCCTCTCAAATGGGTTGCTTGAAGAGGTTGATTATGGCTAGAATTTATAAGAGTTTCCAACTATAATAATTATTATACTAACGCGTAATTTGATCAAGTAGAAGATATTTCATGGAAATTCTGGGACTTGTTCTTTGCTTTGTTGGCCATGCATAAGCCCTCAAGAAAAAACAGAATGTTCTTCAAGAAAAAGCCATACCTATCATTTTCATGTGGCGCCCGCCTTTTTAACTTTTATTTTATTTAGTATTTTTCTAGACAGATCATTGAAACTAATAATTAATAATTGACAGAATCAATTAACCGCTAACACAGTGTGGTTTGGACATGGAATATTATATATTATTTTCATTATAATGAAAAAAATACTTTTAATGCTTTAATTTTTATTATAATAAATGGATTTGTTTGCTTACTTTCTTATATCATTTTTTTTTCTCCCAAATTATAAAATATAAAAATTAAAATATTAACTTAAATTTTAATCCGGCTAAATATGATTTTATTTAAGAAAATAATATAATAAGTGAACTAATATAAGATTGGTCTTAATTAATGGAAGAAATACTGATCGCTAATATAATAAGTGAATCAATATAATATTGGTGTTAGTGAAAGAAACTCTGATCACTTAAAGAGATATTTTGGATTTAAACCTTTATAAATACAAAAAATGTTCTTAAAAAAAATTTCTGCTTCACTGTCCAATAATACGTCGAAAGAAATGAAATATCCACAAAAATAAGTGGGAAATCCAGCTGTAAATGACATTATCAATAATTTAATGTCTCCCCACTTTTCTATAATTTATTTATTTTCATAAGCTAAGGAATTGAATTTGCCAATCCTGTTCTTGTAGTACCAGTCAAAAACAAATGTGATTAAATACAATGATTCCATTTGACTCGGTATTTAAAAAAAAAAAAAATGGCTCTCTCTCTCTCTCCGTCTCTACTGCATGAAAAACATTCTATTGAAAGCGTCAGACTGAATCTGAAAAGTGAAAACCAAAAGAATAAAAAACTATTATAGATATTTTTCCATTTGAATTGGTAAAATTTCACTTTAGAGTCTATTTAAAATGGAATAAAGTGGAAATGTACTCCCGCTATTTAGTGAAAAAATACTAATCAATACTTAGTATTTTTCAAGACGCACATACACTCCTAATGTTTTTAAACTCATTATCCTATCCTATTAGTTAAGGGCATCTTTCTTTGAGCAATTTTCACTTATTATAGGGTTTATTTTCAGTACCTATTAACTAAAATATTAATAAAATAACCCACTAAAAGTTATTGTTTCTGTCTCTCAATTGATTGTATTTTTCAGAAAAACACTTCTCAAAAATATATTCATATATTTTCAGATCTTTCCTTTCAATCTACTTTGTTTCATATTTCTACTTTTATTTTTATTTTTTTCTAATAATAATTTTTAAAGAATTAAAAAAAAAATAAAAAATCCAAACAAATATAAATGGAAAAATGACACAATCCCTCAATGCTAACCTGCATCATCAACTTCATCAATGTAATCTTTATCCCCACTATTAAAAACCTTTTGAAAAATGATTTTTTTCGTGGATTTTGAGCTTTTATTCTTAACCTGAAGAACAAATAAGCAAAGAGAATGTTTATAGGGTCAATCAAGGGGCTTCAAAGCAAATAGATTAAGCAACAACCTGAATTATTGAAATCAAACTAGCAACAATGAGCTACTAAAATCTCAAGTGTGCAATAACAGTTCAATCCTTCTCAAATGACAAATAAAGATACCAAAATCAATTATGAAGATTAAAATAATACCTTGTTTTTATGTGACTTGAAAGAATATTTACTGTCAACAAAATCTTCATTCTCTTCAAAATCATCACCATCACCAGACACCCTCTCTAATTCTTCGATTTGTCTCATGATCTTGTTAGACACTCCTTCTATAAAGTTATTTGACTGCATAATCAATTAAATCAAACAAAATTCTACAAAAATTTATTTCACATTTTAAATTTCATTAAAATAACAATCGACGTCAATTAAACTCTGAGCATAAGTAAAATAGTTATAGACCATCTTCAAGACATGAGTTTTTCCTCTACTAATTCCATTGCCGCCACCTCCACTACCACCACTAGTGTTTGTCATCACCGATCAAGCCAACTCACCAAATCCTCCTTCTTTTATTCTTCTGCCATACTTTTTACCTTTACATTGATTGAATCTTAATCTAGATTCCCATTCTCAATTTAGGTTTAAACGTTCTTCATCACCTATAATGGCATCAAAGGCTTCTCAATTCAAGTGTATTTGTTATTACTGCGTGTATAATGCAGTGGGTGTCAGAGAGAGGAAGAAAGACAAAAGCAATAAATTTTGGCTAAGTATTATTTTATTATTATTTTAATCTACATGGATTGAAAATGAGCCTCACAAAACAGTGAATAGTCAGGGGAGTAAATAAATCAAATCTACTTGCGAACTACTCCAAATCGACTCGAAAATTACTCAAAATCAACTCGATATAAGTCGAGCGAGTTCGAGCTCGAGCTACTTGAGTAGCAAGACAAGTCGAGCTTGAGCTCTATATTACTTAACTCGATAAGCTCGTGAGTCTAATCGAGCTTTTATATATTTTCCATTATATCATCTATATATTACTGATCAAGTCTAAACGAATCGAGTCGAGCCTATAATCGAGTTTAAATAAACCTAATTAAACTCAATTGAGTATAATTGAATTTTTATGTATTTAACAACATATCTTTTATATATTATTCATTTAGCCTTACTCTCGTTAATTTTACTCAAGCTCGAGCTGGAGTTTGAGCTGGTCAAAACTCAAGCTCGAGCTCAAGTTTTTAGAATTGAGCCTGAATTCGAGTTTTTAGGATAGAGTTCGAGTTTTTAAGATCAAGCTCAAGTTTGAATACTTCAAAACTCGACTCGGCTGTGCTCGTTTACACCCCTATGAATAATATTCAAAGAGAGATGCTGCTAAAAGATAGAAAAAAATAATGAGCTTAAAAAAGTCAAGATATATCCACACCTCTAAAAATATTAAGCGTAGACACTATTTACTAAACATTTAGATATATTTACACTTTATCCCATTAAATTGAAATCATAATTGTTTTGCTAAAAAAAATAAAAGCTATGTATCGTCAAAAACAACAAATTTAAGCTTTAATAATATTTTTCTCGATGCAGCTGAAACAATGATGTGAATAATCCCTTAAACTTCACAATATCCTTTGTATTTCACGGCAAAAAAAAAAAAAAAAAAAAGAGGTTGAACAGCGTGTTATACGAATACCATAAAATGACCTAAAACAGACTTTCATACTCCCGTTCAAGAAAAATGGCAGATCACTCTTGAGCTGCACGGTAAATTCTCAGAATGTCACATAAAATGGGGCCGAAAATGCAGAAGTCGATTTTCTATGTAAGCTAAGCCGTAGATTATGTCCGGAGAGCACAGGCATGAATATGATCTACGCGATCAAAAAGAATGTCAGATCGCTGAAATTCAATTATACTGGAAGATAGCATTAACAGCAACATTCTACATTACACGTGATATTTCCTGAGCTGCTTCAGTTTCGGATATACAGAAACGAACTTTATTGTTGTCTATTAATTTCTATAAGAACAGCTCATAAGCTCAGAAAAAGGGCATGAAATGTGAAATCCTCCTTTATTGCACAGACATCTATCTCCTTTACTTAGCACCTGTATGAGATAAATCAATAAATAGAGGCACATCTTATAATGATATTATTAATGCCTAAATTTTTACAAACCTTCTAAGATAAATGGTCGGATTTGGTCAAGAGCAGGTGATTCAAGCTGCTGGTTTGGTTCATCTTGTTTCAGTGAAAGAGAATCAAGTTGAAGTTGTTTGACTTGGTCAGAATCCGAAGGCTCAAACTCTAGCTGTGGTTTGATTTGCTCAACAGGTAGTGGCTGAAGCCGTTGGTATTTAGGCTTGTTTTTCTCAAGGAGAAGGTAAGTAGTGCAATACCAAAATAATAGAATCCTACTCTGAGCTACCACGGTTTCATTAATGTGGCTTCCACCAAAGGAGAGCCGCTCAAGTGCCTGCAAAATCAGAATTAAAAAAAAAATGATGTAAAAAAAAAAATTAACTATACGAAAAGTAAATCTTAGAAGAGCTACACTTGTTAAAACAAAATCCGTATTACCAATTTTGACAGTGTCTTTATCTGTAATAATTTCAGTCATCAGCGAAGGTATCCTAGAAATTGATTTTATAACAGTTTATATGAGAAGAATGTACAAGTTTGGTGGCTCTGAATCTCGGCCTACAACTTAGAGTTGACATCAACAGTTGGCAAATGTATTCCAATCCTACATCATTACAATTATAAAGCTGGCCTCACATATGAGTACTCTTGGAAACCCAAGTTTTGGTATCAATGTGCCATGAGACAGATTTCACATTCTCAATACATGTAATATGTTTAATACTGAAGTACATAAAACTTAAAAGGTTAAAAGATATTTATATTACGGAATATCTTAGGTAATGATATAGTGATCTAACCATTTTTTTTTTCCATGTAACATAAAATTTCAAGTTAATCTTCATTATGACCAAGGTTATAATTAAACTATGCATCAATCTTTTTTCTTTGACAGTTCCCTGTTTTTTCTTCACAAAAGCATGAAAAGCTATTTCGCTCGATCTAAAACACTAGAATTCATGATGTAAGTTTACCTGTTCACCAGTTTCAACATCAAATGAATGTTGACGATCAAACTTGAGTCCTCTAAATTCATTGATGCAAAGCCCTTGAAAGGCCCTGAAAGCATGAAGATAGGGGAGTCATACGGTAAGCAGAGAAAGCAAGAGGAGATCATATTCAACTTTATCATCTAGTCAAAATGGGGAAAAAAGAAAAGAAAAAGAAAATGGTTCAGATATTAAAAAAAAACTAGTTTACCATCTTATCAAAGAAACATTAGGTATCCATCGGAAGATGATTGGTGCATTGTCTGCATTGATATAATACCCCCCAAATACAATAAATACTGTCATAAGAGATGGTCCAAGTGCCATCGCTGCTTCAGAGGTTGGAACCATAGCTCCCACAGTTAGACCCATTGCAGATGCAGCAAATGATTCTGCAGTCACAATTCCACAGAATTTTCCAAACCTAGAACAAAGTTATAATCATTAACTTCATGCACTATAAAAGGCTTGCACAAAAATTTTCCTACCAAATTATGCCTAATATCTTGAAGAATCGACTTTCATACATCACAAAGGAATTACTAAAAGAACCCAGCATGCATGGAAACAATGCACGTTCTTCTCAAATTCATGTGAAATCCACAAGCTAAATTCATGCATGAATCCCATATGACTGTAAGAGGAAGGTGCACTATTTTCATGTGCACCATGGACATTCTAAAATTTCCCCCTTTCACATAGTTAACAATGAGTAACATTGTGATGAGTCATAATAACAAGTGAACCGAATTTCTAATCCACACAGGAAATTCTATAGTCAGAAGAAAAGCACCACCTATCAATGAGTTTAAAATGATTGGACTTATGAAGAAGAAAATAAACAACATCATTGTCTAACCAACTCAATATTTCTATAAGTGTAAAGAAACATAGCACAATCAGCTGACTAGAATTTTAACTCTCCCTATGACTCCAGCCTTGTTCTCTTAAAGCATTTTGACACAAACTGAAACAAAGCACATTTAAGTGCACCACTGGTAAAGAATAACCACCAAAATTTTGGGTGCACTGCAAGACCTGTTCATGCGTTGGCCTGCGGGCCTCAATTTGAGAAGAAAAGTGCGAGTCCGGCAGGCCGGATCTTCGAAAAATTCAACATTTTCCAAACCCAGGCCCCGACCCATGAACAGGCCTGAATAGAAAGCCCATCTCTCAGGCACACTCTTGAATAAGAGCATTTTGCACCTCCTGATACTAGAGCGCCACCTAACACACTTCATATCATATCCAAATAAGTTCAGCATGAAGTGAAATACATTTAGATCGTGACCTATAAGACCATATATCTCCACATTATATCCATTGATTTCATTCCATAAACAAAAATGAAAAATACTCTGTTAAATAAATCAAGGGACTGCAAAGACACTGTCCTTTAGATTCATTAAAGACTTAGGACTATGGTTCTAGCAGATAGACACTTGAAATTCTTCAGTATTCCTTTTTTATCTTTTTAGGGGGTGACTTCAGTTTTTTATTTCCAGTAAAACTTGAGGCAAGTTGTTTCCACAAAAAACATGTATCCAAGTTTTTTTTTTAATTTTTCCTATGCAGCAGTATTTCTAAAGCACATAAAAGCTCTATTACAGTTATTCCAACAAATTGCCGGTTTCACATTGTCATGATCTTGAGACATTCTAATCACAAAGAATAGTTAAAGAATGGAATCTCCCCTCCACAATTCCCCATTTTCTAATCAAAAGCACCTGCATTTCACCCCTGCAATAATATGGGATTCTGAGATATCATGAAACCAACAAACTGATATCCCATTCTTGTGGTGTGTGTCCTCCTGCCAGATCAGTAGTTCACACCAGGAAATGCAGTAGGTATTAATATAGGACATACTCACTTACGTCAAACAATTTAACCTATTACACTGATGCTGTGGTGGATATCAACATAGTTTTCAGTTATAAAATCAGTAGTCCAACATACCTGGACAAAGAGGGATGAAGACGTGCCATGGGATATAACACAGCACCAAACATTAATGGAAATGCAGCTCCAACAGGAATCTCAGCTATCAATTTAGAGAGCAGATATGGTCCTAATGCATAAGATCCCTTTGCACGCTCTCTATCTACAATTGCACGTTCCTTTGGAAACACACCCACAGTTTTTGTGAGAGCAGCCATTGCTGTGTTTATTGCAGCAACCTGAGAAAGACCAAATGTCCATATCAAGAATCGAGGAAACCATATCTCAAGACTTTGTCAAAATGCAAAACATGGCATACTTCCATCCTAGCATATCAAACAATTCAAAAGGTTATAATATCATCATACTGTGTCCTTAAGTTGAAAACAGAAATAGAAAATGGTATGATGTCATCCAGCAACACAAAGTGGTGCAATCAGGCAACAATAGTAAACGAATTTTTACTCAAGAATGAGACCCTGCCCTTTATTTCCAACGCCTCACAGATGAACTAATCTCCACAAACAGCCCAAAGATCATACTTCCAGACCCAATTTTGCATCGCATCTTGCAGCAAATATTAAGAACAAGCAGAAACCAGACTATTGTTGAATAATTGTGAAAGGTTTAAACCTGTATAACGATTCATGCTCCTGTAAACCTGAGCACTATTGATTTAGTTTAGTATAGTCCATAGCATGTCCTATAGTATGAAATTCAGCCTGCATAAGGAACACTTGAATGGTTTTTGAAGAGGGAAAATGTTTGTTTTCCTTACATGCTCATCTGGAAATGCCTCTTAGAAGCACACAGGGATTTAAGGGAATCAATAATGTAACATACCTGAAGCAATCCCATCCTGTCTTGTATTGAAGTCTGAGATCTTCCCATTCTCCAGAAGACTGACCCAAATATTATAGCTGATGCAATTGACATTCTTGCCCGAACCTTATTGGTTGGCCCATCACGAGAAGCCTAGCAACTCATTAAAAGGTGCCAATCAGTTAAAAGCAGTTGCAGACTTTATAGTCAATTGACAATTGCTATCCACAAACAACCACAGAGCTCATTGACCATCCTAGTTTCCCTCCACTTCCAATAAGAATCTAAAATATTTTATGAATTTTCTTAACAAGAGTATATGTTGATATTTCTGTGACTGTCATTCTAGTCCCAAGGATTGAACTGGTCATCTAAAATTGGGTAGGATAAGACTTTTACTCTAAGAAATCGTTGTTTGTTTGACAGGCAGGCAGCTAACTAGACAAGCTGAGATAAAAATAAAAAATAAAAAAAAAAAAGTAAAGCAAAAGGAAAAAATGTCATCACTGTAGTTCATTTCTAGCCCAACTATTCGAGATTACTTTTCCTTTTTTTTCAGAGATATGGTAGGGAGTTTGGCTATAAACATCATGTCATAAATGAGAAAATTTGAACAAATAAATATTAATCAAGTGAAAGTTGGGAAACCAACTTGCATCCATGCACGTCTGAGGAGTAAACAGAATTGCCTCCACCAAGACCCTTTCCTCTTTACAACAGTTTTCTTGTTCAACTTCATGCCAGTCTTAGAGTTAGCTCTTCTGGAAAGAGAAGTGGCATAGAGCATCTCCGATAATTGCTGTGAGAATGACTCAACAAGACCATCTACTCTTTTCTGAGACAAGTACACACTTTCAGCATTACTGTAGTCAATAGATATGAGATCAGCCAAAAATTCAGCTGGATTGACATGTTCCGGGCAATGATACCTATTGAATGAATAAAAAATTAATCAGTTCTTTTGGAAATTGATAATAGCAATATCAGCTACAAGTTCATTTATATAATTAAACATCACTCGTATACACAACTGATGCACATTTTCTGCTTCTGATAGTGAAAAGCCACAGCCGCAAAAACAGTAATCCCGCAACACAGTTCAAATGTTTATGCATGTAAATGGAAAATGCAAGTAAAAAAATAAAATTATTAAATAAAAAAATAAAATTATTAAAACCAAAAGGAAAAAGTAGTTCTAAACAGGAAAAAACAAACATTAAAAATACTATCAAATGTTTAGTGAAAAACCAGAAGAGCAGTCAAAACTATACAAAGTTGTACATGCTTGCACATTAACATATTATAATTCATTATTTCTTGGTAATCACAAACAGTTTATGTGAAAATAGAGTGACAAAGAAAGACACCATTGGGAGGGGAGACAAAACAAATGGTCAAATAAGGGCTTGCCAACACCGTGGTCAGATTAAGATATTGTTAAACTAAAAATGGATAATGATGCTGGAAGTGTACATTTACAGATATTTACCCAGAATATTAGAACTTCCATAGCACAGGGATGAAAAAATCATAGAGATCCAACATCAAAATTAAGATTTTGAAGTCTGAACATTTACCAATGTTAGAAATTTGAGTTTAAGATCATCTGAATATGATCTAATGAAATGAAAAGGTTATCCAGATGGGAAAAATTAGTTCCACCAGAAGCACTGACTCTCAAGTATTTATGAGTGAACTTTATGGGCTTGCTTCTATTGGTGCAATTCCTTTGTGTGTGTGTGGAGATGCATTTGAGCAATTCTTGGAAGCTACCTAATATAATTTCCTTTCTACAATCGTTTAGCATGCACAAATAAAGCTTCATATCTCTCCCAAAATGATAATTTATAAAAACATCATAAATTCAAAAGATCTTGAGAACGATACTCTATGCATCCATAGAAGTGTCACAGAGACAATCAATATAAGAAAAGCAAGGTAGGGCTAACCCAAATTTTGAGAAGTATGCCAGTGGTTCATCATGTGCAGGACCAGCATAGACAAGTGCTCCTTCTGCTAGCAAAACAATGTCGTCAAATTTACTATACACTGAACCTCTGGGCTGATGAATGGAGCAAATTACAGTATGTCCATCCTGTGCAAGTTGTCTGAGAGTTTCCATTACTCTTTCTGCCTGGAAAGCATCAAGCCCTGGAAAATATTGATTCAACACAGCAGTCAATTATGTGATCACTGGATCAACAGTTTCTAGAAATTTCAATTCTAGTGAATGAAGCTGATAAAGAACTCTAGCTCAAGGCACCATGACTAAGAGCAGAAATAACAACCCTTCTTTTCGTATCTGATAAAAACCAATCACATTATATTTTGCTAAAATCAACACAACAGGAATTCATAAGGTATACTAAGATTCTATTTCATTATTTCTTCTTTTCAATAAAATAAGACTTCATTAATACAGAAAAAGAGAAATTTTAATATGAAAAAATATAATCTCACAGACAGAAGAGCTCAGAATAAAATAATAAAATACAGTAGAATGTACTGAAACTGAAGCAACTCCACAGCCACATTGAATTTCAAGTGAGAACACTTTCTTAAAGTTCCAGATAAAAAAAAAATCCATAATGAAAGCGAGAAAATGGATTTGTCAAGCAAGAACTGCATAGAGGACTTCTGGTTCAAAATCCAACCAAATAGTTGATATCGCTGCCAATACATCACATGCCATACCCTCTATTCCTCTTTCCTCCTACCTCCTCTATTCCTCTTTCCTCCTACCTCTAAAGCACAGTAAGATTTAATAAAACAGGAACCTATCCAAATTCTGTGAAGTTCAACAAAGAGACCAACCAAATCAAACACATAGGTCCAAACACTTCTGTTTAAACCTTTGTCAAGAATAGACAGTTAATGACATCACAATGATGATAAGCATCATTTAGAGAACTCCAAGTCTACAAATTGTATAATCCTGAAATTGATGATTTTATCATTTCTATGCTTCATTTGTTGTGTGAATATTTTGCATTTAATAATTATTGCTTGAAATAGAAAACGTGCATCACATAATGAGACACGGGTGAGAGTAGGAGTGACTATGGTTAAGTTTAAAAATGTTAAAACTACCTTATCAAAAGCCAGACGAAATCCAACTTGTGAAAACAAACCAATTAAGGACTATCATGTGAGAAGAATCACGTGAAGCATGCATACCTGTTGTGGGTTCATCCGCAAATATGACAGATGGACTTGCAATAAGTTCACATGCAAGTGATAAACGTTTCTTTTCACCACCACTTATCCCACGAACTTTTGCATCACCAACATTGGAATCAGCACAACTGACCTTTGAATAAAAAGAAAATAAGAAAACACCAAAAAGAAATCAAATTATATCAGAGGTACTTTACTATATTTCATAAAATAAAATAAAACAAAAATAGAAGGATAAATTTCGATAAAAAATTCCAGTTCAATTCACATATTCAAATTAAATCTAAGAAGCAGTACTTACCAGGCCTAGCTTGAACAGCAAAATTTTCACATACTCATCTCTTTCTTCCACCGAAGATATCTCTGGAAGTTGAAGTTCCGCAGCAAGAGAAAGTGTCTCCCTCACTGTAAGCTGTGAGAAGAAAAGATCCTCCTGTCTCACATAAGCAAACCTGAAAAAAAAAAAAAAAAAACAAAAAAAAAAAAAAAAAAAAAAACAAAACAAAACAAAACAAAACAAAACCATTGACAAAATTTCTAAAAAATAAAAAATCACTATCATATATGTTCCAATTCCCATCAAAGCATACTTGTAAGCTCTATTTGAGCTAGGTCTTCCATTGACCTCCAAAAGACCTGACAAATGCAAACGGGGTGATGCCATTAGCTGCCCTGCCAGAACATTGAGCAAAGTCGTTTTTCCTGATCCAGAAGGTCCCATGATAGCAAGCAATCTTCCAGGTTTCGCTTCTCCACTCACATTTTTCAGCAGAAACCGCACCTACAGATAAAATTACCATCAATTTTACAATTTTTTGTATTTAAGCCAATAGTACCAATTCAATTTTCCCACATTTCCTCATCAGCCAAAACAAAAAGAAAAATCTAAATATGTAAAAATTAAAAAGACTATCTACTCACTTGTTTGGATTTGTCAGAAAGAGAACACGTGATGTTGCTCCATCCGATAGTAACCGGAACAACTTTCCCAGCGACCGGAGCTTCGCCAGTTTCATCGTCTCCATTAGTGTTGTTATTCTCATCGTCATCAAACTCGTCCTCCGGTATCAGAGCAGGGCCGGGGCCGGAAAACAATCGGAGCAGAAGAGCCACGGCGGCAGCCGCCAGAACCTGGCAGACACCGTTTCCTCCAAATCTGACGACCTGACCCACCATTTTCCCGCCTAAACGCACCATTTACTACCTTGTATCTTCAACCTCTTGCTACTGCAACGACCTTCACAGAAGCTCAACAGCTAAGCCATGTATTTTTATGAGATAAATGCACTAATTCTCAATTTTTATTGAAACGATGTCGTTTATATGTTCCCAAAATCGTTCTCTCCATCGATGGTTTTTAACCTTAGGAGATGACACGTGTGCACTTTAAGGATAAGGCGGGAAAATATCTTTCTTACCGCGTACCATAATGTTAAACTTACTTTAACTTTTCCACAAATTAAAAAACATTAAATAGTAAATCAATAAATTTTATTAATATTTTTAATAAATTTTTTCATTAATTAAAAAAATATGTTATTTTATTAAAACTAAATAACTTATATTAATAAAGATATATATTAAATATGAATTAAAAAATTAACTTTTCTATTAAAAAGAAAAGTGTTGGAAGCCCTTGTTGATCAAACGGTATAAATGATATAATATGTGTTAAAAGAGTGATATAAAAATATACATATAAAGACATATAAAAGAGACTAAACAATGAAGTACAAGGTAAACGGTATAAAGTATACATAAAGGTGTATGCTAAGAAATAAGGTATAGTTCATAAGGTATAATAGCTCATAAAATGGGATATGGATAGAGATATATTAGATAAGGTCTGTCTCTTGTTCTATTCCTTTCAGGAATAGCGAGGTAGCTAAGACTTAAATGGATGATCCAGCCAAGGATAACTCATAAGGTATAATAGCTCATAAAAAGGAATATATATAGAGATATATTAGATAAGGTATACCATTTACTCTATTCCTTTTAGAAATAACGAGGTAGTTAAAATTTGAATAGATAGTCTAGCCGCTATAAGAACACTGGGCATAGACTATCCTCCAAGTCAAAGGCTTTAGGTCACGTGGACCATATGTATATTTGGAACTTCATATCATTGAAAGTACAGTACAAATTAAAGATCAATTCAATAAAGTAAATATAGATATGAGATGATTTTGATGGTTGGGCCAACCACTGTATGAAAACTAGACATAACCCAACCTCCAAATCAAGTTAATAAGAGGAAGTATTTCTCTTGTACCCTCTCAATTTACACTTTGTTTATTAACCAGACTTCCTATTTTGAACTCAGTCATAGGATTTAATCTCAAAATGTCGTTAGTGAAAACTCTTGTTGCCATTAATTTTGCACTCCATATGAAATACTCTGAATTTTTAATTATTTTTCTAAAATCATATTTTTGTACGAAAATGTATTATTTTATTATTTTATAAATTTAAGCAAATATTAAAGTTATATTTTATTAAATTATATATATTCATACTATTTGAATATATATTATTAATGGTAGTTTTATTTAAATATTATATATGTATATAAAAATTGAAGAAGTATTATATATATTTAGTTATGAAAATATTATAATGGTTATTTGGCGAATTTATATTTTGATATCGGAAATTAATATTACGTTCGATTAATCTAAATTATATTGCTAATTATATAAATTACCAGAAGTTCAGGATTTTATTATAATTACTATTATTATGAATAAGTTTTATAAATTGAATTATTATTATGTAATTATAGTTTGTTATTATTATTATCAGTATTATTATTATTATGATTATTATTGTTGTTGTTGTTATTATTATTATTATTATTATTATTATTATTATTATTATTATTATTGTTTATATATATATATATATATATATATATATATATATATATATATATATATATATATATAAGTATGTTTAAAGTAAATTAAAAGAAGAAGGAAATGGAGTATTGTGATTGGTTGTTGAAGGAAAAAGGGGACAGAATGGGAAACAGAAACGGGGAAAGAAAAGAGGAGGAGAGAGAGAGAGAGAGAGAGAGCGGGAGTGCTGGAAGCCGAAGAGCCACCGTTCGGCAGACAGTGGGTTGCACCGCCACCACCAGTGGGTAGCCCACCGTCCAGCGATCTGAGAGGAAGCAGCTGCACCTCCTTCGGGCAACGGACGACGGTGTACGCGAAGAGAGAAGTCCCGCCAACGCCAAATCTTTAACACCAATTCCGGCTGCCAAATCAAGCAAGGCCAGTCTCGTTCGACTCCTGGTGTCAAGAGCTTCCTTTTGATACCTGCCATGCCTCTTATTGGCCACCGGATGCGAAGATCAAAGCTATGGAGGCTGAAGTTTTTGAGGCATTTTTCGGCGAGACGGCGGCGACTGACGGCGAGTGGAGGTGATTTTCGTGATCCTGGCTTTGAGGTGAACCTACTGGTGTGAAGATCACCCAGGTCCACCACCGGCAGCAGCGGCACGTGGCCGGCCGGTGATGCTCCGGCCGCGGCTGTGAGGCCTCGCCCGAGTACCGGCCCGGTCTGCTAGAAGGAACCGGGATGCTCATTCGGGTTTAGACTCACGATGAAACCCTCGAGTTCAAATTTGATTAATTTTGAAAAATAATTTTTGGGAGTCGCCGTCCTAATTTATTTTTAAATGGAAAAATTAAGAAAAAACCCATTTGACTCCAATTCATCAATTTTTAATTTAATTTGCCCATGGATAAAATCACTAGCCTGTGAGCTTGGGGACTAGGTTTTTAGTTTTAAATAATCAAAATTTAGCTCTTAAGTTTAATTTGACTTAAAAATTGGATTTCATAAATGACATTTATAAGATCATTTTAAAGAAAATGCATGAATATGGCAAAATATGAATGAATGGTGAAAATAAAACATTCACAAATTAATTAAAAAAAAGAGAAAAGAGATTGATTGGGATTTGGATTTGAGATTTAGATTTAGATTCCAAACGTGTCTATGTACCCCATTGAATGGGGATCAAAACCCACGTAGTTCGTTCCACGATTAAGTGGAGGGGTTTAGGAGTTGAACAGATTGATTTTGGTTTGGGTGTATTGAAAGTGAGGAAAAAGGCTAATACCTTGACTTTTGGTGGGCGAAGTATTTCACCGGACCGAAATTCCGTTTTATTGGAATCGGGTGATTGAATTGATTGGAAGATTAATTAATTAATTAAAATGATTAATTAATTAATATGATGGATAGGATGGATTAATTAATTAATTAAAAAGATTAATTAATTAATTTAGATGAAAAAGTAGATTAAGAAAAAGGATTAATTTGATTTTGAAAAAAAGTGATTAATTAATTAAAAGGATTAATTAATTAATTTGGATGAAAGGTGGATTAAGAAAAATGATTAATTTGATTTTGGAAAAAGGAATTATTTTTGAAAAAAGAGTGATTAATTAATTAATTAAAAAGATTAATTAATTAATTAATTTAGTGATTAATTAAAAAAGAGTTTTAGTTAATTAAAAAGATTAATTAACTTGGTTAGGGTGAGTTAATTAATTAATTAAAAATATTAATTAATTAATTAGAGAGTGATTGGAGGGAGAAGAAGAGGGAAATTTGAAGATAGCAATCTGCTCAAATTCAAGAGGTGTGTTGGAATGAGAAGTGAAGGCGGGTATTTATAGAAAAAGTGAGTGAGAGTAGTTTAAGTAATGAAAATGCGAAAAGACCATGAGGGATAAGGCTGAAAATGGTTGAAAATTAGATTGAAAGGGGTAAAAGGGTCATTTTCTGCGCAGGTGGAGCCTACAAAGATCAGAAACTGGTAGAACCTGGTGCTGCACTGCACCAGGCCTGTGCGGCACGCCACACAAGGGGCATGCAGCCCTGCATGCCGCTTGGCGCTAGCATGATTTTTGAGATTTTTTTTTTTTTAGAAATTGGTTGTTGGTATGGAGTTTAGAAAATTTGGATGTCTGGTAACAATGTAAATGAAGTCTAAAAAAATTTTTTTTGGGGGCACTACTCCCGAACCCTCGCTTGCTAACCGGTTAGCGGGATCACCACAACAGTTCTGCGTAACGTGTTAAACTCAACAAGTGTTAAGGTTGTGGTTGGATGATGAGGGTGTAAAATTGAAAGTTCACAATAGCGTGTGGGGCAGTCCAGCAGCTCCGTTTCATCATTCCGGTGCGACTCTCAACGTCCGTTGATCGATATTTGTGAAGGTTAACCTGAAACTCTTATATCTCAGTTGTTAATTAAGTTACATTATGTTTAATGGATTCTAGTTTATAGTTGTTGTGAGGTTGTTGAGTCTGTTGTTGAGTATGAGTTGGGAGGACCCAGAAGGGGTCGCTGAGATTGTGTTGTCTATTAAAGTTATTTTAGAAGTATTATATTTTTTGTTATTTTGGGTAGTATCCAAGTTTAGTGAGGATCTGTCGAGATCTCAATAAGAGTCTCAATGTTCTTTAAGTTATATCTGGTTATGTGAGTCGTTCATTTCTTGATAATATCCTTTGTTGTCTAGTGTCGGTATTCTGGAGTCTTCCTGATTCTAAAGGCTACATTTCCGAGGGAAGCCAGTTAGAGGCATCGTCAGTTAAGTGAGTAATACTCTCTAATATATTACTCTGTCTTTATATGCATTTGCATCTATTGTGTGTATATATATGTATATTATGCATTATTATTGCATAAATGCATATTAACATTTGATTGTGGTTGATGAATTTGTGTTCTATGTTACATTATGATTGTGGTTGACGGATGGAGATCGAGAGGAGACAGTACCACTTAGGATTTTGAGATGGATATGGATATGGTTACTATTATGATTATGGTTCTGATGAGATTGAGAAGATGAGCTATCTAGTGGATGCTGGCCGGGCCTGCTCATTGCAAGGGCCGCTATTAGTCGAGTCAGGGCTGTATGGTGCAAACTAATGACGGCCGGGCCCATTGGACATAAGAGACAGATTATTAGATTCAGTGAGCCATAATAGGGGGATCGGCTCCCCACATTGGTTATTAATATGGTATTGTGGACCATATCTCATTCTTGTTTGATCGTATGATTTGTCTATCTATGTGTCATTGTGCATAGCATGAGCATTAGAGTTCTGCATGTAGGGCACCAATTTAATAGCTAGTATCATTCATTGAGTCGAATGCTCATTCATGTTCAATTATGTTTTTCAGGTCGAGAAATAAGCTTGTGAAGGGATTATAATTGAGTAGAACTGCCAATTTCCTTTCGGCAGTAATTTATATTATAAGTGTTGAGTTTTGTAATTAATATGTATATAATTATATTAGTACTTTAGAACTCCGCAATGTTACGTTTGGAATCTTTATTTTATGTATCATCAATTATTATGTATATTCCGAGTTAATAATTATTTGTTAAGGAGAGTCCAGTAATATGATATTTGTATATTGCAATGATTGAGTTAATAGCCTATAGTAGCTTTGATTTTGATTTGTGTTGATAGTTTAACTAGATCTGCTTAGTATTTAGGCCCATAACCCTATTATGTGGTATGTTGTCGTCTAGTGTGTGGTCAGACTTACTACGGGCACTAGTAGTCACATGCATTTTCCGTGTCCTAGTGTCAATCACGTGCCCTCAGATTCAGGACGTGACAAAGATGGTATCAGAGCATGATCTTGTGACCTGAATAAAGATATGGTCGTATGGGTTTTACATGAGTTAGGTTGTGACATGTGGAGTATAGGATTCCTTGTTGTCTTTTGAGTCTCACTTGCTTTCAATTCAGCATGGTCAGTGGTTAGTGTCTCTGGTAGCAAAGAGCATTACTTAGGTGTACATTATTTGAACTTCTCTAATTTTAATTGTGAACAAATGATGATTATGGATAATGATGATGAGATTTTAGTTATAATGGCAAGATTAATGTTTATTTGTTAAGATTTAATATGGTTGTTAATTGTTAGTTAGGATCCTTAATAAGTTATAAGTGGTGTAATTTATTATTATTTTTGAAGTTGTATTGATTGATGGAGCTATTTATTGGGAAATGCAGAAGATGGAAATTCTGTCTGATATCTTTGTTTCTTTAAATTATTGGAGTATTTAGTCTGACAATTTCTTCTATTGATGTCTTTTAGTAATAGAAATACCCTATTGCCTAAAAGATAGGATAAGCCTAGCTTGCTTTGTTTCTAGCTATCCCGTGAAGTAAATTGATTATTTTCATATGCATAAGGATGAACAGCTATTACCTTGGATAGAGTTAGGAACTGTAGTTGTTTGATTGGTCTTATTAGTTATATCTACACAATATCTTCTTTTTAGCTAGATCATTTTTTGAGAAAAAGTTTACCATAGTTTCGGTAAGGATAGTGAGACTATTATTTATTAGGGACACAGGTATCAGGCAACTCACTATCTAGTTCTAACTTTTTTCCGAGTTTGAGAATTCTCTCTTGACCCAATAGTTAACCTTTCTAATTATCAGCTTAATTTTATGACATCCTCTTCATCTTCCTCTCCCTTTAGACCTGATCCTTTTCTTTACCAAGGCCTTCCCCCAGAGATTCGAAGCAATATCTCCAAAAGAACCCTCAAGAACTTAGCCTTTGAGCATATTTTTAAGTATCAAATATGTCTCATTCGCAAGTATGGCTCTCAGTTTGTGAGAGAACTGACTATCCACCTTGAGTATCCTTTTCCTGAGACCTTATGCTTTCATGGATATGACAGTGGATTCATTTTGGAAATGGCCTAAAGAATTCCTTTGCTTTCCGTGGTATTTTCTTTATCTCTATTATATTGCTGTAGAAATTCAGCCCTTTCATCTTTTGCAGTATATCCAATATTTAGAAGGCAATAATGTGGCTAACCCACATTTGGTTACCTTCCTGCGTTGGTTTAACCCTTTAGACCAGTGGATGAGATTTCATATTACTAGTTTGGGTAAGTCTTTTTGGACAGATGGTCCCATCGTTCGAACTATGCTTATTTGTCATTATCTTTATACTGCTGTGAGCGATCTTTTAGGCACCCGTCTGGTTGTGAATTCCCAAGTTCTTGTTTATAATAATATTATTTTTCATTTTATAGGGACGTGTTTGATTATTCAAATGAGTGTAATGCCTTTCAGCACTATATGTGTGAGAAAAACAATATTGCTTTGTGTGAAATGTGGCCCCCTAATGAACCTAATACTCCATGGTGGGATTTTCCTCCTGAGTATTGTTGCGAGATTTGTTCTGCTAAAGATGATTGGAATAAAAATTGTCTTAGGGAACTGTATCAGAGAGATGGTTCCCAGCCTATGATGCCTAATGATGATAAGTTTGACCCTGCTAATCATATTTGGACTCACCTTATGGAACCTTCTTCAGACTCTACTGATTTTGATGAGACAACCTTCTTCAGTTAGTATGATGATGATGATGATGACGACATTATGAATTTGTCCCCCTCCCATGAGCCTATCTATAAGTGATTAGTTAAGAAGTTTGTTGTGGAAATCGATGGTAGTTATAATGTGAGATTTGCTAGGTTTGTAGGGTCCTAGATCTGTGTAGGTGTATTTCTTCATTTTCCTTGTTGTGAGGAAGTAATTTTTCTTTTATTTTTTGGTTGTGATGTGTGCAGGTGTTGAGGTAGGGAACAGGACTAGAGACACTACCTCAGTAGGTTGTGTAGACCTGTGTGATGTACCCATTTTTTTGTATAAATTTATGTCTAGTATAGTATATAAAAATAATTAAGTATTAGTGTATTTTGAGTAGATTATAATGATTGCGATGATTTAAAGAGTTCATAGACTTTAACGAAATTAATTTTGATGATAATTGTTAGGGAGTATGATTATGAGATTTATTAAAGTTTGGATATTGTAATAAATTAGAAAAAAAAATTTGTGATGCGGTTTTAGTATAGGACTTAGAAAGATATGAGAAATTGAACTGAGATTATAAATTAATAAAATGTAAGTCTATATAAGATATTATTGAGTTTCCCTTGCTTTCAATTCAACGGTAACGTGGTGTTTATGAGATATGATGAATTCAATGGCTTTTATTATAATTGTGATTATCATAAAGTTGTACATATCTATATAATGTTACTAAAGATTCTTAGCGATGAAATTCTTTTGAGTGTAGAGAGTATAATTAGACTATAAGGATTTGAGTTTCTATAAAGTGATAAGATGTTAAGGTTATAAGAATTGTGAATCTGAGGATTCTCGGGGATTTAATCTATGAAGGTATAAAATAATCTAAATTAAAATTTTAAATGATTTTGAGATAAAATGTTTTAGTTTTCATTTAATCTGGTAAATGAACTCAATATGATGATTGATTTTAAAAAGTGATTTTAAAAATAATTTGGAAGGTTATTATTTTGGAACTCTGTACTTGTATCTAGTGTGTTTGTGTATATGCATTGAGTCTGGCATTGAAATAGTCATGCATCATCAGTCATACATTATGAATCGCATCAATCATTGCATTACAGTTCATATTGTTTAGTATCCCTGGACACAGTACCTTGAGTTCTAAAATAAAAAATGAAAATATTTTGATTCTTACAAATGATTTTACATAGTTTTGGAAATTTAAACAATTTCGAACATACTGAAATGGATTTAAGTCCTCGGGATGAGATACTACTTTAACATATTATATATAGAAATATTTGATAGTAATATTTTCACAGTGAATTTTGATAAGGGAAAGAATTTTATTAGATAATAAAGTAGAGTTAATATTTGGCGGTATTTCGGAAGTCTATATGTTTAAGTTGAGATAAATTTAGAATAACATGGATTGGTAAAGACACAAAAGTTGTATAAAGATTTCATTGAATTCATTATTTTTATTTTTATATAGATAAGTTAAATGACTAGGAATGTGATTTTAGCATAATGTAAATGGGAGATTTTAAGTGACTTAATGTTATGGATTAAATATACTTGATTGCGAGGCAATAGCTCTTTAAGTTATGATATTGATGTATTTTATAAAAAGAGAGTAAGTCTAAAATAATTGTAGAATTACTGGTTTGTATATCAATTAGTGTGTATGCGTATGTGGTGATTTCAAATTGATAAGATAAAAGTATATATAAATTGGAGAAGTTAGCTAGAGCAAGTCAGAGTGGAAAAATAATTATTAAGTTTAGATATGTTTTCATTTATAAATGAAATAAATAAGGAAATTATTATTATTAGAGTTATTATTCATGACCAAATATAATAGAAATTATAATTTTGGTGAGATATTAAACATGAAAATATTTATTGAGGTTATGAGAGATTAAGTGATAATTATTAATATGGAAAAGAATTATGGAATATCAAAAAAAGCTATTAATTTAGAATTATCTGTGAGATTCTCATATGATCAAAAGGTTATATTAGTTTTATCTAAGATTAAACAAATATTTAGAGATAAGAAATTATTAATGAATTGTTTAAGGTTTAGTTAGAATAGACATGGATATTAGAATAAATTGTATTGGAGATTTATTTGTTTATATCATTTTGTGTCTTGTTGAACTTGATATGTTATTAGTAGTTAAGATAGTGTGTTAGAGTACGCAGCAAAAGCGAGGTGGAGAAGTTTTTGAAAGGTGTTATATTTGAAAATTTGGGGATAAATTTTCTTAAGAGGAAAAGATTAAAATGCCCTGAATTTTTAATTTTTTTTTAAATCTTATTTTTGTACGAAAATATATTATTCTATTATTTTATTTATTTAAGCAAATATTAAAGTTATATTTTATTAAATTATATATATTCATACTATTTGAATATGTATTATTAATGATAGTTTTATTTAAATATTATATATGTATATAAAAATTGAAGAAGTATTATATATATTTAGTTATGAAAATATTATAATGGTTATTTAGAGAATTTATATTTTGATATCGAAAATTAATATTATGTTCGATTAAGCTAAATTATATTGCTAATTATATAAATTACCGGAAGTTCGGGATTTCATTATAATTACTATTATTATGAATAAGTTTTATAAATTGAATTATTATTGTGTAATTATGGTTTGTTATTATTATTATCAGTATTATTAATATTATGATTATTATTGTTATTAGTATTATTATCGGTATTATTATTATTATTATTATTGTTTTAGTATATATATATATATATATATATATATATATATATATATATATATATATATATATATATATATATATATATATATATATATATATATATATATATATAAGTATGTTTATAAGTATGTTTAAAGTAAATTAAAAGAAGAAGGAAATGGAGTATTGTTATTGGTTGTTGAAGGAAAAATGGGACAGAATGGGAAACATAAACGGTGAAAGAGAAGATGAGGGGGGAGAGAGAGAGAGAGCGGGCATGCTGGAAGTTGGAGAGCCACCGTCCAGCTAGCAGTGGGCTGCACCACCACCACCAGTGGCTAGCCCACCATCCAGTGATCTCAGAGGAAGTAGCTGCACCTCCTTCGGGCGGCGTACACAAAAAGAGAAGTCCTACCGGTGCTGAATCTTCAATACCAATTTTCGGCCGATTTCGGCGGCCAAATCAAGCAAGGCCGGTCCCGTTTGACTCCTGGTGTCAAGAGCTTCCTTTTGGTACCTGCCATGCCTCCGATCGGCCACTGGATGCGGAGATCGGAGCTATGGAGGCTGAAGTTTTTAGGCATTTTTCGGCGAGATGGCGGCGATTGACAGCGAGTGGAGGTAATATTTGTGATCCTGGCTTCAAGGTGAACTTGCTGATGTGAAGATCTCCCAAATCCTCCACCGGCAGCGGCAGAGGATGGCAGGTCGGCGGCACTTTGGTGGCAGCACGTGGGGTAGTCCAGTAGCTCCGTTTCGTCATTCCGTTGTGACTCTCGACGTCCGTATGATCAAAATTTGTGAAAGTTAACCCGAAACTCTTATATCTCAGTTGTTAATTGAGTTACATTATGTTTAACGGATTCTAGTTTGTAGTTGTTATAAGGTTGTTGAGTTTGTTGTTGAGTATGAGTTGGGAGGACCTAGGAGGGATCGCTGAGATTGTGCTATCTGTTAAGGTTGTTTTAGAAGTATTATATTTTCTATTGTTTTGGGTAGTATCCGAGTTTAGTGAGGTTCTATCGAGATCTTGATAAGAGTCTCAACATTCTTTAAGTTATGTCTGGTTATGTGAGTCGTTCATATCTTGATAATATCCTTTGTTGTCTAGTGTCAGTGTTCTGGCGTCTTCCTGGTTCCAAAGGTTGCACTTCCGAGGGAAGCCAGTCAGATGCGTCGTCAGTTAGGTGAGTGATACTATCTAATATATTACTCCGTCTTTATATGCATTTGCATCTATTGTATGTATATATATGTATATTATGCATTATTATTGCATAAATGCATGCTAACATTTGATTGTGGTTGATAAATTAGTGTTCTATGTTACATTATGATTATGGTTGACGGATAGAAATCGGAAGGAGACAGCACCACTTAGGATTTTAAGATGGATATGGATATGGTTACTATTATAATTATGGTTATGATGAGATTGAGAAGATGAGCTATAACTGGTGAATGCTGGCCGGGCCTGCTCATCGCCAAGGCCTTTATCAATCGGGTCAGGGCTGCATGGTATATACCAATGACGACTGGGCCCATTGGACATAAGAGACAGATTATTGAATTCAGTGAGCCAGAATAGGGGGATCGGCTCCCCACATTGGTTATTAGTGTGGTACTGTGGACCGTATCCCATTCTTGTTTGATCGTGTGATTTGTCTATCTCTGTGTCATAGTGCATAGCATGAGCATTAAAGTTCTGCATGTAGGGCACCAGTTTAATATATTAGCTAGTATCATTCATTTAGTCGAATGCTCATTCCTATTCAATTATGTTTTTCAGGTCGAGGAATGAGCTTGTGAAGAGATTATAATTGAGTAAAACTGTCAATTTCCTTTTGGCAGTAATTTGTATTATAAGTGCTGAGTTTTGCAATTAATATGTATATAATTATATTAGTACTTTAGAACTCCGCAATGTTACTTTTGGAATCTGTATTTTATGTATCATCAATTATTATGTATATTCCAAGTTAATAATTGTTTGTTAAGCAAAGTCCAGTAATATGATATTTGTATATTGTAATGATTGTGTTAATAGCCTAGAGTGGCTTTGATTTTGATTTGTGTTGATAGTTTAACTAGATCTGCTTAGTATTTGGGCTCATAGCCCTATTATGTGGTATTTTGTCATTTAGTATGTGGTCAGGCTTACTACGAGCACTAGTAGCCACGTGCATTTCTCATGTCCTAATGCCAGTCACGTGCTTTCGAATTCGGAGTGTGACACCATATGTCGGAGTTAGAACAAATTGAGAGTAACTTCTCCACTGTAGACAAGACGGCTCCGGTTTATAGATCAAATTATGGGAGGGAGGAATGTCCGGCAGAGATCGGTGTCTCTCGGGAAAATACTAAGCTTTTGTGTTTGACCAGTAGTCAATGTGGGATAGTACGAGGAGTGAAGATCCCCTATAGACACTGAAAAAATGAATATAGACTATCTCACTAGACAATTATACTCGACCAACGATGACTCCATACCCTCATAAAGAATTGGGAAGGGAGATATTAGGATTGTCTAGCTGCTATATGAACGCTAGGTATGGACAATCATAATATCTCACTATTATTTGAAACAAGTAAAAAAGAAAAATTAATATATTATTATGAGACAAATAAAATATTTATATTGAATTAATTTGACTCTGTTTGTTTTGTTTGATTATAATTAATGACTGGACTCGCACTTTTTTATTTTTTGTTTAATTTATTTTTTGAATATTTTAATTTATAAATTATTATTATTATTATTCTTATTATTATAAATTTAAATATTATGATAATTTTTAATATTAATACAAATAAAATTTATTAGTCATCATGATATATATGGGGTAATTAAATGAATGTTAAAAAGGTATTAAATATATTACTCCGATAAATTTTAATTCCAATATGTAAAAATGTAATATTATGAAAAAATTAATAAAATAATTTAATTTTTAAAAGAAATACTGAATATATGATAAAATTTTAATTTAATTAATCTTTAATTTTCACTTTTATTAAATATATAAATTTAATATAGATTTTTTTTTACCAATGAATTTAATATAGATTTTGATGCGACTATACCTTTAGGATTGATTTTTAACTTATTTTTTCAAATTAGGTTCTCATTATTTTTATTCTTTAACTATTTTGATTAAATTGTATATAAAAGAAAATTAAACATAATTTACTAAATTTTATAAATTTTTTAAAAATTTTTAATTACTTACTATGTATATTTGTTATTTAGTTTAAAATATTTTTAGTCATAGTTCATTAAAAAATAATTCAATATTTTTTATAAAAATAAAATATAATTCAAATACAATTTTCAAAAATAAATTATTACTCACCCTCAAACAAACACTTAATGATACAAAATAATAATTAATGCATAATATAATTTTTGGCTCAAAGAAACATAATCTATTTATAAAATATTGGATTAATTTATAATTAGAATTGAAAGATAACTTGATCCTTAAAAATTTATCAAAATTTAAAGCAAAAGTGTTGAGTCTGTGTATGATTTCAAAGTAGAATAATCCACCAATAAAATTTAATCCAAAGGGGGTGATGAAGTTATCTTCAAAATTATAAAATATTAAATTTAAAATTCAGCAAAAATTAAATTAATATTTTAATAGTTAATTAAACATATAAAAATAGAATTATTTGTTATGAAAAATTTTAGTAAGTTCATAATAATAAATTAATTTAAAAGATAATTATATTTTTCAATGCCTAATTTCACATGACTTGGCAATGTAAATATAAAATCTTGCTAAAATTGCATAGTTACTGTTTATAATGAAAAATGATTAAGACTTTTAGTTTATATTGAAAATTGTTTGAGATGGAATTTGACATTAAATAGATTTAATAATAGCTTGCAACCGAGATATAGTTTAACAGTAAGTGTATGATGGTTTGCAAACCAAGGTATAATTTAATAGTATCTACATCTTCATTTGAATAATAAATACATGAGTAATTTATCCTGCCAATAATAAAAAAAATTAATAATGGCTTGAAAATATATTTGTATATAGATTTTAATAGAAAATAGTAGCTTTAATTATTATTTAGACACATGTTCATTTATAAATATATATATGGACACATGTCTAGTTTAAATTATTTAATTTAATTGTAATATTAACAATACTTAAGAACAATTATATTTAACAAATTAAAAAAATAAAGGATTCAATACATGCACGTGCACAATATCCAAAGTTCGTTGCCCCAAAGCCCAAACGGAACTAACAAAATCATCTCCTATCCCCCACCCCCACCGTCAAAACTTCCTTCGCTACCCAATAGAATCGCAAACTCATCACAATTCATTCCCACGATGGATTCGCTCCGATCACCGTCGCTACCACCACCACAAGAGCCGTATCGAAACTGGGTGGAGCTTCCACGGGACATAACTGCTTCGATCCTATGGAGACTAGGTTCAATCGAGATCTTGAACACTGCGCAGTTCGTTTGCTCCACTTGGCGTAGGATCTGCAAAGACCCCTCTATGTGGAGAACGATTGACATGCACAATATGGGTGATCTTTGGGATATGGATTACGATCTTGAGAAAATGTGCCGGCTTGCTGTTGATTGGAGCTGTGGTGGCTTGCTCGATATCAATATTGAGTACTTTGGTACTGATGATCTGCTCATTTACATCGCTGATCGGTAATTTTTCTGGGTATTGATGGTTGGTGTCACTGTGTTTATTAGCTGAATGTGTTGGTTTTCTGAATTTTATGATAAGGGTTTCGTCTAGTAAATTGTTATTGTGATTTTTTGTGTTTGGTCTTTGAAGTTTTACTGCTGTACTAGACTCATATATTAGATGATAATTTGAGCCATTTTTTGCAAAAATGGGAGCTTTTTGTTCATTTTTGCTTTGTGGGTATGTTTCATTATTTATATTTAGAAGAAACTAAATTTACTTCTGAGAAATTCTTGTCTTCTAGGGTAGCATTTTGTCGAAGGGGCTTTGTTTTTCCCCGTGAACAACTCTAGGAAAACAATCTGGTACCTATTGGAAACTAACTACAGTTGTTTTGTGTTATAAGCTGGATAGTGGGCATTGAATATTTGAAATTCAGGATCTTTGTAGCCTGACTTATTGTCTTATGTTTCAACGTACTTATTAGTTATCAGCGTGCAAATTTTGAAGACAATTATTTTAATTATTTTTAACAATACGGTTGAATGGTTTAGCCAGGTTCCTGTGTGGGCACATGAATTTGGCAAATGCTTCTGGATGATGGTTTACGTCGGAAAGAGGACAAGTTTTCTCGTGTTTAATGGAGCAGCAAGCTTCTTGTTGCTTTCTGCCTACCTATGAAAATGATGATTTATGATCTGCACATCCCTTCATCTTCATTTTTGTTGTTCCCTTATCTGTGTCTGCCCTTCTGGAGATCTGATTGAAACTATGTTCCCCTTGTGTATTGTGAGCTATGATAGAATATAGATACTTTGTGCAATATTTTTCTTCTCTATGATATTCTTCAAGATTCATATGTTGAAGCTCCAATATGTTACACTCAATGTCCCTTTAAATATTGTTTATCTGCTGGCATCAATCTGCTGACTTTTAATATTGCGTTCTTTTATGACTACCTTGCAGATCAAGTCATCTGAAACGACTAAGGCTTGTAGCTTGCTATAATGTTTCGGATGAAGGATTTAGTGAAGCAACTGCAAAATTTCCTTTACTGGAGGAGCTTGACATTACTCATTGCTTATTATCAGGCAAGGCTCTTGAAGTTGTTGGACTTAATTGCCCTCTACTCAGATCATTGAAGCTGAACAGCCAGGTGTTCAGGATCCCACATATAGAATGCAATGAGGAGGCACTAGCTATTGCAGAAAACTTGCCTCATTTATGCTCTCTTCAGATTGTTGAAAATAAGTTGACAAATGAAGGCCTGAATGCCATTCTAGATAGTTGTCCGCACCTAGAATCACTTGACTTGCGCTGCTGTTTCAATATTAGTTTGGATGGGAATTTAGGGAAAAGATGTGCTGAACAGATCAAAGATTTGCGGCGTCCCTATGATTCCACTGATGACTATCCATTTGATACTGAAATTCCCGTTGGATCATCTGAGGAAGACTACCCATCTGGATTTTCTGAGATTGATGTTTTGACTGATGATGATGATGACTATTATGAATTCTCCGGCGGGAGTGATTATTCTGACTTTGGGGATTTATATTTTTATTAGTGCCTTCTTGATGATGTCAAGACTTACTGAGGTGAGGAAATCGAGGCCATATTAGTGCAGGCTCTAACATACATTTTGGTGTTTATAATAGTTGCCACTGCTAGCTCTCCATGGAATGCCAACATTAATGATGATCGTATTGAGATGTTGTAGGTGGAGATGTATTTGACTACATACTGGAATTTGGATGCAGTTGTGGGTGAAGATGATTTATATGACATCTGCAATACTTGCCAAATGTTTAATCAAATAACTGTAAAGCAGGTCTATGTTTTCTCCGGGAGTCCTGTTGTACTCTCGCAACTCGTTTTCTTATATAAACCCTTTTTTAAACATCTGTATCATTAGATGAGTATGTGTTAGCATTTACTAGTTTTTTTTATTTTTCCCCCTGCGTTTGTGTATTTAAATTTAGGGATACGTAATGTAGTTGTTGATATGCATGTGAAATTTGCTTTCGGCTTTTAGGGGAACAACCCAATTTCATTTATGAAGTGCTTTTTCTTGCGTGCATCAAATGATTATGGCACATCGCCCGCCTGTCTTGATCACAGGTTGGATCTTCCTTCACTCAACTCATTGTGCATGATGTTTAAATATTAACTCTTTTGCTGACCCTGGATTTTGCACGTGGGGATCAAGAATCGATAATCATTGTGATTATGTAGGAAAACTCAGTTATGCATGATATCTAAATATTGCCTTTGCGCTTAGATTAGATTCTGCGCAGGGGAATTAAGAATCAGTAATCGTCGCGATGCTGGAGCAAGGGATTTGTGTCTTCTATGGTTGCATGAGTGGTTGGTGTGTTCCATGGGAGTAACCTAGATTGAAAATGTCAACACCTAAATCATTTTTTTAATTTCTTTTGTATGATCCTTTTATTTTATTTTTCATTTCCTTTTGTATGATGTTCTCTCTTTGCCCCATTACCCTATTCTTTCGATTCTGTGCCCCAACTCCAATACCCATGAATAAAATTAATATAAGCTTCAGCAATCAAGAGAATGAGAAGATTTGCAACCAGAAAGACATGAGCTTGCGGAGAAGACAATATGAAATAAACATTAAATTACAATGAATCCAGTAACAAAAAACGTAGAAGATGAATAAAAAATCTAAAATGAAGCAAGAGTTTTGCTATTAGGATAAATTATATGGAGGGGAAGTTAAGAAAAATATGAAGCCAAATGTGAGAAAAGAGCAAAAACCCATTTATTGGTGATTACGAGAAAGAGCTACAATACAATAAGAGCAAATATCCCCTTACCAGAGAGAAACAGATAGTAAAAGAGGGCAAAATCATGAACTATTGAGAAAAACCCAAAAGAACAAACCGAGTCATTAATACAGAATCAAAAAAAAAAAAAAAGTACACTTTTCTTTGTACCTCTTTCTTTCGTTTCAAATCTGATTCAAAAATAACTTTCATATTTTGATAATATGAAAAATTTTAATTTGTTTCTCCATCCTACATAAAAAAGATTTTGATTATGGTTAGTTGGGCAAAAGAGAAAGGAGAGATGGAGATAGAGAAGGGAAGTGACAGTTGAAATTGAGTGTTTTACGTCAGTGATTTGAAGCTTATTGCATTAGTAGGGGTAGGGAGAGTAAACATATCAAAAGAGCAAAGAGAAAATGTGTTCATCGTGATTTGAGCCTTAACCTTAACTTTTCACATTATTGAAATCATGATAACTATTATATATATATATATATATATATATATATATATATATATATATCACTTCTTAAAAAAATATATATATAAAAATACATTAAATTAATTTATCAAATAGTAAAGTTTATACCAATATACCAAATATACATAAAAATATATACCAATTGTATATAAATATATACAAAAGATATATAAAAAATTACATGAAATGGATGTTAATTCTTGAGACTTGGAAAATGTACACTAAATATTAAGTATATACTAGACATATAAAAAACATATACAAACTGTATACTATATATATACCAAACATATACTTTTTTTTTTTTTGTGAATAAACTGAAAAATATACCAAATATTACTATTTGTTCTAAAAATATACCAAATATATATGTAAAGTATACCATATAAATACAAAACAAATACCAAATATATATGTAAAGCATACCATATAAATACAAAACAAATACCAAATATATACCATTTTATGGGTCTTTTTTTGTGAATAAACTGAAAAATATACCAAATATATACCATTTGCTCAAAAACATATACCAAACATATACATAACATATACCATATATATTCAAAATAAATATCAAACATATATCATTTTTTGGATTTATTCTTTTTGCAAACAAACTGAAAAATATTAAACATATACCATTTGCTAGAAACATATACCAAAAATATATGTAATGTTACCACATATGTACAAAATATATACCAAACATATACCTTTTTATGGGTATGTTCTTTTAGTGAATAAATTGAAAAAATCACCAAACATATATGTAACGTATAGCATATATATACAAAATAGATACCAAACATATATTATTTTTTGGATATGTTCTTTTTGTGAACAAATAGAAAAAGTATACTAAACATATGCCGTTTGCTCAAAAAAATATTCCAACCATATACCATTTACTCAAAAAAAATTCCAAACATATATAATTTTCTAGGTCTTTTTTTTTTTTTTTTTTTTGTGAACAAACTAAAAAAAATACCAAACATATATCATTTGATCAAAATTACACTTATCATTTTTTTACAATTAAAAATAAATTGATGAGACCTCATGATAAAAATTGAATTCCCAATGAGTAATTAGGAAAAATATAAGTATAATGAATATTTTATTTTTAGGTTTGATACAAGTACAATAGTAATTAAATTTTTAAAATCAAAGTGAAAAAAATTTATTTTAAAAGATTTCTGTATAATTATAATTCATGACAAGAAAATTTAAATATTAAATTAGAAGGACAATCACCCAATTGATTTTAGATAATAAAACTAATTAAGACAGTGATTTAACACAATAATATTTAGTAATAATATTACAACTAACATTAAAAGATAGATTTTTTTTTTTTTTTTTTTTTTGCCAAGGAAAAGCTTTAATTTAACGAGTTTGGGATTTCTTCTTTGATTGCAACAACGCACCAGAGAAGTACTACATCATCGAAACAAAGGTAAGATTTTCAATAGATTTTTTTATTTAATGATTTGTATTTTAACTTCTTAATTTAGTTCTTAGTTGTAGATTCCATGTTTTCTTCAATTTATAAGTAATTCCTCAATCTCAAACTAATTTTTCAATTGTTGTCGCATGTTGAAATTTTAATCTTCTTTGTATCATTCCAATTTTATCGGATGTCCCTGTAGGGCCTTTGTTGGGCTTTAATCGCTTGAACTTATTAAGTAAAATAATTTTTGGTATGTAATTTTTGAATAAAACAGCTCAGATTTTTAATAATTAATAAAGTGTTTGGGAAAAATTTATTTCTTTTGCGGATGAATTTTCATTAAAAATTTATTAGCGAATGAACTTTTTTATGTTGATTAACTATGAAAATTCGTTCATTCTATATATAAGTATCTCAACTCTGATTTTTTCAATTGCTATTACATGATAATTTGCGAGCCAAGGCTAACCTGAGAAAAGCTGTGCAGGAAGAGGTAAAAGAAATTAGCTTGCTTTGGCCTTATTATTAATATAAAGAGAAAATTATTATTTAATTTATAAAATTTGACATAATTAATTAATCAACTCTTTAATTTAATTAAATTTGGCCATACTATCTAGTTATTTTGTATAGTTTTTATACTTTTTTTCTATTAAATTTATGAAAATAACCAAAATGTATCATTGTATATATAGTAAATATAATTTTAATTCTATTAATTAAAATAAAAATAAAAAATTATTATAATTTTATGATATTAAATGTGATTATTATATAATTATTATATAATTTTATTAATTTGAATTTTTTATTTTTAAATAATAAAATTACAATTATATTTATTATATATATAGGAAATTTAACATAAAAAGTACTAAAACTGGACGAAATGACTAAATAGTTTGATATAACTAAAATTGATGAGCTAATTGATTAGTTTTTCAAAAAGTAAAAACTAATTAATTAACTAAGAAACCTCAAGAACTAAATAATAATTTATCATTATAATCATAATAAGGTCAAAGCAAAGCAAATAGAATGAATCTTCATAAATTTAACATAAAAAAAATATAAAAACCTATACGAAATAACTAAATAATTTGACGGAACCCAAACTAAACTGAAAGAATAATTAGTTTATTTCTCAAAAGTAAGGATTAGTTAGTTAATTAGGTCAAGTTTCAGGGATTAAATAGTAATTTACTTTTATTATAATTTTTTTTTTCATTGTGTTTAATGACCTATCTGTTAGTCTAATCAGTGTTATAATTTATTGCTCAATTATTATTATTTTTTTTATAATAATTTTTTGCTTAATTATTATGCCTTATGTAAATTGTAATATGCGAGAAAATTATGTAATATGTGCTTATCTATTTAAATGAATATACGAAATTTAAGATAAGGAATGCAATGATTCTTTTGATTGTATATAAAGTTTCTACTGGGTGGTGGAGAAGAGTCTACAATTTGCAATTTGCAGTATGTATAATGCTCCATTACTAACAAGGAGATCCATATAATATTTTTATGTTCTTAGTTATTATGCAATGTTTACAGCCTTAGGGTATAACTCAGCAATGACAGAGTTAGGGGTCTGAAAGTGGCTATAGCTCCCTTCAACTTTTGAAAATTTAATATATAGTATGTTAATTTATGTAAAAATTAAAATTAGCAATATATGGTATGCTAATTTATAGTATAGTATAAGGTTTATATTGTATTTGGTCCATTTTAGAAAAATAGTTCTGACTCTGTCACTAAAATAAAATTGGTTTAAGTTCTAGTTTTGGAATATGCCACAAAGCAAATAACAAATTCTTTAATTTGAGTCGTTAGATTTTGCTACCAGAGCATTTTAGGGGTTTTTGAATCTTTGTGAACTTCATTTTGCAGTAATTTTGAGAAATATATATAAAGATGTAATAGATCTGTATGTCAAAAGTGAGCTCATATACTCTATATGTATATCTCTTTGTGTATAATTTTAAAAACGGAATAACAAATACTTATGCTTTTGTTAGTAAACTTGCTAGCTTATGAATAGTAAATAAATAATTTATATGATACTTGATTATGAAATTTAATGTTATGAGGATTAATGTAAGATATGAAATTCAATATTAAATATTTTTATTTTTAATCATGATAATTATATTTAGGCCAATTCTAAGGTGTCTTAGGGATAATTTATCTTACTCATTTTAACCTATTATAGTAGGTCATTAACAGGTAAAATATAACATGTTATTCAAGTTGTAATTATTAATTCCACTTTATAAATATTTTAATTCTATATGTATTTTAATCAAATTAAAATTAAAGAAAATATATAAAAATACCTAAAAAAATTTAAAATACACTTAAAAATTAGTTTTGTACTAAAATTTTTTTAATAAAATCCATAATTTTATAATATAAATATGTAATTTCATATAAAATTATATGTTATCTTACAAATTACTTTTACTTTTGATATTTTTCTATTTGACGCTAATCAACTATAATTTGAACAAAATAGATTAATAAATTTTTTTCTTAAATTTTATGATTGTGTTAGACCTTATTATTAATAAAACTATAATTATTAATCTTAGTCATAAAATTTTATAAAAAATATTTACGAAACAAAGAGTGTAACTAAAAAGTTATTAAAATTATTTATTACACTTTCAATATATATATATATATATATATATATATATATATATATATATATATATATATATATATATATATATATATATATAGTTTTTTATTATTTTTAAAATTTTAAGAAATTTTGGTTCAGTTCAGTTTTTATGTGAGAAAAACCGAAAAACCCAAACCGAATTATACATATATATAAAATATATCATAAAATGTCAATAATTTTCTCTTAGTTTAGTGGTAAATAGACATTTATTACCTTAAAATCCTAGATTTGACACATGATAATTTCAATTTTTTGGTTATACAATTAAAAAAAAGAAAGAAATTATGCATTATTGAGCAATCGAACCCGCACCTCCCAAGTAAATTAATTATATATCATCCATCCAAACAGACCTCAATATCATGTTTGAAATTAAAAGCAAAAATTATATATATATATATATATATATATATATATATATATATATATATATATATATATATATATATATATATATATATATATATATATATATATATGGTTACTAATTTACCAAATCGAACCAGATATTTTTAATTCGGTTTGATTTCAATTTTTAGTAATTTCAATTTTCCTTATTCCGTAACATCATATTTTTAGTAATTACAATTTAATCCAAATAAGAGAGTGTTTGCATAATTTTTTGCCACTTTACCAATTTAAAAATTTTAGAAGTAACTTTTAATCATATTGGAGTGTAATTAATTAAAAATTCATTGGAAACCAATTAATAATGATAAGATTAATAAAAATAATAATAATTTTTTTATTAACATATTAATAAATATATATATATTTAATTATAATTCATAATATATCATAAAAAGATATATATATATATATATATATATATATATATATATATATATATATATATATATATATATATATATAATTTCACATAAATATCAAAATAATAATAGTAAAAATTAACGAATTAAAATTTAATTTACATATTAAAAATAAATAAAGTTGGTTAGAAAAATAAAAAAATTTATTTATTAGAGAAAATAACTTGTTAAGAAAGTTATAGGTTAAGAGATTCAATGATTATAATTAAATTTACATGATCTAATATTTTTAAATTAATTGGGATAAATTATTTTTGAGAGTTTGGGACACTTTAGAAGCCTCCTTATATTTAATATGTTATTGAAACTCATAATATATTTCCATATAGTATGTATACTACAATAAAAATAATACTAGCTAAACTCAAAAAAAAAAAATAATAAAATAAGTATCATTTACAATATATGTGTGATTGTAAAAATTTATAAATTCTCTAAATTTTAATGAACGATATAATAAGAAATCAAAAACTTTGATAAAAATTTGTTTTGCTTCTTAATTTAAATATTTATATTTATAAAAAAAATTACATGTATTATAAAGTATTATTTAAAATATTGAATATTTATTTCAAATTTACAATTTTAATTATCATTTGCTTAAAATACATAAATCAAACTATAAAAGTTATATGACAAATATTACTATTTCAATTATAATAATTATATTAAAAAAAACTTAAACCATACAAAATATATGATAAATTAATATTATTTATTAAATTATAATCATATAAGTAATTTTATAAAATACCATACAATGCGTGAACTCAATTAATTATACTCATTCTGTCTTAAAATATCTACAATTATAGAGAATTTTTTTAATTTATATGTTATTTTAAAATTTAAAAAAGATATTTATTATTTTTTTAATTTTATATTTTATTTATTTATCTATTAAATATTTATATTATTTTTTTATTTTTATATTAAAAAATTAATTTATTATTTTAAAATTATGATAATTTAATAATTTTTTTATTTATAATGAAATTTTAAATTATTAATATTTTAAGAAGGGTGTGGTATAAAATTTAAAAAAAAAATGGACATCTTTATGAAAACATCTAAAAACTAAAATTGAAGAATTATTTAAATTATTTTTAATTGGACTTTAATTTAATTTGAGGACCCCACATGAATAGGCCGTAAGCAATCAAGCAGGCCTATGTATCCGCCTATACAGTAATTAGCATTATTAGCTATTTCTTTAAAATAAAATTATATATTATATAAATAATAATAATTTCTCTCAGTATCTGACATGTAGGCCACGTAAGACTACTCTCACTAGGCACAAGTTACGGTGCATTCTGTGCTCACGTGACTACCTTCCTTTTAATTTCTCCCAAAAAAAAAGAATTTAAAAATATAGTATAATATATATTAGTATTAACCCGCATAAAATCAAAGCAGCCATGAATAAATGATTTTTCTTTGGCAAATAAATAAATGATCTTTAAAAATATACTTCATTTATAAATTATATAATTTTATAGTATTATATGAAATTTTTATAAAATTAAAATTATATCAGTAAATGAATATTTCGTTTTCTTTCAAATAAAAAATATGAATTTTATAAAATTTATTTATATTAAATATTCCTTTAAAAAAGTAGTTAAAAGATTATTAAACATATTAATTTATAATATTATTTTCGGTTTATTCAACAGCTAAAAAAAAATATATTTTTGATAAGTTATAATTTAATATAATACAATTAAATATATTTTTAATATGATATTTATATTAAAAATATATTTAATTATATTATATTAAAATATTATATTATGATCTATTAAATATATTTTATAATAATAAATATTTATGAAATTTCTTTTAGTTATATTAGAATAGATTTAATAATTTTATTATTATCTAAATTCAACTCTAAATTGTGTAAAATTTTTCTCTTTTAATTTCTAATTGTTTCTAAATATACAAAATTTTTTTATATTAAGTATTTTTTTAATTGTTTTATATTAAGTATTTATTCTTTAATTTGTATTCATCCTGAAATTTGTCAAAAACATTCTCTGTTTTCATACTGAATTTTTTTACTATTTTATTTTAGTAAATAAATTGAAGGTCATGCGACGCCGTTTTTGTCAGACGAGGGTTAGCCTACAACAAATAGGATCGTTATTTTTTATTTTTTTATTTTTTTTTTGTCTGACATGGAAATATAGAATGAGATCTTTGGGCGATGCTAAACTGACACCACTGTCCATTGACTTGACTCATAATAGCATGTAAGCTCTGACATGTCTACCACTAACAGGATGCCACGTTGTCCTTTCCGCGTTGACATTTGGGTGCCATTACCCCCCAAATTATTGGCGCCCGTTACTATTATTTCTAATTTTCGGCAGTCGCTGCTTGCTGAAAGATTGTTTTTTTTTTTTTTTAAATGATTTTATGATTTTACCACATCTATTATTAAAATAGCCTTAATTTATAATTAGATTAAGATACTAATTTTCTTGCCAAAACATTATTAAGAAAAGTATTTACAGTAAATTTTTTATAAATTAATAAATTTGAAATTATATAAATTTTATTAATTTAAAGAGATATCAATTAATTAATAATTATTTATTAATTTATCAAATATATTTATAATTTAAAATAAACTTATAATTTAAAATAACACTCGTTCAATAGATTAAAATTTTATTTTATTTTATAGAAAATATAAATTATTATATTAATAAGAGAAAACTAAAAGTCTAACAAATATAAATCCATTCATATCTACTTAATTTATAAGTATAATTTAATTATATTAATATTTTCGATATAACTGATATTTAAAAAAATAATAATAAATTTATATTTAAGAAAAACATGATTTGTAATTTTAATGAATTATTAATATATAATATGAATAAGATCAAGAGATTTCATAATAAGATTTTCAAAAAAATTATTGCCTTATTATTTTATCAAAACTATTAATTTAGCTCGTTAGTATAAATCATGATTAAAAAAATAATTATTTAATAAAGATTATTAATTTTCATTTGATGTTAATTTTTTTGAAATGGTTGCCTCTTTTCATTCTTTTTAAATTTCATTTGATGTTAATTTTACTCTTGATTTTATTTTTACTTTTAGTTTTTTTTTTTTTTTTTGTTTCTTCTCTCAATTTTATGGGATGCTTGGATATTAAGGCTCTTTTTTTAATTTTTTATTCTATTATTATTACCTTCTTTTTTATTTCATTTTTTCTTATTTTTAATTTTTTATAATTTTGAATATTCTTTAACTTGGCTTTTTTTATAATTATTTTTATGGCATGCTTGATTTTTATGACTTTTTTAATTTTAATTTTTATTCTATTTTAATTTTTAATTAATTAATTAATTAATTTTTATTTTTATTTCTTTTTAATTTTAGATAATAACTAACTTAGTCTTTTCGAAATATTGAATATCATATTATGCTTGCTTTTAAGTTTCTTTTTTAATTTATATTTTTGTTCTATTATTATTCTTAATTTATTTATACTTTCATTTTTATTCTTATTTTATTTTCTTTTTTTATTTATAATTTTGGTTATTTATTAACTTACTTGTAAATTATCCATTTTTAATAAAATATATAGAAATAAAAAAAATCATATTGCATAATATATAAATACTCAAAACATGCAATACTATATACTAAAATATGTGCAACACATACATTAAAAAAATTTCAAATTATACATATAATTATAAGTCACTAAATTAATACAAAAATTTAATATATCTACCTCTTTTATTGCAGAAATTCACAATACACAGTGGATAAATAAATCAAAAGAAACTGAAATAAAATTATAAGACAATTAAAAAATCAAAACTAACATATTATCAAATTAAAAAAAATACAGAAATTAACAAAACTTCAGAAAACTAACAAAAAAAAAACCCATGTTCAATTAATAACAATACAAAAAATACAAGAAAAAAATAATACAATAATAAATTCACAGAAAATTAATGGGAAGGTCCATAATCGGCTCTTTGCAAATAAGTTGCTGAAGGAAGTTTATCACTAATTAGTATAACATTCCAAACATTCCCTTATAGCCAAAGAGACAAGCCTACCTCTCAGCAGCATTAACAGCAAACCCAACCTGGTGGATTGGGATACCATGAGGACCCGTTGCAAGCTGCGATATAAAAACAATAGCACAAACAAAAGCAGCAAATACAAAAATCACAAAAATTAAGAAAAATACAACAAGAAATTCATAGCAAATTAGTTCATTATAGAAAATTAAAAAATACAATAAAAATTTACAGAAAATACAAAAAAAAAAAAGAAAATTAACAAAAAATTACAGACTAACAAAAAAATAAATAAAATACAAAGAAAATTTTACAACAAATACAAATTAGCAAAAAATATAAAATTAACTAATTAACAAAATTTAACAAATTAACAAATCACACATAAAAATTATCACATTATGAATGATTAACAAAAATACATCAAATTAACACACAATACAAAATTAACAAATTAAACAAATAAAAATTAATAAATTACACATATTCAACATTCATTACATTAAAAAATTGAAAAAAAAAACTATAAACCTATGTATAGAGAGGCCGGCGAACTGAACATGGAAGAGAAGCCAGAGAGCGAATAAAAATCCTAAATAAATTTTGCAAAAATTAATTAAACTAAAAAAAAAAAGGGAAAAAAAATACCTGAGCAATGATTGGCGGAAAACAAATGATAAATGGATAGTAGATGGATGGCAATTGGACAGCAAATAGGAGTAGAGCAGAGAGGGAAGAAGAAAAAGAGGAAGAAAAAGAAAAGAGAGAGAGTAAGAAGAAAGCGACAACTCGATTTATAATAATAATTTATCCATGGAATTACTGACAGACAGCCATATAGTATGAGTAATTCCATTGGTATATCAATAAATTATCTAAATCCTCATCCATTAACTTATAAAAGGATTATTGACAGAATTTATAAAATTACTAATAGAATTACTTAAGCCACGTACTATCCGTCGATCAACAGTCACTAAATCATCTGCAAATACTTGCGCCACTTTTTCCTGCCATATATTTTCAATCAAAATATTTCATCGGTAAATACTAACAAGATTCTGTCGATGTTACATTAGCAAATCTATTTATTTTTTTGTAGCATTTCATTGGTGATCTATCGGTACTTATCGACGATTTTTTTTTACCTGTAATTTCTATCATTATTTTACCATTTTCTTGTAGTGCACATTGCTCTAAGAAAGCTCTTCTTGAAAAGATCCATCACTTTTTGTTGAATTCACTCTCATTAGCTAGTTTTTTACAATGTAAGTGAGAGTTAAGAAAAATTAAATATTTACACCATTACTTCTAAATTTCCATTTTGTTTCCTTTCGCTTTTAAATTGGGAACTTGATGACAGATTTATAATTTTACAGTGCATATTTATGTGTTTTTATATATTTTTATTCAAATAAGTTTTATTAGTCATGAAAAATCACTCCAATGAATATTGAAAATAATAATATTGGTTTAATATCATTTGATACGTGATGTTGTAACTAATTATTAACAGCAAGTGCTTATCCATAACAATAAGCGTTGATAACATTATTAAATGTGAACATATATTAATAACATGTTAATGGTGCTATTAGATATTTACGATATCGATATAAGCTTTTTTAATTATGCAAATTTATATATCATGTGATATTAATGTTAATTTTTATTAGTATCCTTATCAAAAGAGGTTATTTGTGAAAGTAAATTGGAACAACATGATATAGTCCAATTATGGTAGCTTCATAAAGATTTACATAATCAAGTAATCACAGTCAATGTAAACAACGTGACCAAAAGTGGCTCCTCAATTGCCACAAAATTTAGTTGTATGTTAGGTAACAATGTCTAGGTTGAGGTGACAATATTTCCATTTTCATACTATCAATTAAAAATTATTGTGAGTCCAAAACCATTTAATTACTTGGCCCCATATTTCATTGAACAATGCCATTCCTAACCTAATGAAAGTCACACCCAAAATCTCTCTTACCCATGCATGCATGAATATATTATACTATAATTAGTTTCATCCCCTCATTACCAATTGGGGAAACACAACAAACCTATGAGAAATAAATAAATAAGAAATATTCATTCCAATCTAACCAACTTATGTGATCAAAATAATAATAATAATAATAGTAACACTGCAATTGAACACATTTCCTATTGCCTACTCTCCTACTTATTCTCATATATCATAGCCTGTCTTTTCTTCTTCCCCATCATCACCATTATCATTGTTTTCAAGTTTTAATGAAATTATTGTTCTAAAAATTAGAGATGGAAATTGGATTTGTCCCCACAATGATTCGCCAGTTTTTGCCCTACTTGGAATAAGGTTTCTTTTCTTTTATTTTCTTTTATTTTTTTTTTAAATTATGAATGGCTATAATATGAGACAAATTTTAACCTATTTATATTATCTCCTCTTATATTTTAAATTAACCATCGAAATTTGTCAAATAAAAAAAGAAAAGCTCAAATTTGAAAAAATATAATAAAATTTATAAATTAACAAATAATTAATGGTATTTTCTTAAATTATTTAAAAAAAAATGGATAATTTTTTTTAGAATAAAGAAAGTATTACTATATACAAACTTTAGCATATAATAATAATAATAATAATTAATCTTAATTCTAAGTCATGTATTTTATTTTATTTTATTTTTAATAAAATCATTGATGCCCATTTCCCATCACTCTAGCAACTAACACCGAGCCATGCAGCGGGTGGTGGGAGATGGGGTCAGAAAAATGGAAAAGGCCACGTGGGCAGAAGAGGGAATTGACACGTGGAAGAATGTGATTTGCACAAGTAGTGGGACAGCTGTTTGGGCAAGCAATGTGTTGGGGGTGTGTGGGGTAGGGTTCGGACATGAAAGGGGACAGTGCCTTCAAGTGAGCTGGTACGACTGCCCGGTTGGCAGGTGGTCACATGGACATCCCCATGTGTTGTCAATACTGTCTCCTCCTCTTCTATTCTCTCCACAGCTGCGCGTTTACTACACGCGCCTCTCTACACCGGACGACTGGGTAGTGAGCGGCGAATCCCCGTCTATAACGAAAGTTACAAGTAGGGTAAATCAAGCCTTCGTAAAACTTCAATTTTTCAAACTGGTATGTGATCGATGTGCTTAGTAATTTCCACTTGAATAAGTATTGGAAAAAAAATTTTAATTGAACGCTATTAAAATTTGGTTTTAAGGCATATTTTATGTATTTTAAATTTTAGTCAGAAAAATTTTAAAAATTAACACATTTTTAAAACGGATCATTTAAATAAACGTTTGAAAATAATTATTTATTGTTAGAATTTTTAATTGCTTGTAATTTATTTTTTAAACTATAATTATTAGTAATTAAGAGTAATTAATAAATTCAATGATTGATGATTTAAAATTATTATAATTAAAATATTAAAAATTAAAAATTTTCATTATTAGAATATAATACTTTAATCACCAGTCACTTATAATTAACTGCAATTGTTAAATTAATATATTTTTAGAAATTTCCCAACATCTAAAATAATACTATTCTCATTAAATAATTTCAATACCAATATTAGACAAACTCTTAAAAGATAAAGCAAACATATATATATATATATATATATATTTTAAAAAAAGACATGTTAAATTAGATCTCCCATTGTATAAAAAAATTATTTAAAATTTTATTTTTGGCTAGAAGATATTTATCTATGATACAATACAGATATCAAATTCAAATGACAAACTTACAAATTTAATATCAGTAGAAATTAAACGAAACAGTTATTCAATTAGTAAGTTAATATTGTGAAAATTTATTATATATATATATATGTGTGTGTGTGTTTCACCATTGTTTAGACCATGCTTATATAGCGCGTGAGGTGAGAAGGAAATTTCAACAATTGCTCTTTAAGATCCTCGGCAAATGCAAAAATTATATTAAAAAAAAAAAAAAGAAACTCACAGGCCTTTACAGGCCGTTTGGCTTTGGCTTTGGTTTTCAACTAAATTATTATTATCCAATGATTTAAACCTACAAATTATAAAATAATAATTCAATGTAGTATATAAACAAAAATAAAAATTCAAATTAGAATCTAAGCCGTTGATGTCTGCTTGTGTCCCACACGATTCTTAATTCTCACATGATTTGTCTTTGCTAGCGGGTCCCCACTGGGATACTATAAGAAGGATGTAATAATAACATAATAATAAAATTAAAAATTAACATTATGGTCAAAAAGGCTATACGGGAATTCGGGGAGAATTAGGTTAAACTCTCCTCTAATGTTCTTGCTTTGTCTTAATTTGATCATTATTTATTTATAATCTACATCCATTAAAGTAAATCAACATGTTAATATTTTATTTATTTTTGTTAATTTAGGGCGATGATTGTGAACATCATAGTCTGATTCAAAAATTACATGGGTACGAATTTCGAATGAATGACTAATATTAATATTAATTGTAAGAAGAAATTCATTAGATATTTAAAAAACAAAAATTCTTTTTTATTAAAAAGAGGGTTAAAATCTAAATTATATTCTTACATTATGAGAGCAAAAAACAACTAATAAATTATAAGATAACTATAATAAAAAGTCTTTACTCTTAAATCTGTTTATCATTGTAGCGAAATCTTATTGGCTAAAAAAACAAAAAAAATCTTTAATTTTGTTTGTTATATATATAATTAAAATGCAATGAACACAAAAAGAATCTTTAATTTTGTTTGTTATATATATAATTAAAATGCAATGAACATAGGTATTATATGTATTAAGTTTTACATAATAATCAATGATTAGGAATATGCTTTATTAATTAATTCGATAGATATATAAATGCAAACTTAGATCATTTCCCTCTAGTCACATAAGTTAGCATTATTATTATTTTGATAAATAAATTGTTAATTATTATTATTATTACTGAAGACAATTGAACAAATCCACAGTTGACCTTTTAATAAGCTTCTTCTAAATTGATTTATTAGTAATTAATTAAAACAACTTGAAATCATAATTGACTTTTTATCTTTAAGCACATGTCCAACTATATTATTATATGTAAAATATCAGATCAAATCATGTGTTCTAATAAATATCATTCACATCTAAATTATTATTAAAAATATTTTTATTCATAGTTTTAAATAAATATAATATTTTATTTATAAATTGAAAAAAATAAATACTATAATATTTGTATATTATATCAGTTAATAGGGTCAGTTCCAAAACTTTCCATATAAAGTAAATTCAATTTTATCTGCCGTAATATGGCAACGTGAACCGGACATTATCTCACTCGGTTCTTGTCCGTTACAAGCTCACAAAATTACAATTAATTAATTACTAGTTACGCGTATTCTTCATGTTAATTAGGTCAACTAAACATGAGTTTTAATTATAGAATATATAGATCAAATAAGTTAAAAAAAAAAAAAAAAAAAACTTCAATATACACATTTATCACTCGCCAATGGCAAAATATGGCAGGAAAGGCTCAACACGTGGCACAAATCCCGCAACTCTAGCTCTTAAAAGTAATCAAAAGCTGTTGATTTTGGCTTCCCATGATAAAACGTTGCCGTTCTTTGCCTTCGTAAACCAGGAACCTCAGGTGGCGTCACGGTCCTTACAAGGGCGAAATTTAGGCCTCTAAAAAATGGGTGGGTTTTGACGTCGGCAGATCCCCGCTTCGATCCGAGTCTATTATTTGGATCTTTATTTAACAACCCAGACATCAAGTCTCGCGCGTGCAGTTCAAGCGATGACGACGCAGAATGAGTGGGGAAAGTCAAGGGCTTTTTCACGATGTTCCGCAGTGTAACTTCATTTGATGGAGCTGCAAACGGCGTACGTCCATAAATGAGTTCGTAGATAAAAATACCAAACGCCCACCAGTCAACCGCGTTACCATGGGACCCACCGGAGGCGACTTCTGGGGCCACATATTCATGGGTCCCAACAAATGAACAAGACCGAGCGGTGACCGGTTCGGCGACAAATAACCGGTTGGGGTTCAAGGTTTGGATTTTCTTGGATCGGAATAACCGGTTGAGGAGGCACGAGAAGGATTTGTTAGAATGTGATCGGGTGTACTGTATAGAAGAAGATGGAGATGTGGAATCCGGAGAGAAAGATGGAGATTCAACGGCTGGGATTGCATCTGAACATAATGATAAGTCAAAATCGGAGAGCATGATGTGACCATCCGATCTGACTAAAACGTTTTCAGGCTTCAAGTCTCTGTAGATGATTCCCAGCATGTGAAGGTACTCTAGAGCTACAAGAACCTCCGCTGCGTAAAATCTGAAACCAAAACCAAAAAATAAAGAAAAATTAATTATTTTCCTGCAAGCCAAACACTAAATATAGAGAATGAGAGAAAAAGAGAAATACAAATCTCCAGAAATCTTTTCTGATTTCTTGCATGCAAAGGAAAGAGAACAATGCCTGATGTAGTAAATTTGACTATTTAAACTTAGCTATAATGAGATGATTCCATTATACCATTAATAGGAAAATTTCAAATAATGGAAATTTGCGGCTAAGTCAGGGAGATATAATCCCGGTTGTAGATGAAAATAAGGGAAAACAGAAAGCGATTTCTTAAAAAATAACTAATTAACTTATGCTAATTAAGTGTAGTTACCAATTAATACAGAGATATAAAGAAGACAAAGACAAGAACGTATCAGTCCATATGTTAACACAAGAAAACAAAATCAACGCCATGCAAAAAGATCGATCATTGCAGTGGATAAGCAAAAATACACACAAAGTTTTTTGTTTTCTAATGAAATGATTGAGAACTTCAAAAAAAAAATTGCAGCTTTTTATTTTTTTTAATTCCTTTTTTAGACACTAAAAAATTAATTAAAAATAAAGCGAAAGAAATTAGAAATCTAATTTTACCTTGCAGAGCTGAGAGAAAAGCGTTTATGAGGTTGTTTGTGTCTCAAAGAGTGTAAATCACCACCGGAACAGTACTCCATTACAATGCACGAGAAATGTGACGCCTCGAACTCCGCGTATAAATTAGGCAAAAATGGATGATCTAACATTTTCAAAATCTTCCTCTCCATCTCCGCTCTATGCACTTTCTTTTTCACCGCTAATGCCTCTTTATCCACCACTTTCATCGCATAAAAGCACAACCGGTCATCATCTTCTTCGTCGTCCTCGTACTCATCGTTTTTGTCATGGTCTCTATTTAGACTGCAGAGATATACCGTACCGATGTCGCCGGAGCCGATTCGGCGAATAAGTCGGAAGTCACGGAAAGTGAGACCAGTTTTCCGACGGAAAGTGGCAGAGCGGATAGCAGAGTAAGCGAAATCGGAGGAACGGTGAGGTTTGAGAGTGAGGTTTTCAGGAGAGGATCTAGAAGTAAGAAGCTCAAAAGAAAGACGACTGTAACTGCTACAACTTTCGCTACTCATTGAACTGTTGGTGGAATTGGTTGTTTTAAAACTGAGATCACCGTCGGAGGAGTCGCGGTGTCCGCCGCCCCACTCTAACATTTTAGAAATTGAGAATCCAGTTGTACGTACCACGCTAGCTTTTTTTTTATTTTTTTTTCCAAAGAACAAAATATAAAAATATATATTATATAAAGAAAAAGGTCAAAAAAACAAAAAAGGAATCTGATAAAATTATTCTTGATCGTTTGTGTTTATAGGATTAGAGACAATGAACTGGAGATCGTTGTTATCGAATCAGATACTTCAAAAAAAATAAATGAAGAAGAAGAAGAACAAGATAGAGAAATGGCAATGGAGGCAATAAAGGAGAAAGAGAGAGATATACAGAGGAGATGCGCTATGAATGTAGCAGGCTTTTTTAGGGTTTCTGAGCAAGACACAGTCCGTACTCAAAGCTATGTTTTACAGAGAGAGAGAGAGAGAGAGTGATTGTTTCTTTGGTTTGTTTTTGTTTGATTAATGGTTAGAGAGAGAGAGAGAGAGAGAGAGAGAGAATGGAAATGAAGAGCAAGTGGTTGTGGGGTATTTATTATGGGAGGGTGTACGGAGAGAGTAATTAAGGATATAGTTAATTTATTTCTATGATTATTATTTTTGGATTATATTAAGGTAAAAAGCACTCCAAAAATTCGAAAATTTATTGAAATTGAAATATATATTTATCTCACATTAAATCCTGATATTTGTTTTATAATTTATTAATAATTCTAATTTAATTATTTTTTTAAAACAAAAAAAATTCATGTTCAATATTTTTTTTACTATTTTAATTATAATTTTTAAAAAATTTTATCAGAGTTTTTTTAGAGATAGTATTTAAATTTTTTGAGCATTAAAAAAAAATCGATCTTAAATATATTATTAAAGAGAATATACACTTATTATTAAATTATATCTTAATATGTTATAGATAATATTTAATAAAAATATTTAAGTAATGAATTGAAACAATTCATATTCATTAGTAACTTTGTAAAAAATATTGGTAAAATACGAATTTGAAATTTATAAATTTTTTTAACATTGAATTTTTTATTCTTAAACTAAAATCTCATTTAAAATTATAATCATTAAAAAAAGAAGACTTGGTTCTGCTATATACCTGAGCATGCTTTCAACTCTTTTGAATTCCTTGTTAATAAAAATAAACTAATAATTTTAATATACGATTTTAAGATTATAAATTTTTATTTTATTTAATTTATCAAATAATTTTAAATTAATTATTAAAAATTTTTAAATTTAATTTTTAAAATATTATATTTTAAACTAATTGAATTTTTTAAATTCAATTTAATAGTTTTTATTTATGAATGTAAAATTTTGAATGTCCAAATAATAGAAAAGAGAGCGTATCAATTTTTTTTTTTTTTAAATAATCCTAAAGTTTTATGGTTATTAGGTCTGTGTTATTGTGTTGGTGGTGGTTTGGTTTAACCACGGTTAAAAGCTGCTTACACGTGAGGTTAGAAGAAAAAGGGGGGGCTACGCTATATCACTTTTTATTATTTTTATTTGTGTTGCCGTTGGATGACGTAGGCCACAGGCACGTGCGGAGAAGGTCGTTTAGACGATTGTCACGTGGCGTGGGATTGGTCTTATCTTTTTGCGTCAAATATGTTGGAATTCTGCACCGCGTGTATTTCCACTGGTTTAAAAAAAAACAAAAAAAGTTGAGATGTCAATAATGCCCTTATTACTTACTTAAATTACTTTCAATTTTAAAATTATAATTAATTTAATTAATATTTTGATTTGAAGCATTAAATTCATACAAAATTTATTTTTGGTGGTGAGAATTTATTTATTCCTTTATTAAACTCATCCTACACTAGAAAATTCTTGAATTTGACTCATCACTTTATTAAACTTGTACTACTTTGGATTTATTTGATTTAGCGGTTTGTAGTTAAATTATTGATTATTAGTGGCTAAATATGGCAACTATCGACCAATGATTAAAAAAATCAAACATTAATAATTAAAATTTTTAAAATCAAATATTAATAATTAAAATTTTTATTTTTAATTATAATTATAATTTATTATTCAGTAAATGTTTGAAATGTTACTCTAAATATTATATTTAAAAAAAATTAAATAAGAGGTTGAGAATTCAAATGTACATAAGATACCAACTTAGAGTGAGCTAATCATTCAAACTGACTATTGCTTGAAAAAATATATGTATGATCATTTGGTTAATGCTCTTGTTGTCAGCATAATTACTTTATTGCATTAAGATGTTATTCATTTAGTGGACAATTATCGATAAAGGATGAACGCTTAATTTTTCTTTGTTTTTTACCTCAATGTTGAATGAAGTATAACATGACATTTTCGATTAATTTAAATCAAAAATTTCATTTACAGATAAAATATATTCAATGTTGACCAATTTATAGAGCATGTCTTATATAAATAAAATTAGGTGTGTGATAAGTAAATAATTAATTAAAAAATAAAAAAGTTGTAATTTCTCTCTCTTATGGTAGTCATTACTGCAGCCACCAGTATTGCTTGATGTTCCTCAATAAATTCTCAAAAATAAGATCTAGCAGGTGTCATGACCTCACTCTAAGCACATGTGATCGGCATTAGGGCACCAAAAAGGATAACACTTACAAAATTCGTAGTCAACATGATTTAACCAATAGAAAAATCTACAATATCTCAACTATAACTAACATATAATTAGAGATATGGATCACCTATTGAATAGAACATGTTCATAACATCATAATAATGCCACACAATGTTATCATCTCAATAATATCAGCATCACCATTAGGATCCTTTTTGACAATGAATCTTATTATCAACTAGAGGAAGCATTGCTATCCTCATATTAATATACATTATGGAATGGTCAATTACTGACATATAAATACATATACATTAATAAGTCTATATTCTACTGTTACTACAGAATTATAGAATATAATTACAATATAAGATATAATAAAATACTTATCCAAATTAATAAAGATAAGGTCCATTGTCGAAGAAGAAAAGCAGGGATATTCACTAAAAATTAACTACTTCTAAGACTCAACTTGTAACTTGAAAAATACGAAGATATAAGTGAGCGTCTCAACTCAGTGAATGATATTAATCAATATACAAACCTAATGTTTTACAATAATTCTAAATAAAGAAATGCTTATGCATCATGCCAAACAGACAAATAGTTCACCTGAATGACATTAAACTTCAATTTGGGGAGCCAATCCGTTTATATGGCCCTTTGAATCTAACTATTATCTCTTAAGATCCAATATATAAGATCTCAACTGTCGCTGGCCTAGGCCATAGCTCATCATAATCATAATCATAATCATAACTGTAAATGGTCTTATATCATTCTAATCCCATCCAACAACCACAAGTAATATGCATCACAAATTATAAAAGCATATGTTAGAATGCTTAACTAATATAAATAATGCATGGTTATATGTATGCATAGTAACACATAAACGGGCAACACATGTACATGCATGAAAAGCAGGGAAGTATATTAAAAAGTATCATTCTCAGTCCTAATGCTAAAACTCAGGCTCATCACTAGCTTAGACCTAGAGCTATAAAAGATGGTATCGGATGGTTTAAAGAATAAAATATCAAAGAACTATTAGAATAAGAATCATAAAAACCAAAAAATATACACATCCTAAGACTACGAAGAATCTACCGAAAATCCAATAGAGTTTCTTCTAGAATAGACCTAATCTTTTGAAATGCATACAACAGACTCATCTCAAATAAATCTCAAATGCCCCATATGGGCTTCCATATTTCAATAACACAATAGCAACCTATCCTTCTAAAAAAAAAACAAAATCCTTGATAACCAATAAATGAAAGAAAGTTTAACAATAAGCAAATACAATTAGGAATCTCATATTAATAATAATTCTTAATTAATATCCCTAATAATCATAATTAATCACCATTAGTCATTCCAAGGTCAATCATATAGCATGTAATGATTTAAATATTAAAACACACATCTAAAACTAATTCTAAAGATGTTGGTCATTAATCATTGGAGTGTCACAGGAAAACTATTGTCAGTGATAGTTGGTGCGAAATTGTTATCAACATTATCAACATACTCATCTCAAAATGGAGAGTCTAGAAATATAGGTCACTCTTTCTCACTCGCCAAATTTTGCCCAAAATATGTTCCAGCAGCCATTAGTATCACCGGATTTTAGGAAAAATGAAAGTTGAGATTTAAGGTCATGTCATAACCCATCCTTTTGAGCCGTGATAGTCCTAAAATTTAGGGAGAGGTAAAGTCATTTAAACTCGTAGAACCCAACATAGAACCCCTTTTTCACTTATAATCCCTTTACCATACATCATGTAAAACTTATCCCAAGATTGTAACCTTATAACTTCCCTTGTTACCCATTACTTACTTATCATTTCCACTTATAATATCATTTACACACATAACTTGTAAAACTTCTAAAATTGTATTTTGTATCATTAACTCAATATTCAATAGTTTATGCATCATTATAATAATGACTATAATACAATTCACATTACACAAATATACCCATGATATATCAATGCTAACCCTCCGATAACCATGGAGCTCTAACCATAACCTTCATAACTAAGAGTTATAATACTGAAACTTAGTAGAGCAACTTCCAAGCGGAGAATGAGGCTTGGAGTTTTAATTTGTTAACTCATTGACTTTATCTGAAAAATTTAAACCACTAAAATATGAGACATAGCTCAGTTAGTATATAATAATATAATACATATAGTGAGTTCAAAGATAAATTTCAGGAAGGGCTCTTTATAATAATAGAATGTTTTCATTCAATATTAACATTATGGTTCAATTTCTCATTTAAAAGGGAAACAACATCTTTAGCATAAATAATATTCTCTCGGAAACAAAATGCTTTCCGCACATATAAATTCAAGAGTGGCAGCCTAAGCCTTACTCACTCACACATATCACATTATGTAAGACTGATTAAGTCTTACGGTTAGGCATTCCCCCCTAACAGAGGTTAGGTACTCTTACTCTACCCGCAGGCATATACCAAGTGCACAAGGTTTGATGTATTACTCCACATCAGAGAGGAAATTTTTGCTTATTAATAGGTATTCAATAGGGAGTACATATCAAGTTGATGTCAAGGAATTCAATGAACATAATATGAATTCGATACGATAGGTTCACAATAGTCAATTGTCATTAAGAAGCATCTTATCAATGGTTCAATGAATAATTCAAGCTCATTAAGGAGTCAAGAAGTATCGTATCAAATGGTTCGATATTCATTAAATAGTTTATGCTTATCAAGGCATTGAAAGATTCAACAATCACGATTTGGAATAATAAAGGTTTCAAGCAATAACACAAAGCATATTATATTATTACGTACTCACCTTGAACTCCTTTACGTTTTGACGTTGATACAAGTAGTGCTTCTCACATTCATACACAATATTCTTATCTTTATCATTAGACTCTACACATTACATTTCAATGGCATATCAATCACCTTCTCATCATAACATTTGCTTAATTTAACTTAACTTACTAACATTTATATCTTCATTAAAACACAACTTAATAGTTTTTAGGGCCAAGATATACTATACATATACTCTTCACTAAATTTAACCTTTCCCTTAGTTATTCTCTAATTGATCAAAACTATTCATTTTAGGAAGGATAACTCATTTCCTCTCAATTTCACATTTCTACCTTTGAGTAACATCAATTCAAGTAATTTCTAATAGTCAATACTAATCCCATCATCAATTCCATAAATGAATCTAGCTCATCAATCTTAAGGAAAATTATTTCTATCAATCGAATTTCAACATTCACATTTCACATATCATATAACACCATTCTTAAACTTGATTTCTCTCTTTAATTTCATAAGTCCAAATTCAATTTCCAAAATCTTCAATTTTTCATAAACCCTGGAATTTGGGAAATCATCAATTTTTCATCAAATCTCTAAATTACTCGTAAATTTCTCAAATTAACATAACATAAGACTCATGTGATCCTTAAATCATCAATATCTAATATTAGAACATCAAGTTTCCCTTTCAAACTATATTTTGCCTCTAAGATGCTCAAATCTTGAACCAAACTTCCAAAGTTCATTTCAACACTTCTAAATTATTTTTCTTTATCTATAGTAACCATAGTCATATTTAACTAGAACTTAGAACATTTCCTTAATAAATTTCTAGCCTTGGCCGAAACTTATATTTAGTGTAGAAGAAATTTTGTATAAGCAAGATACTAAACTCAATCTTAAAACATTGGAAAGGGAAGAGGAACAAAATTTCTCACCTTGGTTAGCTTGGATTTGTCAAAGTTCTTGTTGTAAATAGGTAGAGAGAGAGAGAGAGTTATAGAGAAGGATGAAGGATCTTGGTGCAGAAAAAGAAGTAAATTCTGATTTTCCAACATAATTTTTGCATATATATATTGGATTGAATGGTGAGGATTAATCAAGTTAAATCCAATGGCTAGTATTTGATCAAGATTGATGGTTAAGATTGATTAAGATGGGTGGCTAAGATTACCTTTGCAATGGTGATGATTATCATTAGGTGATGAGGTGTCCAATGGAAGAATCTAGATTCATATGTGGAGAAATAAGAATTCAATTTGATTTAGTCAACTTTGATGGCAAGCTAACCACATGCCTACAATTCATTCTCTACAATATCTTTTACCTTTTATCTTGGCCAATCACTTTTGCTCATAAATTCTACACATTTCATAACTCTCAAGCTCATTGACAGACTTTCCACAGGTGAAACCTTAGCCGTGTCTCCACCCTTGTGTAGCTACTGGATGAATTTCTAATTTGCCCTTATCACATGGCTAGAATCTCAGCCGTGTAGCCACACGTGGCCAGAGTCCTTCCCCTCTATCAATGATACTACTTGTCTTTGGATATCCTAATTGTTGACACTCTAATTTAGGTAAACATTCTAATTGATAATACAACAATGCCGACCAGTTTTCTTTCACTATTCTATTAGCATTGACCAAATATGTATATCCTGTAACCCCACTATATCAAATTAAGTTTGACTTCACTGTACCCTAGTAACTTTGATAAAAATCAAATTTTCATATCACTATCATCCTCTCCCAATATCTTAGGAGATATCAATACCCGTTTCACTGGCACTTTAAATTCATATTTCAGTTAACTTACTAGCATAGTCACATTAAATTCAACCCAATTTAACTTTCACTTATCATAAGGTATTAATCAAAATTGATTACATTTTCACTCATAATCGCATCATTCATTTAGTATTCACTTCTTTTGATACTCTTATGATTCTTAAGACTTTAAATGGCACAGTATATAAACGTTGTAACGTCATCGTTACTATTAAGAAATCTCAGATATTACAGGTTAAAATTGGTACCTTTAGAAAACTAGGGAAGAGAGAAGTTCAATCATACCATAATTGCCATGAATGGAGGTCGGGAATGGAAAAAATAATTGAAAAAGCTTCTTATTGATGGTCATATGGATAGTGCATGAGCCATGCTTCGATGATGAGCTTTTGGTGGAGTGGGTCACTAGCAGCTAGGCTGTCTACTAGTGGGAAGATGTCAGTGGCTAGTGATTGAGGAGCAATGAATAGCATGCTACAGTAGTTTCCTTCTCTCTCTCTCTCTCTCTCCCCCCTTCCCCCCTTTCAACTAACCGAAAATAATTAATTCATTGATATGAAATGAACCAATAATAATAATAATAATAATAATAATAATAATAATAATAATAATAATAATAATAATAATAACAATAACAATAATAATACATTCTTAAAACATTGAGTTAAATTCTTTAAAAATAATATAAAAATCGCATTAAAATTAAATAAAAATCATATTGTTACGGCTAGGATTACCCAAAAGTCTCCAAGCACAACAATAGTCCCCACCAAAGACCCAACAATGAGGTCAGCTGAAACCCCAAATCCACCTCTTTCTCTCTCCGCCTTCAATTCTCTTCCTATCTCATTCGACTTCTATACCCAAACACACCCCTTTACCATTCACAGTAATTATCAACTCCAAAAACAACTAGTAATAAGAATTAACAGCAAGAGAGAAAAGGTAATTTAGATACGAGAACCTAGAGAGGGAATAGCAAAAGTCAAACCAAAACTGAAAATCAAGAAACAAAGCACGTATTAAAAAAAGAGATGGAATCACCTGCATCAGTAGTAGAAGAGATGACTAGAGTGGTGGTCGAGGTTAACGGCAAAGACTCGAAGAAGCGCTCAATGCAATCAACTAATGTTGGTTTGTAGATGTCTCCCAGCAATAGCTTGGGTTGGAACTGATGGTGATGTGCAAAGGCTAAGGATTGATGGCGATATGGAGTTTCTGTCTGGATTTCGATTGGCCATGGGCTTGTGATCAATAATGGCGATGAAGCAATTTGCTTACTTAGAGCAGCGGTGGTAGTGATTGAGTGAAGCAAAAATCAGAGTTCGTGAGAGAAAAAAAGAGACAAGGTAGGTGAGAGAGAAATGAGAAATCGAGGAAGGTGAAAAAAGAAAGAAAGAAAGAAAAATTAATTAAAATGGATTAAACTATTATTACTTTTTTTTTTTTTTAATCTAGTTTGATTATGTGTAATACACGCATAGACCTCAGTTATAATTTGGGTTATTTGAGTTTAAAATGAAATTATAAGTTTAGGGGAGAAATTGGCGATTATCCGATCCCAAGCTCCAATACCAAGTTGGCCATTGGGCACTTGGCCTAGCAGTAGTACTTCTTACTAAGCGGGAAAGCCAGGAAAATTATAATAAATATTTGACGTATGATTAACATGTTAATAAATATTTACATTTAGTAATATATATTATTAAATAGTTATATTATAGTCTTATAGGTACATATTTATTATTAATTGTTATTTTTAATAGAATATATCAAATGATATTAAACTAATATTGTAATATTTATTATAGTCTCAATTATAAATATAACTTCGATATCATTTTAGCGAATATGCAATCTGGATAATAGTTCAAAATTCAAATTTTCCATTCCTCTAATACTAAAAATTTCAATGCCACTAAATAAATTATTTGTTGATTTCACTAATTATTAAAATATTTTTAAAGAAAATACTTGCCTTTATGTTATTAATTAAGTTATTAATAAAGCAACTATATTTATATTGGTGAAATTGGAAGCAACTCTATGAAGCAAAGTGAAGAGTGAAAGAGCAATGAAGACAAGAAAGTCTGATAATTTATATGGAAGAAAGCGAGGAAACGTAGCTGACATAGTAAACATATGTAAATTAGCTTTAGGTAGGCAATCTGATGATCGCATGCATGTAGGGCATATACAGAAAAGATAACATAATAGAGCCTGAAATTATTGCCTCCTCATTGTCCTTATTATTACATACATTCTTAGCTCATTTAGTGGACTCATTTGCTTCACTTTGCTTGTACACACATTTGATAAAAAAAAGGGTTATAATGAGTTGGTTGAAATGGTGATTGATTTAAGAGTTTTTTTTTCAAATGATGAGAATTGGAATGTTATCTATATCACATGATAAAAAGTTAAGTATAAGATGAAATTCCCATTTTGATTGGACAGATTTTGTATGTAAAATAATATGAAATTAATATATCTACCGCAGACAAAGCAAGCAAGTTGAGTAAATGGATTGGGTTGAGTCTCTTCGAATTATATATTTTTTTTATTAATTAAAGTTTTAATTTTAATATTTTTTATCACTTAAAAATATTTTTTTTTAATTTCATTATTTGTTTTAGTAAAAAGTATGAAATTACAGTGCGTTTGGTAAGCCGTAATGGAATGTAATGTAATCAAATATATTTTTAATATAAATTTATAATAAAAATATATTTGATTATATTATATTACATATCATTACGATATAACAAATGGTACTTTAATGTTAATTGATCAAGGTTAGATTCTAAATCAGAAGTTTCAAGCTCTATATTAAATTCTGAGGCAAATTTCAAACCTCAAATTGGACATTCCCTGCTATAATAAATTAGGCCAAAGGGTAAACCTTAAATTAAAAAATCTACAGCCACACAAACATCACCAATCAACCAACCTGGCTAGAAGGCAAAGGCATAGTTCCTATTCCTAAACTACAGTGACAATTCAGTCATGGAAAGGCAAATGACTGGTTTATATATATATATATATATATATATACACACACACTATACGTGGGGTTGAGCTATACCAATAATAAAGATGTACAGAGAATAAATAGTTGGCTAGAATTGCTACTATATATATTGTAGATCATATCTTTGTATTGTGCTATACAAATCCCAAACACATGCTTAGAAACTTCGAATTTTGAATGGGTGTCCTCTCTTCTCTTTATATATACAGAGCAAGGAGCAGATTCGTAATTACATACTCTATATATATATATATATGTGTGTGCGCGCGCGTGTGTGTGTTAATGGCTGGGCTTATTTTGGTGTTCTAATGTGTAATTTGAACCCTTCAATTAATACACAAATATGGAATTGATCAGATGCATCCATACATAGTATACATTTATAGATCATGGATAATTCTTTTATTATAAATCTTTTAATTTTATTATATATATATATAGATCATCTGCTTTTTTTTTTTTTTTTAATAAGTAGATTGAAAATGTTTAAATGTGAATTTATTAATTTAATAGTACAATATTCTCCAAATAATATTGTTGAAATAACTAAAGATAAATAAATTAAAAAAAAGGAAGGTCATTATTAATTCTTAGAAATGGCAAAATCCACATTCGCTTCAAGCCTGATTTAATCTGCTCCATTTTTACTTCAGTCATTCATAAATCGAGAATAGAAATCTATAAATCTGTCATGTTCCATCCCACGTCATTGCAATTCCTTTTCTTAGGGTTTACATATGGTGAGCAATATATCCTTGTTATACCTTTAAGGCAAAGGTATGTATGTATGATATCATATGTAGAAGTAATATTAATAATAAGTTAGAGAAGTCTTGATCAAGTATGGAAGGGCAAGTTGGAAGTTAAATCCGATCTGCTGTATATCAACTTTCAAATATCTTTTTCAATTAACGCGGCTATAAATTAAAGGGAGAAAGAACAGCTAGATATTAAAAACCCACATGGCCAAAATTTCAAAAGTTAGTACATGCATGATATGGAAGCAAGATTGCAAGCAACAAAACAATGGGGTTTTTAACAGCTAGATTTTGATGTGGAAATTATAAGCTAGGTCCCAATTGAAAATAACTTATCAATTCTACCTTTCATTATTATTTTTACATGTAGTATATCGATCATATTAAATAATTCTAAATGACGCAATTGCATTTGATACAATAAAAATAATTAAATAATTTTTTTGATATAATTTAGATATGTTCGAGGACAATTATAGTTTATTTATTCTTCACTGTATGATCTATTTAAATTTCATTAGTTTGCGTCAAATTTTTTTAACACAACTTACCTCACTTAATATTATCCTATCATATTATGTATTATATTATCCTTACCGTTTTGAAAATGATAACTTTATAGCAGGGTGAAAAAAAAAAATTCAAACAAATCAAATATTTTTCATACATAAATATGATATTCGAATATGATGCCTCTTATTCTAAGATCCCAATTTAACCAGGTCGGGTAAGCATCACTGGCTATGATATACTATGAAATAATTTCATTTCATGTCAATTGAGAATTAAAATCGAAATAAGTATTATATCTTTTCTAGCGAATTGTAAAGTGAGAGTGAAATAAGAAAGAAGGGAGCAAAAGGGACCCATGATAGTTTTAGATGGAATAGATTGCCTAGGGAATGGGCAACAGAAAGTGCAGCAAGTTGGGAAAATGTCTAGCAACAGTACGCAATAGAGGCATCGACACTTCTCTAAATTATAAAAGAGGGTTTGTTGATTGGTGATCATGCACGTCAATGACAAATTTGGACTACTCCAAGAACCAAACACCTACTATTTATTCACATGAACCACACAACCGATGCTGTGGTGGTGTGGTTGCATCACTCATGCTCCTGATAGCTAGCTACACTACAGAAAACCCACAACCCTTTTAGAATTTGGAATCTAATCTAATATTAATCATGGAGTTGGGCTGCCTTTCTTTTCCTTTCCCTTCTCTTCCAATGTCCAATCCCTTTTAAGTTTTATCTCTTCTTTTTTTCAGGAAACCTTTTATATATGTATATATCCCTTTTCTTTCATAATTTCTTTTATTTGTCATATGGAAATATATCTGACAATATATAAAAATATATATATATATGTATATGTGGTTATAATTGAATGATCCATGACAATAGGAATGAATGAATATAATTAATGATGGGTAAAGCCAAGAGAAGCATATAAATAAGCTAGGAGGAAACTATAATGAAAAGGTATAAAAATACTTTTAAAAAAGTTAAGTACAATTGTCCTTGAAGTGAGACAAATCAAGCAGTGAATTTTGATTTATTATATGTACATCACATTGAAGTGGTCCAAAGCAGCAGAGAAATTAATACATACATACATAATTAAAATTTAATCAATTTATATATAGATGGAGGACCATCTTCATTAATTTACTTTCTTGTGAGACAATCTCAACTTCCTTTAAAAAAAAAAAATTATTTTTTTTTTATTTTATTAGTATTATATATCTTTTATTTTTCTTTTTAATAATATATTATACAAATCAAGTAATAATAGTAAATATTAATTATAAATTATAAATATTAACTTTGTGTACATGTTAATAATAAATATTTTTTTTTCATAATATGAATATCATAAGTTATTCTAAACATTAATTAAAATTCTTTAGTAACCACTTATTATTTATAAATGAATAATTTGGATATTAATAAATTTGGAAAAAGAGTAGTCTTGTTATTATTAAATTTTAATATGGATAATTGAGTTTAGAAGTAAGACAAAATCTGAGACAGGTTAATTAACAAAAACTATAGAATGGAATGTTTGGAATGAAATCTATCTTAATAATTAACTGCATAGGTTGACCTAATTGTGGGGTCTTGACAGATATTAACTAACCCTAAAAAATAAATCAGACAACCCTAAGATTTCTAATAACTAGCTAATCCTTTTTTTTTTTTTAATTTTTTGAAACCAACTAATCCATTGTTAGTTATTAATCTTTTTATTCACTAATGACCTATTTCATATTAAGATTGAATTTTATGTTTAAAAAGCAATTCAAAGTTATGTTATTTAATTATAGACCGTGTGTAAGATAAAGTGGTCAGCGCATATCTTCAAAATTATCACAATTTTGAAATGTGTATGTGTCTTTTTTTTTTTTTTTTTTTTTTTTATCTTTGTATGTGTGTGTTTGTGTCTATATACATTTCAAAATAAATTATTTTGAAATTTTTGCAACATTTGCTTTAAAAATAATTTTCAATAGGTTATAATTAAACATATTCAATACAATATTTGTCTCAATAATAATTTATAAAGTGTTATTAAACAAAATCTTATTGATATCAAATCCATCTATTTCACAGAAAAATATTTTTCTCTTTTTTTTTTTACATTTAAAATGCTTTAAAAAATTAGTCAATATAAAATATTTCCTTGATCAATGGAAAACTAATATGTTTACTTATAGAAATTTGAGCTTGTCTTTTAGATTTTTTTTTTTAAAAAATAGAAAAATAAAATTTCATGTTCAAATTATAATTTTTCAAATATAGAATTGAAAATTAGATTTTTCAAGTTTTTTACATTAGAACTAAAGTTTAAAATTTTAACAAACTCATTATAATAAAAATAGAGTATATAAACACACACTTATTAATCATTTGATTATTCATAGTCACTATTAATGACTGCTAACGATCATTGATGGGCGCTGGCAACCGCCATCAACCACCACTCATTACCAACAACCATCACAATTTATTATTCTATGTGTTTTTTTCTTATTTTTAATAATACAATTTAAAAATATGAAATTATTATAAGTTTAAGGAAGTTTATAGTTTTATAAATTAAAACTTTTAATATATTTTAACTAACTTTAATATTGTAATCAAACAACAAAAAAAATAATTTTTTAAAAGTATTTTTTTAAAAAAAATATTTTCTAAAAATACATTATTTTTCGCAAAAAAAATAAAGTCCTAACCATTAATTATCAATCATTGGTAATTTACCATCATCATTCTAAACTTTGTTTCATTTGTCCTCCACTTCTGTTGCTATTTGGTATTTTCTTCATGTCTCCCCTGTTTGAATGTTATTGATCGATCTTGGCAGCTTGTAGTTTTTTCTTCAGCCTTATGTAATGCGATTGTCTCATACGTATCCTTCTTATCTTCGGTAGTGGATTTAAGTTGTAGAATAGTTTTGAAATAAAATAATAGTAAAACAAATATTAAAATTTTTAATTTAATTTTATAATTTAAAATTTTTTTCAAATTTAAGTTATATTTTTAAGTATTTTAATAATAAAATGTGAAATATATGAGATAAAAATTAATTAAACAATTTCTTACAAAATACATCCAAACATTAAAATTTCAAGAATTCCTTGTACGACGTAGATAAATCAATAATAAAGAGGCTCACATTTCACTTCCAAATACATTAATTGAACATTTATGGAAAAAATATACTAATTCTCAAAATTAAAGTTGTCAATATGTACTTTTTATTTTGTGTGTGTGTGTTTTTTTTTCAATTAGATGTAATGTTTATTGTCCATGTGATGTGTTTTTATATATTAAATGTAATATTTTTATGGTATTTTATATTAACCTTAATAATTTTATATATTAAGTGCGAAATTTTATAATATTTTATAATACTTGTAATGTTTAATTTTTTATATCATAAACATATTTTTTTTATAGAGTAATTAATTTTTAAATGTTGGTTATGTAGTTAAATATTATTATTTAAATATTAATTATTATTTAAAAAATAATAATGGAAACTAATTTAAATTTTGAGAATTAAAATAAAAGAAAGAATTTAAATTTTGGTGTAATATTTGGTGTGAGGGAATGGAGATGAAATAATAATTTGTCTTAAAATTACATCATTTTGACGAGAAAAATTACACTAAATATAGAATTTATGGCGGTAGATGGCCTAATAATTTGGACCTTAGTCTCAAACATTGTAAGGAAAAAAGAAGGGTTGCAAAAGGTGCACCCTAGGTCTCACTGTATTGAGTAGCAAGTTGAGACACTTTCTGACTTTGATATATATTATTAACAGGAACTTGCTTTTCTTATCTAGTAAAGATTGTAGGTATAAGAATGGTGTCTCATCTACCAAAGATAGCATCCGCAAGGAAACTTTAGAAACTATAAATATCGGAAAAAATACTTGGTCTCTTTTTTAGCAGTGTTGAGACGCTGCTCTTGCTCTTCTGGCTCGTGGTTGTCTGTCAGTTTTCTTTTTGGGCCTATTTGTTGTTTTATTTTGTCTTGGATTTTCTTTTTAGTTAGATTATGCTTTTTGTTTTGATCTCTGTTTAGGTTGGTTAATTAGCTTCATTTTCTTTGATGCTTTTCTGCAGTGTTCTTGTTGGATTTTTTGGAGGGCATAACACTCTCTCACAAACACAAACTGAGCTCACACAGAGCACAGTAAACAAATGGTCTGTAAATGAACATCGTAGGGGGGCTTATTTTCATTTTTGCACTAATTAGCTCTTAAATAAATGAGTATTTACTTAGAATAAGTATTAAAGCATGGCGTTAATACCTCAGCCATACATTACTTATAACCATCACTATAATAAATTATCGATTTATCGATCGATTATTTGGTTGGTTAATAAGAAAAAACGGTCGGTAAATCATAATACCGACTAATTGTGCCGATCGAAAATAAAGCTGAGTAAAAATCTAGTCAGTAAAATATTACCAACCAAATATTGAATATGTCGGTAAATTCAGCGATTGCAGGACGGCCGATTAAATGAATCTGTATAGTCGGTAATTCTGTTTTTAAAAATTGGTAAAAAGTAGATGCCATCGAAAATTTATTGTTAAAAATAATATAAAATAAATAATAACAGTCGATAAATTGATCAATAAATTAAAAAAAAAAAAAAAAAAAAACTGCTGGAACAACATGGTTTTTCTTGCTTACAAGTAGGCTAAAGTTCTACCTATAACCCCACTAATATACCTTCTGGAACAACATGGTTTTTGACAGAGCTTTGAAATATAATTATAATTTTCCTCCAAAATACACAATATATAATTAAAGAGTATCAAACAAAAATCTCCTGCTTAAGTATAAAAATTCTAACAGTTCTTGACTTGTTGCTTTTTTAATATTCCTAATTAAAGCCGTTATTAAGCTTAAAACCTAAGTAACTATTCACTGAGATTTACTATAAAAGAGGATCTTTGGTATCAAATTTGTAAATTGTGCTGTCCTCTTAATTTTTATTTGATCATTCCTTAATTAATTAATTAAATTAAGATATAGTATATCTTCTTGAATTAGAGAAAGAGAGAGACAGCTGTATAGCCTATCTATTTATCCCCCAATAACAGTTGAATCTTGTAGATCCTATGTGAATAATTTTTTTTTTTTTTAATAGCTAGGGAAAATTAATACTAAGTTTATAGTAATAATTAACATAGAAATGATGGCAAAAGTACTATTTGATATTTAATGCTCTTCAGTCTCCACCATATCTTTCATCATGCCTATTTGTAATATAAGCAGTCATTAACTCGTTAGTGAAAAGAAAACTTTACAACTAGAGATTCCATTTCCAAGAGGTTTTATATTTAAATTTTGTTGAGGTTGATTATGCTTTATGTGCAACATACAGTAACTCACCATTTATACAAATTTTTTATTTTATTAACTAATTTTTATTATTTTTTATAAATCATTTTTCAAATATATTTTTGGAAAAAAACATTAATTTACTCTATTTTTGCTTAAAAATAATTTTAAAAAAATTATAAATTTTTATTGAAAAGTGCCTTTTTTTAAACGCAATTCAAACAGAAGCTAAATGTTTTCTGAATCCCCTCAATTGCTTTCATAAGATTTTATTAATTTGTTCAAAAGATACTTTGAAAATAGATTGCATCTACCAAAGAATACTTTGAAAAAAGATTCCATTTACCAAAAAAAATAAAATAAAATAGATTCCAGATTTTTAAAATATGGGTTTTTTTTTTTAATTAATTGTTTCTAGAAAAGTTTTCAAGAGCAGTCTGTCAGACTTATTAATTCTAATATAGAACAATTTTAGGTTGTTGAAAAAAAAAAAAAAAAGTTTCATTCTTGATAACATCAATCAAACATGTGCTTACTCTTTAGGTAATTCTCTATTTGTAGCAACCAAATAAAAATAAGAATTAGTTCACATCTTGACTAATAAGAATTGAAGTAAACAGGAAAATAATAATAATAATAATAATAATAATAATAAAAAGAAGTTGGATTTTGGGTCTAAATTGGGCTAAAATTATGATCCACTAACTAAAAGCAACCCAAAATAATGAAATTTGATATTAAAAAATGGAAATAACTTCAGCAAAAAAATTAAACATTGTTGATATTAAAATCATTTCTTTTCTAGAGTGAAATTATATATATAATCTTGAACAGATATTGGGTTTAGTAATTTTCAAGTTTCAAATATATAATTCCCCCAAAATTAAATAATTAAAAAAGTTTTTATCTAAACGATTACAAATATTTTCATATCAATTTATACTTTTATTAAGACTATATTCTCTTTTTAAACAAGTAAAGAACACGTCTTTCACATTTAACATATTGATCTAAGAATTACATTATTTATGGATATTAACTCTAAAAATCAAATCATATTTGATAATCTATAAAATTCAGTTACCAATATTTTTTTAGAAATTACTTACCTATCAAACTAAGTCTTAAATTAACTATAAAAAATCTTCTAATCGGGTCATCAAATATATAATGTATTATATATATATATATATATATATATAAATAGACAAGAGCAAGTTTGTCTAAAACCAATTACAAAATTGATATTAGCTTTATTGAGGAAATTACGGTTCATTATGGATTAGTTAGGCTCTTGATTTAACTAATTGAAATTATATATATATATATATATATATATGTATGTCGCGCTTCAAACCCCGAGGACATGTGACCGGCACTAGGACACGAGTAATGCACGTGACTATCAGTACCCATATTAAATCTGACATCAGACAAATCAACAAACCATCCCACAATAGAGCTATAGGCCTACACAAGTTAAACAGATGTAACCCAACATCAATTTAAAACAAAATCAAGCTGAGCTAATAACTTAATTATCTCAATTATCTCATAAATATCATTTATCATACAATTGGATTCTGCTTAGCAATAATATCTCAATTCAAAAAATATATAACAACTGAATATTAAACAAACTACAAACAGTAGAGGTAGCATTGCGGAGTTCTAGAATTATGATACAATTATGCATATTATTTACATAACTCAGTACTTATATATAAAATACTGCCAAAAGGCACTTGGCAGTTCTACTCAACCATAATCCTTTCACAAGCTTATTTTTCGACCTAAAAAGTATAATTTGAATAGGAGTGAGCGTCCAACTCAGTGAATGATACTAACTAATATATTAAACTGGTGTCTTACAGATAGATTTCTAATATTCATACTATGCACCATGTCACAGAGATAGACAAATCACACCATCAAGTAATGTTGAGATACAGTCCACAGTACCATACTAATATCCAATATGGGGAGCTGATCCCCCTATCCTGCCTCTCTGAATCTAATAATCTGTCTCTTATGTCCAATGGGCCTAGCTATCATTAGTCTGTACCATGCAGTCTTGATCTAACTTATAGCGGCTCTAGCGATGAGCAGGCCCAGCTAGCATGCATCAATCATAGCTCATCTTTTCAAACCCATCATAATCACAATCATAACAATAATCATAATCATACCCATGATCCTAGGTGGTATTGTATTCTTCCGATCTCTATCCGTCAACCACAATCATTATGTAATATAGAATATCAATTTATCAATCGCAATCAAATGTTAATATACATTTATGCAATAATAATGCATAATATACATATATATATACATACAGTAAATACAGATGTATATGAAAACAGAATAACATATTAGGAAGTATCACTCACCTAATTTATGACGCGTCTGACCGACTTCTCTCAGAAGTGCGACCCTTGGAACCAATAAGATGCCAGAAACAATGACACTTGACAATAAAGGATATTATCAGAAAATGACGATTCATCTAACAGAACATAATCACACAACTCTTAAGATTCTTACCAGAATCTATCAAAATCTCTCTAAAACAACAGAAACAACACTTCTAAGTAATCTCAACAGTCAACATCACATCAAAAACCCCTCCTGGGTCCTCCCAACTCATAATCATTAACACAACTCAATTATTAATTGTATTCATAAACATCACAATAACAATCACTAGATATATCCAATAACATAATTCAGAATATAGAAATCAAGAGATTCAGATTTACCCTCACAAATTTCGATCCTATGAATGTCGAGAGTTGCCCCGGAATGACGAGACGGAGCTGCTGGTTAGGACCCCATGCGCCACCGCCGGAGTGTCGCTGGCCAGCCATGCGCCGCCACTGCCGATGGCGGATCTAGGCAATCTTCACACCACTGGACTCGCCTTGATGCCAGGATCTCAAAAACATCTACCACTCACTGCCACATGCGGCCGTCTCGCTGGAAAATGCCTCAAAAGCTTCGGCCTCCATAGCTTTGATCTTTGCTTTCGGTGGCCGATCATAGGCATGGAAAGTACCAAAAGAAAGCTCTCGACACAGGAGTCGAACAGGACTGACCTCGTTGAATTCCGCCGCCGAAATCGGCTAGAACGTCGACTTAAAGATTTGGTCGCCGGAAATCTTCTTCGCGCGAGTACTTCGCCGTCCGTTGACCAATCGACGGCCTGCTGCCTCCCTTGAAATCGCCGAATAATGGGCTAGCCACTGGTGGTGGCAGTGCAGCCCACCGCCGACCGAACGGTGGCTCTCCGACTTCCAGCATGCGTTCTGCCTCTCTCTCTCCCTCTCCTTCTGTTCCTTCTTTCTTCTGGCAGCCGGCTGATTGGTCCACTAAGACCAATCAGCTACTGCTTTCAATCTTCTTTTTACTCTTCAATTAACAACTTATATATATATATATATATATATATATATATATATATATATATATATATATATATATATATATATATATATATATATATATATATATATATATATATAACAATGATGATAATAATAATAATAACAATAATAAACCATAATCTACATCATAATAATAGTAATTATAACAAAATTCCAAACTTCTGACAATTTATATAATTAACAATATAATTTAGATTAATCGAACATAATATTAATATTCAAATATCAAAATATAATTTCTCCAATAAGCATTATAATATTTTCATAACTATATATATATATATATATATATATATATATATATATATATATATATATATATATATATATATATAATTTAATAAAATATAATTTCAATTCTTACTTTAATAAAGAAAATACCAAAATAATACATTTCCGTATAAAAATAGGATTTTATAAAATAATTGAAAATTCAGGGTATTACAATATATATATATATATATATATATATATATATAGTTTGATATTTATTAATTAATTATACTCCCTCCATTTCAAAATATTTATCACTTTAGAGAAATTTTTTTATTTTAATTTATTTATCGTTTTAGGATTTTAAAAAGATATTTATTATTTTTTTCAATTTTATCCTCCATTTATTTCTCTCTGAAATATTTACATTAATTATTTTCATTTTTTCATATTAAAATCAAAAAAATATATTTTAGTTTTTTATTTTTAAAATTATAATAATTTAATAAATTTTTTAATTTGTATACTGAAATCTTAAACAATTAGTATTTTGAAACGGAGCAATATATAAATATATAAATAAAATTGATTAGCAATTAATGCATGAACATTGAACTGCAGAAATACCATGTGATGATATGAAACATAGTCTAGAAATTGAGCTAATTACATGCTAAGATTAAGAGGAACCAAGAGAATAAAGTGAGATGATTAGCTTAAAAAAATCAAGAATTAAAAATAAATTATATATATAGTTAAGAAGAAAAGAACAAAAAGCCAATGAAAACACCAAGCCAATATTCCCGGTGTTTTGATAGGCCGACAGTAGGACATTTTTTTGTTATATCACAGACAAATTTCTCTTCGACAAATATATTATTAATTTTTATATATATAGTGTATAAATAAAGTTAGTATTTTAGTTCAAAATCATTACATCAACTTCATATAAAGCTAAAGTTAAAGTTTTAATATGTTATTTTATATTATATATCTTATTTTATTATATATATACATTTTTTTTATTGTGATTAATTATTATATGGATTAATAATAATTTTTATTCACTCGACTAATTAAATTCAATTCTTCAATTTTAATATCATACAGAATTCGACTCGTTAATCTAATAAAAAAATTATTTATTATTATTTTTAGACTTAGAGATTTACTTTAAAAGGTAAAATGGTATGAGCGAATCAAGACCTTGATTGTTTTGCGAAAAATAACTTATATCTGAGAAATATTTTTTTAAAAATGAACTTTTTATTATTTGGTTACAACATTAACATATACGGATAATTAATACTGTATTAAAGAGTAATTTTTAAATTCTTTAGAATATTTGTACTTAACAGTGAACAGTAACAATAATTATTACTGATATACTCAAGTAAAATGCTGATTTCAAATATGTGAACTGAGAACTGAATAACCTACAAAACAAGCGATTAGAAGGGTCCAATCGATATGCTTGAAAGACTGTTGCGATACTTAAGTTAGTAAAAGATAACTAATCGAGAAAACTTGAATTTCTTGGAAAGGGAAAATAATTGTCCTACCCCCATAATGAAGAAAGGTGGACTATATGTAGAGGTCCCTAGTAATTTAAATCATTTTTGGAGTCCTATTGATGTTATATTTGGGGTTCTATTCAGCTTGTCTGAATCATGTTCAGATATGGAAATAGAAGTTTTTATGAAAGTCGGTATCCGAAAGACGGTGCTTATTCAAATAAGAATGTAACAATTACTATATTAAAGATTTTAAAACCAAGAGAACCTAATAATTAATTACATAGTCACTGTATCAATAGCAACCCAGATTTAGAAAACAATTATAGAAAAAATATAAGCATATATATTTGTAGTTCTAGTGAAGAATCCGACAATTTTTGTTTCTTGGTATTGTAAAATTATGTATGCCTCATGTTCCCGAAATTGTTCACATTACTTCTGTTATCTACATAATTTAAATTTTAAAGGTAGATAAATAATTGGTGATTACACATCTAACTGCTAGATTTTGTCCCATTTTAATTATATTTTATTATTACATGTAATAATAAGAATGATAGATCTTATTTATTATCAAATTTTATCATATGATTATGTAAGGAGATACGTAGCAATTTGCCTCAAACATTTTAAAATGAGGACTAACATAAAAGTCAAAAATATTTGAATCATTTATTTGCAAATTCGAGACAAAACCATAGATATATGCTCAATTATATATTCAAGAATCATATAAATTTGTTTCAAGTTGTGTTTTTATAAATAAGACTTTTTGTGTTGTGTTGGGTAAATTAAAAATTAAAAAATAAAACAGATTATTTATTTAGTATTATCGTAAATGAATCTAGTTTATAACGTCATGTTACGGATTTTCTAATCATGATTTTTCATGTTAAATAATAATTACTTCATAAGGTGAACACGTTAATTAATTATCTGAATCATAAATTGTATATTCTAATTAACGCGATAACGTGTTAAATCATTATTGATAATTCATTATTTAAATGCTCAATTACTAGATTACTAGTTTGATAATTTTTAGTTTATTATAATTAAGAAAGCGTTGAGACTAGCATATATTGAAATTATTATATTTTATTTCATCAAACATGTATATATAATCTCATTGATTATCAATTGAAAGTACTCCTAAGAAAAAAAAAATAGAATATCTTGGAAACCAAGAATTAAATTTCTTGGTATCATAAAATATTTATACCCAATGTTTCCAAAATTGCTCACAAAGTTCATAGGTTGCTTGATTTGGTTTGTTATTTAATTAGTCATTACTCATGTTACTGCTAGATTTTGTCTTATTTTGTTTGTTTGAGCAAAATAATAATCTTACTAGATAATGCAAATTAGAACACAATATTAACAAAGGAGATATGCAATGATTTGCCCTAAGGCAAGAAATTTATATAGATACATAGATTTTGATTGAATAATGTATTTATTTCAGTATCTTATTTAATAGATTAGAAATTTTTTCTTTATCTAAGCCAAATCCATTTAGACCTTGTTTACATAATATATATGAGATCTCACTAATGTTTTACATTAATCAGGATTTGGGATTTAATAGATTATTTAGGATTTGTTTGTTTTAGTTGTTGCTGTAGCCATACATCAATTTAAAAACAGTAAAAAGATTTATGAGATAAGGGCAAATTTGTGGGGGTAAGAAAAGGCTAGCAATATATATGTCATGTTAAGCATTTCTAACAATATTCTCTATTTTACTCTCTAATATATTATAAATAATTCAACTCCTAATTTTAACTTGTATCGAAAAATACGCATACTCTAACAATACTCTTTATTTCATTTTTTTTATTAATAAATATTCAATTCCAATTTCTTTATACATAAATTTATAATTTCAATTTTTTTTTACTCTATATAAAATTTTTGAGGCTAAAAAAATATAATCTTTTTAAAAGTACTATAACAAATTATTCTTATTATTTTTATTATTATTACAATATCATTTCTTTTACTCTATATAAAATTTCTACTACAAAAAAAAATTGATTTAAAATATTATCACAGGCTATTATTATTATCATTATACTATAATTTTTTCTAATTTACATAAAATTTTTCTACTAAATAAGAATAATTTAATTTATAATATTATAAAATAATATTTTAATAATAACATAGTAATTTATGAATAACTAATTTTTTTTGCTCAAGGGAAGGAAATGAAAGAAAAAATAAAGAAAAAGGCGGAAAAAAAGAAAGAAAGAGAAATGATAAAATATTCTTAAGAGCCATTTTCTCTTTCCTTAAATTTAAGGAGAGAGATTATAACTTCTAAAAAATTTTAAGGAATGAGTATGAATGAAGAGTTTATTAGATACTCAATTTTTTTGTATACCCCCTATAATAGAGAAAGAGTCTAATTTAGGAGCATGTTGGGGATGCTCTTAGATCCTAGAATACTCCTAATTTTTGACACTATCAAATATATTGTTCTCTTTATGCATAGAAGTAAATATGATTGCAATATTGCCATGTTAAGGAAGGTTCATGGAATTTGCATTTAAAAAAAGTTATACAAGATTTTTTTTTAAGTTTAGGAAAAAGAATTCGAATATAAATTATTATTTGTATCATATGGATAAAATTAGTCAGGTTCTTATTAGGTCCAACAATGATAAAACCCATCTGAAAAACTGTCATTTACGGCTTATGATATAACTTTCAGGTGGTGAATTAGCTCACTCGAAATTTAAGACTCTTCTAAAAAGCTTACAAAGCAATAAATCATCCTCATAAACTTAAGTGGCAATCAATTCGCTCGCTCTCATAACATACTAAAACTCTACATTCCTTTTAATCTTAACGACTCGACTCATCCAAGAATCACTGAGTAGGGTACTATAGCAGCAGTCACCTATCAAACACGTAAAGCGAGACACGTCAGAATAATATATATCTAGTGTAGAGTCTCTTATCCTGCAATAAGCAATATCGCCACCATGACAGTGGTCAAATACATGCATGGTGCTGAAAATATTGAAATTAAAATTAATGTCTATTCTATCAAGTTAAATTACTATATCATTGTTTTGAGATGTTACTTAATGGAAACTCAATAGTGAACTCAAACGAATATAAAATATGAGACAGATCATCATTTTTAAATATCTTATTTTGTATTATCTCATCTTTTTCTTTCATTTAAATATTCTTTCAAAACCACAAGAAAATTAAGTCTTTTTCTTTAAAATTTTCCAACTTTATAAGCTACTTTAAGTATCGAGGGGCCTTTGCTAAATATAAAGTTTGGTCCTTAATATTCTTTATTTACTTTGCAACAATATCTAAATCTAAAAATAATCGAATCCATTATCTTTATCAAACACCGATCAATATTTATCATAAGATTATGAATAGATGTAATATTCATATAATATGAAAGTGGGACAAAGAATATAAATTGAAAAAAAAAATCTTTTGTTATTGAGTTTGAAAGCAATGTGGAAAAGAAAAAAAGAGACAGAATGTATACTTGAAACATGGATAAAATCATGTCAGTTTGTGTGTAATAAAGCAAGTGGAAACACATGAACATAGGAGCAAAGCACGTGATGTGTGGTTAGGTGACCCATCATTTTCTCGGATAATTTTAATTTACAATATAGTATTAAGTATATATGAAAATGATGTATTAATTAATCTCATCACATCAATGTTTATGGATTTCGCATAAAAATGATATAATTAACAATTTTTTTATTAATTTCATAATACATTAAATGGTAAATACACTTTATAAGTTTTTTTAATCAATCTTATATTTTATTATGCTTACTTATTGCTTTATATCGTTTTAATTATATTTTTTTTGCTTAATTTATGTTTTTAAAATATCTTAATATATATAAACATTATATTAATTTTAATTAAATTTAAATATTATATATTTTCATGATCTTAAATATCTATACTATATATATACTTATATATTATATGTAAATGTATGGAGGGGGATAAGTATATTTATATAACAACCCTAACAACCCTCACTAAATTCTTTTTAATCGTATATTTATGATAGACAATATGGTTATTTATTAATTAAATAATATAATTATTTAATTATATTTAATTTAAAATAACGAATGATAAATTTAATTAGAATAAAGAAAGAATAAAATAATTATTATTTAACATATAATTAATTATATTTAATATTTAATTACATTTAATTTAAAAAAAAGGAAAGACAATTCAATTAGAATAAGAAAAAATAATAATTATTTAACATATAATTAATTATATTTAATATCTAGCTATTTTTAATTTAAATAAGAAAATAATGAATTCATTTATAATAAGAAAAAATAAAATAAATATTATTTAATATATAATTAATTATATTATAAATTTATAATTATATAATTATTATAATTTAATAATTTAATTATCTAATTTAATTTAATTTAAATAACAAAATAATGAATTCAATTAGAATAAAAAAATAATTATTATTTAACATATAGTTAATTATATTTAATTCAAATAAAAAGAATTCAATTAGAATAATTTGTATTTTTTAATATTTTTTGAATATTTTTTAATTAAATTTTTTTTTTTTGCCTAATTGCATCATCTTTGAAATTGGTTTATGTAAAATATTTGGATGCATTAGAGAAATGGTTGACAAAGATTGTTGGTGATAACTTATTAGAACATAAATACAAAAATAAATGATAGTAGTATGAATGTGAATGAGCTTTTGATAGAATTAAGATATGATTTTAATGCGTTAGTGTCAAAAATATTGTAGTGAAAATCTGAATTTAATGTAAGTGCAAAGGTAAATTTAAATGGGGATAATAAATGTATTGTTTGATAATACATAATCTGTATATATCATTACTATAAAAATAGAATTGGACTAGTTGACTTAACCTGTTCAATTTAAAATTGGTAATCAGTTTGTTTCAGTTCATTAAAAACTAAAATTTTGGTTAAAAATCGTATTTTCACCGATTTTTAATCGATCAAATATATATTAATGGAAATCTTTTATAAGATAACCAAAAAAATAAAAAATAAAAATAAAGAAATTTTATCCAATCGGTCTGATCAATTGAATCTTGAACTGGTGACTTATCCGGTTCAATCACCAATTTGATTTTTAAAATAATAATACATATATATACTGGAAATATTGTTGTTGATTTTTTTGAAAAATAGAAATTAAGTTATAATGTGTCAAAAATATCAAGTTTATTAAAATTAATAAAAACATACAATCTACATTTAAACTATAAGAAAATAATAAATGTATCAAGTATTAACATGAAAATTAACCTATAATTAATAATTATGCAACATAACAATAAAAAAATAAATTAAAAGATTATAATAAAGTGTATTTATCTATTCATTCACTTTATATTCTCTAACATATTATTGAATATAAAATATTGGTTAAAATTGTAAAAAATGATTTATTTAGAAATGTTTGACTCATATTCTTTCAATATTATGTATATATTATCTTTTAAAATACATTCATATATTTATATAAAATCTATAATTATTTCGAATCATTATTCTAATTATATTAAATATCCATGACTATACAACTTAAATAATATTTATTGTGTATAATTATATTTTATTTGAATTTTTAGGTTTTCATATGAAAATTTAACTTAACTTAGATTTAACAACTAAAGTAAATTTAATAATTAAGTTATATAAATATTTCTCTATGATAATTTTAAAAGTTAACTAATAAAACTTCGGTCTCATGGTGTATATGTGAGAAATTTTATATTATTTTAATTGAAAATTTTACTTAATTTAAAAGTGTATAATTTTATATTTAAATAACAAAAAACTGACCATTAAATTTTTAGTAAAAAAAAAAATGAAAGTCTAAAATAAGTATTTATATCTTTAATGAGTTTTAACGAGTCACAATGCAGAACAACGTCCAAATCATGTTAGAAAAAATCTAGTTAATATATATATATATATATATATATATATATATATATATATATATATATATGTGAACTAATTAAAAAAATAATAAGAATATATTATATGTAGCTAGTGTTTGTGTAATCTAGTCCTTATTTTTCTACTAGTTTAAATTTTATTTTATTAATTATAGATGATTATCTACTTTAGTAGGCCTTCAAGTGGGCCTTACATGGGCCTTCAAGTGGTATAGATTCCGCAGATTCATCCAAGGCATTAGGGCCAAATGGTTGGGCTTCTTTCTTGTCATTTTTGCACATACATCACAAAGTTGTTTCCATTTTTTTTTTTTTTCAACTGAAATGGTCAAATATAAGTTGGCAACAAAAATATCAAATATCATTCATTATAAATCTGATCTTAGTAAAGTTTGAAGCTCACTAAGAATATTACAATGTCAAAGATGATTGAAACACAAGTTCCTAGCCCTACGTAACTACCAATATGCAATTCTATTACAGCTTCTATTAATAAACACGAATTTGCACAAATTCCTAATTAACTGAATAATATTCTCAACTATAATTATTGATTTCCCACGAGATTTTCTTTCGTGATAATTAACGCTATTAATAATAACTAAGGATCCAAACTCACAAATAATTTTGTCCATTTTGAGATTGATTCTAGAAATCATCAAGAAATTTTGATTGATAGTAATGTCAGGAAATTTTGTTGTTACTCGTCTTTAGTAATAGATGCAGTTGTTTTATGGAATGCAATCTACCATATCATAATTAACAATTTTCTCTTCTTTATAAATTTTCTGTCTTGTTATAAATGATTTATTTTCAATTACGTCATCTATTATGAAAAAAATGGCGATTAAAAATATTAGTTTTATTCATAAATAAGTGGCCATTTAGCAATCCAATAAAAAAAATAATAAAATGACTAATTTTTCCTTCAATTTCTCAAGTATGAGAGATTTCTCTAATTTATACTACAATTAATAGGGATTTTTTTGATAAATTATGATAAAGTTATTACTATCTTAAAAATAGTGATTTTTACTTAATGGTCACTTTTTTTATAATGGAGAGAGCATATTACAGAGATAAATTTATTAAGACGAGTAAATGGTATTTTTTTTATATATGTATTTGAACATGCAATTAATGTATACTAACTAAGAAATCATTTAAGAGTATTATCCAGTTATTTTATATATTTATTAAAATTAAATCTTTTTTATCGAAAAGTTTTATGTCTATACTCTACACTGTATTCAAGAGTTGCTTTTTAATGTTTGTTCTAAAAATTTAAATTTTGACTAATAAAATTAAAAATAAACTACTTTACTAATTTGACTATCTGATAGGATCGTAGGACCAAAACGACATTGAGAAATGAGCAATTTCACGAGAGGCTCAAGTACAAATGAATAATATCGCGATAAATTAAAATATGAAGTCCCCGAGAAAATGTATTTCTGCACGCGTACTACACCATGCATTCTCTATTTTTTTTAATATTGAAATTAAAAATTTATTATTGATGAAATTTAATTTTTAATATTTATTTTTAAAATAATTTCATTTTATCATTTAAAGTTTAAATTATAATAATTTGATAAAAACACATAAAATAAATATTAAAATTACTAAAATAAATATAAAAACATTTTATTTTAAAAACAATAATTTTGTAATTTCTTAAAATAGCAAATATATTAAATAAGAATATATACATTATAAAATAAAATTTTATTAAAATTATATATATATATATATATATATATACGTCCTTGGAAAAGGAAGGCACCGCGCCGATTCATAGCCTGTCAAGGGCCAAATCCATTTTCGTATATAACACTCTTTATTTCTTTAAAGCCCAAAAAAAAGAGCATAATTTCCTTTGAAGAAATTGCTGATTCCTCAAAAACTCTCATATAGCATTTATATGACATTATTATTACACTACTACTCACTTCTCTCTCTTATCTAGTGAAATCTGTGTCTTTGTCTGAGAGAGAAGAGAGTTTTTGGTTCAAGAGCTAAGAGTGGAAACGTTATTTTTAATTTTTTTTTTCTGGTTTGGGTAAAAGAAACAGAGAGAGAAAGAGAGAGTAGTTTTGAAGTCTTTGGCTTAGAAAAGGTTACAATGAGAAAGAAGATAATATGGGTTTTACAATGTCTGTTGTTGCTGGAATGCTCTCTGGGTATGTTCTTTTTTTCTTGTTTTAACCTCATCTTTCTCTTTTATGTGTATATTTTTTACTTCTTGTTCATGGTTTTGAGTTTTTCTCGTGTTATAATCTGTTTCTTGTTTAATATATGGCCTTTTTCTTGATAAATTGGTGACAAGAATGAAGTTTTTAGTGTGATATTTCTTCCATTTTTCTCTCCACTTGCTTCTTTTATTAGTCAAACCTTGATTGTTAGAACCTAGAAGTTCATCTTTGTTTATGTATATGACTCCCATTTCTTGAAAAGATTATAAAAATTGCATTGTAATTATTTATTCTCTGTTTTTTTTTTTTAATAGTTTCAGAGAGGCAGACATTCTTTGTTTATGCTTTTATTATTAAATTAATTGCTTATTTTTGCTCCAAAGCTTGGCCTTGTCTCTTCTTGTTTTCTTTTCCATCAACTAATTTTTCTTGGGTCAAGTTTGTTCTTTGAAAAAAAAAAACACCACAGAAATCACATCTCTCTCTCTCCATTTTTTTATCTTCCCCTTATGGGGTAGTAACTGGTAGCCCACAGCCCACAGTCTTCGAGATTGTCATCTTCTCTGAAACTGATCCACAGAAATGGTAGTAATCATGGCATTGGTGTCTTTTTCACTGTCTAAAAATTACACTTTGACTGGTTTATGATGGTCCAAATTGATGCTTTAGTAATATCACTATAGTAAAAAAAAAAAAAAAAAAAAAAAAAACCTTTTTTAAATATTACATATTTATTTGGTCCTTTAATGGTACCAAGTAATTAACTATTGAGTTTCTTCTAAAACTGAAAAAAGAAAATTTAATTTCTTCATTTAATTTGTTGTTTCTCTTTTTGGTTTCAGTTTTACTTAACGTATCAGTTAATACAATCTTTAATGCCCATTTTTATGGTTTTTAAGGACCTTATTTATGGTAAGATAATGCTGTTCATTGGAGCCATTTTATTGGCAATGATATCGGTGATGAAGAGGGAAATAATTAGTAATAAATGCATTAAATATAAATATTCAGAAACAAAAAGTCAAAGGAGTAGAGACTAGACACATTACTTTGCTTCTCAAGTGTGTCTAAGTTTATGCCTTAAAGACTTAAAATCCATATTTACTCTGTACATTAGCTTGTTTTCTCTTGCTTTTTGCTTTTTTTTTTTTTTTTTTTCTAAATTTTTGGGATCCTCTCTCTCTCTTTATATATAAATATATATAATTGTACTTTTATATTTTGGAGTTTAAAGTATTGGAATTATGTCGTAGCAAGTTTTGTAGACCGTGTATGGTAATTGATGCCTCAGTGGATGACTGTTTCAATAGTTTATGTTACTGATAATGGTGATTAAACCCCTGATTAATGATAAAAAAAGATTAGCAAATTTAAAAATTTATCAAATTATAACATGGAAAAAAAAATCAAATGGGTTGTTGGTTCTTAATCAAATTAGTTCTAATTAAACAAAGCCTATACAAACAATCTTGGTTTGTTTTCTCTAGATTTGAATTGCATGAACGTTCAAATAAGAAATCTGTTGTTGTTTTAGACACACTATTTCTTACCTCAGTTAAGTGTAACTCATTGATCTAATAGACAAAACTATGTATTCAGTGTTGGCAATAGAGGCAATGGTACAAGAGAAGGCAGATGCAGCAATTCCAGTAACAACATTGTCACCTCCAGAAGGTAACACAACATTTCTGGGAGGCACAACATGGTGTGTAGCCCTTGCAGGTGTGTCTCAAATTGATCTGCAAAATGCATTAGACTGGGCCTGTGGACTAGGGATGGCAGATTGCACTGCAATCCAAGAGGGCGGAGCCTGTTTTGAACCTGATACACTGCTATCTCATGCTTCATATGCTTTCAATAACTATTACCAGCAAAATGGGAATTCTGATATTGCTTGCAATTTTGGAGGAACTGCCGCTTTAACTAGAAGTAACCCGAGTAAGAAAAAGAAGTTTCTCCCTTCCAGACTTCTATATTAATTGCTGCTGTTGTTTATACTTTTATTGTAGATGAGTATATTAACTCAAGAAAGAAATTTCAAGCAATGAGATGGGACTTTATTTCAAGCAATGAGATAGGACTTTAATGTAGTAATGAAATTGTTATTATGCAGGTTATGGAAAATGTAACTATGATGCTTCATCTGGATTGGGGTATGTTCCGGTTCTCAACACTAATCAAACTTGGGATAGAAGTATTGAATATTATCCATGCACTCGTTCTTGTGCACAAATAAAAACACTAATTATATATATTACTGACATCATATATTTTCTTATATGGGAATTGTGTTTTCAGGTCTCTGCACTCGTCAGCACCTTCATGGACAAAGTACAGACAAAACTTTGTATGGTGGAAGGTTGCTGGGGTTTTGCTGCTTTTGTACATGAGAAGCTGATTATTGGGTTAGTTTGACTTGTGGACGAAGCTTAATGGTGATTACCAATTAAAATGCACAAGAAATTAAGGTTTAGTTAATTAGCTATAGTAAAAGATTCCTTTCTATAGTAGCTGATATTAATCTTTTGTAATTGGAATCACTAAGTTATTCCTACCTTTGCTTAAAGGGTTTGGAATCTATGGTTTTGCAATCAAATCCTACATTTTGTGCTCCTTAATATGCTTTATTGAATCATTTGTTTCTTTTTGCATATTTGCTACCTTGCTTTGAGTTAACTTAGTGGAATACTGCTTGTAATAGGTGATGGAACTTTTTGTTTAACCAACTCTATGAATTTATATTTAAAACTGTATTTGAGATTGCTATTAAGGGTTAAATTAAAATATTTTTTTTATCTAATTAATTGATTTTTATTATTTTTAAATTGCTTTTTTAAACTTGCTTTTCAAAAAAATATTAATTTACTGTTTTTTGAAAAACAGTTTTAAAAAAAAATAATAAAAATTTTGTCAAAAAGTATTTTCTAAACGCAATCCAAACAGGTCCTTAGAAGAATAGGAGCAGTGAAGTATCTTGGACCTAAGCCAAGAATATGAATATTTTCTGTTGTGCACTTGGATTATGAGCAAGATTTATCAATTTTATATAAAGATTAAAATGTTAATATTAAGATCATTAGTTTAGTATTTAAAATAGCTGATAATTACATGCTATATTTGGTACTGAGTATTTGATGGAAAGACTTACTAATGCAGTTGTTTACCATTTAGGACCATGAACTCATTATCCATGTTTAATTGGGTTGAAAAATGGTCTTTTAACCAATCACTAGTTGGTTCAGCGGGAAGAGCGTTTGATCATTTAAGTAAGGTATCGGGTTCAAGTCTTGTGGATATAAAAAATTGACTTAAGAGAGGTTTTCGCTCTGCATCTGATAATATCACAGAAGATTAGTCTTGGACTAAATCTAGGGATATCTTAGAAAACTGAAAAAAATGATCTTTTAGCTCAATTTAATATAATAATTTTATTTTAAGCTCAAATTAGTCTTATTTTAACTTGAGAAGAATTGTGTATTAGACATACTCGTGATAAGTCAAATTTAATAAAAAAAATAAAAAAATCAAGATCGCGGTCTGATGAATTGTTTTTTAAGTACATAAAAAAAATGTGGTTTGAGCGATTAAATATTTGCCTTATAAATTTTTCTTTAATGAAATGAGTCCTCTGATATATTCCGGTAGTTTAAATAAGATCAAATTCATGACAGCGTTAACAAGGCTTATGTGGCGAGGATGTAACGACCACACAATATTATAATATTATTTTTCTTTTTTTATCTACTTGACTTAAAAATTAAAAAAATACTCTATGTGTCCTAAAAAGATTATATTTTTTTACATAATTTAAAAAAATATCATTAATTATTTATCAATTCATAAATTTTATTTAATTTTTCTATTTATATTATTACATATACTCATTTATTATTATCTTATTAATGCTAAAAATACACATATTTCAATTAAAAAAATAAAACGAATAAATATTTATAATTATTTTTAAAATGAACAAGTATTTTGAAATATTTTAAAAAAAATAATAGACAATTATTTTAAAATGGATAGAATAATAAATTTATTACAAATAAAAAATTTTAAAATGAAATTTTAAGAAATTTAAAAAATATCTTTTTTAAGTTTTCTTTTTCTTTTTTAATTTTAAGTCAAGTGGACCCCATAAAAATAAAAAAATAAAAATTGATATTATCATTCTATGAACCGGCCACACCAATATCATTAATAATGTTATGAAAAGATCACATAATCCGTTTTATTAAAAACAAAATTCCATATGACCTAATTAATTAAGCACTTTAGACAAGTACATTTAATATTTATTTATTGATATGTGAATAGTGCACTCCATCTAATTGGTCAGACCGTGCATTCTATGTCAGGAGTGGTCCATAGACGCTCCTGATTTTCTGGCCAAGCTACTCTGTTTTGAAAGTCTTATTGATATACATTCTTGTTGGATTTCCAAACAATAATTAAACACCCAAACCACAAAATACTTTTTATACTTTTTCTTCTTTTTTGTTTTTTTTTTTTTTTAAATTTCTAACAGAGTTTAATAACTCTAAACCTTCTAATTCTGAAGGTAATTTCGTGTTCATTTAGTATTATGGTTAAATAATTTTTAGCAAATTATATTTGAAATATTTAGAGTTTAATAAATAATGATTTTATAAAAAATACTTATTTTTGTTGATTTTACTTATTTTTGTTAATTTTTTTTAAATTATGTCTTACTAAAATCAATTAATTTTTTTTAATAAATAAAAAATGGTAAATTTAAACTCAACGGCAATAGGCTGTCGTCTTTTTGCATTCTAAATATCAATCTTTAGCCAGGAGAATGCAAAAGTGACGATTTCCAGTCCAAAATATCGCGATAAATTGAAAGACTAGAAAATAAAATGAGAAATTGTAGTAAAGGAAAGGCCAAGGAAGAGGATGGAAGCAAGTGTATAGTGAATCTAGGGAAGTTGGGGTCCACAGTAGCATCTGGGGGAAAAGGAGTTTGTCCTAAACATGCAAGTCCTAGGGCAGTGTTCTCTGCATGCATGTCAGCCCTTTTCTTTTTGGCACGCGTTGCCTTGTAATGCCTTCCTATGTCATGTTAGATTGAAAGAAAACCAGTGATAATTCTCTCTCTAACAAAAACAAAAACGAATCGAAAGAAAAATTCAATTTCTGTTACTCATTTTTTCTTTAGACTGTTTCCTTCCTTTAGTTTGGGATAAAAGTGTGTACACATAATTATATTAAAAATATTGAATATTCACTTTTTAATTTTTTCTGAATAAATTATACTAAATAAAATATTTTTATACGATTCTGAATGTTAATATATATCCCAATCAATAATCGAATCGAATTAAATCGAGCTATATTGAATTAAATTGAAATAACTAAAATTTTTTAATTTTGAGTTTATAATATATAAATAATGCTAATTAAATAATATATAAATAATACCAAAATTGTCGGATTATACACAATATTATATTCATTTTCATAATATTTTTTACGCTGTAACACGAATGGTGAAATATCATAAAATTTAAATTTTATCAAAAATAAAATTATCGTTGACTGATTTGTTTTTAAAAGCTCAGTTAAAAATTTTTGAAGAGTTAGTCTATTATACCAAAATTTAGGTTCCAAAGTCACAGATGCATAGAGAATATGTTAGGCACCTTACACGTTAATTTTCAAAATATTAAATTGGCCTTGATATATTTATCTTTTATTATTTATTTAGTGTATAATATTATTGCTTAATAAAAATGATAATTGTTAATTTATTTATTTATTTTGAGAAATCGAATCATAAATGAGTTTAATTTAAGAAAATGAAATTTAAATTTAATTTAAGCTCAAAGTGATTATCAATTTATTGTGTTAATAAATTAAAATAAATACAAGATAATTTAGAAAAAAAATGAATATTAATTCTTATTTAATAATATCAATTTCAGACAAGGTATTTACTAAAAATTTATCACATACAAAGGAAAATAAGATTTATTTGTACGTATAAATAATGTAAATATATACAAACTCAATAATTACAAATTTATATTATAAATTTTTTCGAAAATGTTTTGAAACTTGTCTCCTCTATATTGTTTTCGAATTGAAAATAAATTTTGCAATAACAAGCTAACAAAGAAGTTTCTCAATATAAAATGTAATTTTTACAAAAAAATAAAAATAAAAATAGAGATAAAAAATGAGATTTTTATATGTTTTTTAAAAAATAATGGGCTCAGTTTATTAAAATCGATAGGCTCAATTTCTATTTTGTAAAAGTTTTTAGGGAGCAACTTAATTTTGACACATCCAAATTAAGAACCAAATAGAATGACTTAAAATTCAAAATTAGCTATCAAATAATTTGAGCTCAAAACTTGATTTTAAAAAATTATCTTTGATACAGATCATCCTAAAGACACCCACCCAAGACAAGCTATAACTCGCCCTTCTTTTCTGAATAAGGCTGAACCTTTCTCCTTGATGTTCTAATTTTCAAAGTTGACAGGCGAACCTCGACTCATCATGGTGATTCATTGGCACGAAACCTTATTTCCATTGCCACGACCTCCACTCCCGGAATTATAGAGCACACATTCTCCACTCCCCGCGATTGAACTGACCCGAATTTCAGGGACTTGTTCCCCTAGTCTTCTGCTATAAATACTCTTAGATAAGAGGGGCAAGGTACGCTTTTTCACATAAATAATTTATATACTTTTCTTCCATCAGATTATATACTGACTTAAGTATCGAAGTGTCTGCCCAGGTAGATTATCTGAACATTCATTTTACTCTCTTACAGGTTCAGTTGGTTCGACCTCCACCGAGCTGTGGTTCGGATTTCACATAACCCACATCAATCTTGATAAAATTTTTTATAAAAAAGTGGTAACTATTTCAAATCAAACCAAATCAAATCATTCGAATCTAATTCAACACTCTTAAATCACTTTAACCTAATAATTCTATTTTGGCGAGTTTGATTTCATCATTGCCTAAAACATATGAAAGAAAATTAAGAAAAAATCAACTAAAATTAAAAAGAAAAAAAAAAAAGCTATCAGTATTATATGTTTGTTTAAAAAAAAAAAAAGCTCAAGATAATTGTTTTTTTCATAAACTCCCTAAAGAGCAATTTTAATTTTGACCGATTGAATGGCAAAACTAAAATTGAATATTACAAGTCATAATCACGAGGATATTGACTAGCTTTATTATATATATATATATATGTAAGTCATTTTCCATCATCATTTTTTATTATATATTTTTCAAAGTATAAATGAATCAATCAAGGGATTAATTTTATTATTTCATTCTATTTATTCATAAAAATGCCACAATTTAAAACCACTTCTGTAATACCCTGAATTTTTATTTATTTTATAAAATCTTATTTTTGTATGAAAATATATTATTTTATTATTTTTTTTATTCAAACAAAAATTAAAGTTATATTTTTATTAAATTTTATATATTCATATGATTTGAAAAATGTATTATTATTCATAATTTTATTTAAATGTTAGATATGTGAAGATAATAAATTTTATATTTTAGTAATTTAATGTTAATATTTAAGAATTTTTGAAAATTAATTTTATGTTTATAATTATTTTTAATAAATCTAAAAGTAATCATTTTTCAAGTTTCAATTTATCAAATTAAAGTATATTTTATAAGAAATTTAATGACTATTTATTTGTAATTTTTGAATTTAAAATGAATTTTCTACAAATTTCTAAAATATAAAAAAATAAATAAAAGGCGACCAACCCAAGGCTGCCACGTGGCAGCCTTGGGATGGCTGCATGACCAATAGATTAAGAAATATGCTGGTTACGTAATTAAAAGAGGCAAAATGGAAGAAGGAAGAAGAAGAAGAGAGAGGGAAGGGGGCAGCCAATGATTTTATGGGCATAACTTCTCCACCAAAGTTTTGATTGATGCATCATTAGTTGGGTTGGAAAGCTAACATCCAGAAGAAGCCAACATGACTATAATCACTATGATCAAACACTAGATGGTGCCAGACGCAAGTCCCAAAGCTTGCTGTTACAAAATTCAGGTGAACTCTAGCGACCAAAAATTCAAACGACCATCTCTCTCTCATCCGAGCTCCGATTCAAGTGATTCAAGATGCGTTGGAATCCTCTCTTCGCTAGCTTCAATTTGGTACTAAGTTCTCCACCTTTTGTTGACTATGGAAGGAGATCAGAGAGGGTGATGTTAAAACTTTGAAACTCGATTTTCGACTACCAGTGGCGAGTGAGGGAGAGTGAGGGGTATATTCATGCTCCTGATTTCGAGACGAGTTGTTTGGTGAACTCCCCAACCTCCCGGACCACTGTCCATGGTGGCACCTGGCCAAACGGTGGTGACGCCGGTGGCAGTTTCGACAACCTCAACTTAGCAGCTCCATTTCGTTATTCCAGTTCATTCTATGATGATAGTTCGATCTAAATTTGCATTGATAATCTAGAAACTTTTGATATATATATATATATATATATATATATATATATATATATATATATATATATATATATATATATATATATATATATATATATATATATATATATATGTTTAATTTCAGTGTATATATTTGTGTGAAAATTGAATTTACTATTGAATTGTATTTGAGAATTGGTTGTGATTGTGTTGTTGTTTGAGTTGGAGCCCTATGAGGGGGAATTCAGACTTATGATGGAATATAATAAATTGGGTATTTGTCAAAAGTGTTTGTTTTCTTTATTGTATTTAGGTAACATCCTAGATATAGGAGAGCTCTGTCGAAATTTCGTAGAGTCTTATTAATCATTTAAGTATGACTTTTTAATGAGTCGTCCATGTTTTGATAATATCGTCTGTTATTTAGAGTTGATGTCTTTAGTATTCTTCTGTCATCAAGGGTCACACTTTAGAGAGAAGTTGTTTAGATGCGTCGTCCATCAAATGAGTGGTACTTCCTAATAAACTTTTCTATTTTCCATACCCACACATTCATAATTTCTCTTTTTTCGTTTTCAATTTATTTATTTCTATTTCTTTTTTTTATTTATGTTTGTTTCTTTTTTTTTTATTTCGTCCATTTTTGCGATTTATTTAAGTTTGTTTCAATTTTTATTTTGATTTATTTATTTCAATTTCTTGATATCTGCTGGTTTTGTTTTAATTTATTTCTTTTATTGTTTTCGATTTATTTCTGTTTGTTTCTTTTTTGCTAAAAAATTCAAAAATTAATTTGTGCATGATATTTGTTGGTTATAGTTTTGTTTTTGTTTCTTGATATGTGCTGGTTTCAATTTGTTACTGTTTCTTGATCAAACTTCTAAGAAGTTAATTTTCTTTTTATCGCTATTTCTGTGTTTGTTATGGTTTTGCTTCCCCTCTATATTATCTAAATCCATGAGTTCCCATTTTCTAAAGGATGGAGTAGCTCCGTGGAATTAGACTGTGAATATGGTGATAGATCAATTGCTTTTAAAGAGGAAGATGGCTCGGATGAAAAGATTGTACAATTTTTTATCTTTGTGTAATTATTGTGGGGACTAGTCTATAACTATTTTTCCAATCTACGGATCAAAATATAATTTGTTAGCTAAGTGGACCTACGATAATTTTTTCTATTTATTTTCTACCTTAGATTTAGTTTGTATAATTATTTAGTCGATTATTCTTTTAAAATATCAACTTACTTGAATGTGTAGGAAATTAAAATCCTTTTGCTAATTATTAAGAAATTTTAATTATTATATATGTATAAATAGAACATTTAAAAGAAAAGAAAAATTTTTGTGAATTTTTCAAGATTATGTCTTCAAAATTTTAAATTTTCATATTGGATTGGATTAGATCAAAAATGAAATATTTGATCCTTGAACCGTATGTCCACAAATTTTTAGGACAATATAATACAAGATTTTTTTATTTCAGTTTCAGTTTCAGTTCTCCACGAATTAAAATTGCTAAATTTCAGTCAATTTCAGAGATTTTTAAATTTCTAAATTGGACCAAACCGTAATAGACCATAGATAAAAGTGAATTTGCTAACTAACCTTAGTCATGGTTAATTTCATTGCTTTTTTTTTTCTTAACAATAATTAATTCATTTTATTAAAAAAAATACAGGTTTCATTTGAAAAAATTAAATTATATAAATATAATTAAATTGAATTCTTATATAAAAAGTATTTTTAAATATAAAAATTAATAAAATTTAATGTATTTAAATTAAATTCTTATAAAATTAAGATTTCTAAATAATAGGACCGAGGCCAGGGCCAAGAATACAAGAATTTAATTTGCTTCTAACATCGCCAAACTAGAAATACATCAAATATAGTTTAAATTTGTTAACTACCCAATAATTAATAATTATATTGTTTAATTAAGGTTTGTATAAACAAGTTCTAGAGCAGCAGGAATAAGTGAATTGAATCAAACAATAAAATTAATATAAAATCAGCCGTATACAGGTGTTAGATGCCGTCAATATAAACTTCAAACTTCTTATATATAGACTCCAAAAAGTTGTCAATCAATAGTTCAATCCAAAAGTAAACATTTTTGGCTTTAAAGAGCCCTTAATTTGAGATGATGACCACACAATTTGAGAGTAACATTCGACTGTATATTGATTGAATGATAAAAGATAAAAATGTACAATGCGACGTTTATATAGGCAGTTGGCTAACCCTAAGTTAATTAAAATATTTCATATACAAGAAAAGTTAATAAAAATGTAATTATTTATAATTAAAAGGACAATAAATTTTATACAAATTAGAAAATTTTGACTGATGTTAACAAAATTTAACAATTATATGATCCAAACCAAACAAGTAATACTTATAGCTGGTTGTGCTTGGAACCAAACTTTAAGGCAAAAACGGAGTCCTTACTTTCTTACAACATTATTGTCACCAAGACAACAAAACAAAATTCAAACTTTCTCAATGAATTTATCACTAATTTTATTTTTACTATAAAAATAATATTTTTTGAATTTAATGTGAAAAAATAAAATTTTAAAAGTTCAATAAATAAAAAAGATAAATTTAAGAGCTGGAAATGGCTTTTTTAAATTTAATGATATTTGTTAAGAGTAAATGATTATTTTCTATTGTGTCATCTAACTTTGTTTGATCTCTTATGCACTTTAAAAAAAAAAAAATTATTTCTATGAATATAATATGCAATTAAAACAAATTTATATAAATTTTAAAAAAATGAAGTTATTTGTAAATTTTTAATTATATTTGAAGTCTACTTGATATTGAAATTAAAATTATATTTTTAGAAAAATATTATTACATGCTTGAAAAAGGAACTTAAAAATGTTGTTATCGCTTTAAACATTTATATTATTAAAATATGTGATATTTTTATTTACTAAAAACTAAATCTAATAACTTATAATCAATGTATAAATGATAAAATCAAACACCTTTCAATTCAATTAATCTTTCTTAATTTTTTTTTTTTTAATATACAATGAAAGATAACACTCCATAAAAACATAATAGGCCATATGAAAAGGTAGTCTTTTCTTTTAAGATCTCTCATCAAATTGGTAATAATTATTTGTAATTTGAAAAATTCGAACATGAAATTTCCCACTTATCACTCATTTAGGCCCCATTTGGCATTGTTGCCTCCCACTTGCACAGCTGCTTTTCATACTAAAGACTGATAAAAATATGTTTGGTAAAGTAAAAAGCTAGTCTAATGACCTGCATTTACTTGCTTTAAACCAAAGTTATAAAAACAAATTTTTCCCTTTAGCAGCTGCATTTGATTATGCACGCAGCAAATGAGTTTTTTTTTTTATTATTATTAACAAAAATACCTATCAAAATTAATTGATAAGAATGTAATGCAAATATGCATTAAATTTAGTGGTAAAAAATTATGTTACTAATATTTGTTAATTGTAAAATAAGTAATAATATTTATTATATTATATATTCTTATTTGTCATTTTATATGATAAAATAGATTTTAGAAATAATGTTATCAAACACTTTATAAGCTGCTTTGTAAGACAACTGCACTTTTTCTTTTATGAATATATTTATCAAATACTTATCAACTTTTACAAACAATACTACTAAGCACAGCAACTGCTATCATTTACAGCAATGCCAAACTGACCCTTAAAAGAAATGATAAGAGCAACCACACCAAATCTTATTGGTCTTTTTAAAAATTAGAAATTGGAAAGCCTGTAATTGATATATATTAACTAGTTAAAATCTTACATATGAAGAAAAAATAAATACAAGATTTGAAGAAATAAAAATTCAAAGCCCTTAAATAATACTCTCTCCATTTTGAAAAAAAGGGCCAATAACTAAAAATCACTATTTTTAAGATAGTAATAACTTTGTCATAAATTACCAAAAGACCTTTATTAATTGTAGTAGAAATTTAGGAAACATATCTTATAATTGGAAAATGAAAAGGTAAATTAGTCATTTTACCATATATTTTTTTATTAGATTGCTAAATAGTCACTTATTTATGAACAAAATTTATTTTTTTAATAGCTATTTTTTTCAAAATAGATGAAATAATAATAATAATAATAATTATTATTATTATTATTATACCCAATTAATGGTCCTGTGGCTAAAACACCAGGGGCTGCCTCATGGACCATAATAAAGTTCTCACCATCCGCTTGCTGGTGCAAAAGTATGAACAAGAATCCTACCGACCCCTGTCACATGATTTCATGGTCCCAGCTCAATTAAAAAATTTGAAACTCAATTCTAACGCAACAAAATTTTAACATCCATATTATTTGGACGTAATTCGATAAAATATTCAAAATATTTAAATTTAACTAAAATTAACTCAATTAATATTTAATAATTTATAAATTTATTAACTAATATGAAATGAATTAAATTCAAATTATAAATACCGACTTAAATATCATATGTTACATGAAATATATTTAAAATAAGTATTGAATCACACACAATGATAAGTGATTTGGAAGATAGATTTAGAGTTTGGTTCTCCTTCTCTAATGCTTAAAAAAAAAAAAAATACAGTGATGAATTCAAAAATTTTAATTTGTGAGCACAATATAAATATACAAGTGTGTGTGTATATATATATATATATATATATATTACAAATAAATGTAAGTATAAAAACATTTATAGTATTCAAAATTTAATATAATATGCTTAAAATTTTTGTACTTCAAAATAAGTAAAGTGCTAATTTAATTGTTAATTCTATATATGTGTTTTCTAAGTTCATTAATATTTTAACCAAATCAAAATAATAATTTATATTTTAACTCAAATAAAATAAAATAAATAAATAAATTATATGACATGCGAGAGCAATAATATTTTACACTTACATCTATTTCAAATAAATGAATTACAAATATAGAATTCACTTGTAAATGAATTCAAGTTTAGTTCATTTACAAATGAATGAATTATCATATTTAAAAAGATAATTTAAAATAAAGAATTCAATTGAATTTCATGTTTTTGTGTTTAGAATAAATTTATAATTAAATTATTTTTTTTATTTCTTAAAATACTATCATTATAAAAAATATAACAAAAAATAACTAAAAATAATTATATTTTATATTTATAATTAATGTATAATTTGTAAATATAATAAAAAATTAGTTGGATGGAAAAACAAGTAAAAAAAAGTAAAGAGAAAAAAAAATGTTAGAGAGAAAGAGTAATAAGAAGAGAGAGTGTGTATAGTAAAAAGACGAAGAAAGAGATGAGCAAGAGCTAGAGAGAGGGAGAAAAGAGAGGAGAGAAAAAGGAGAAAGAAAGAGCAGGAATAAAAAATAAAGAATAAGAGTATTTTTGTTTTTAATATTATTTTATTAATTTTACGGAATTCATTTAAAAATTTTCACTTATTGTGATGAAATTTTTTTAGTTATATTCAATTTTATAAAATTGAATTTATAGAATTGGAATGAATATTTTTAATATTTTAAATATAATTTTTTTTTTAAAATGTGAAATTTGAAATGAATTTCCATAAAATTTTGTGAAACTCATTTTTTTTTTTTTAAACTGATTGTTGCATATATTACAAGATTTTCATAATGATCCTCACCATCCCATGATAAATCTGCCCTATTTAAAATTATACAAAATTGATAAGATTTATCAGTTATTTAAATTGAGTGTTATAATACTTGAATTCAATTATCAATTCGACTTGTTCTTTAAATTACTAAAATTTAACTTATTTTTTAATATAATTGAATTTGAATATTTTAGATGGAGTGGCCAAGTGAGGCCAGAAGGATTAGAGGGATCCACCTGGTCCAGATGAATTTTGTCCACAACCAAGGGTCAATGACTAAAATTGCTCATGCAACAATGGGCTAGACCCAAAACAAGCCCAACCCAAACCCATTCAATGCCACAAAAATGTCCAGGTCAGCTCATGAAATTGAATTTTTTGCCTATTACAATTGCAACTTTGCAAGATTTCTCAAAACACCCAAAAACCTTATCCAATTGAGTAAACCCTATAGCATAGTGCCATGTCAGCAGCAAGTATCTAAGTGTATCCAATTCTAACATTCTAAAGCCACAAATTGCGCATGTGGCTATGGTTAAGAATTGCTTACTCATTTTACATTTGCTTTTTAAAAATTATAAAATTATCAAAGAAAGAGAGTGAGAGAGACACAGAAGGGTGGAAATGGCAGCCTCTATGATGACTACTCTTCCTCAATTCAATGGCCTCAAACCCCAATTCTCTGCTGCCCCTGTTAAGTCCCTGGTCAGTGATCTTCTTTACTGTTATTTATTTATTTAAATTATGTGAGTGCTTAAATAATTACATTTATAGGATATAATTGATTTTCTATTAAAGGAATAACAATTATTATAAATAATTTAATAATCGAGCATCTGTTTTGTAACGTGAAGTCATAAACTACATTTATTTTATGCAGGCAGCTGTTCATCCCATGAGGCGAAAGGGAAATGGAGCATTGGGTACTCGCATGGATTTTATTGGTTCACCCACAAATTTGGTAAGCTTTTCATTATCTTTAAATTAATATTAAGAATTATTAGTCTAATAATTGGGTAGTCATATTAACTTTGCCAATATATCTATTTATTTATAGATTTAAACTCAATCCTTAAAAAATTAAAAAATTTAGTTATGGTACAAAATATTATTCCTAAATTTAATCTTTGACTTAAAATTTTTTACTCTTTAAAGCTCTAATCTACTTAATCTTGGAAAAAAAAATTACAAGTAATTTGAATTTTTTTTTTCACACTGGAATTGAGTGTAACTGTGGCAGTGTGCCCGATTAATGATAAATCACTATTGATTAGTCCATATGTCGCGTGATGAAATAAATTCATCTAAAATTTTTCCTTAAACTATCAACTAAAAAATTTAAATCGTTCATTCAAATAAAAATGATATAGTCTACATGTAGGATAGAATGCCAATGATTCAAATCATTAACGCATTTTTCTTTTATATATTATATAGAAGAAGTGCTAGACCATTTTTAGCAAGCATTATATGAGAGGTAAGTAACGGATTTGTTGCCAATTAATTGGACAGATAATGGTGACAAGTACAAGCCTGATGCTATTTGCTGGGAGATTTGGGTTGGCTCCATCAGCAAACAGGAAAGCCACTGCAGGATTGAAGCTTGAAGTGAGGGATTCTGGGTTGCAAACTGGTGATCCAGCTGGTTTCACTCTTGCTGATACTTTGGCTTGTGGGTCTGTTGGCCACATTATTGGTGTTGGTGTTGTTCTTGGACTTAAAAGCATTGGTGCTCTGTAAAAAACAATATAACTCTTTTAAGCATCTCAATTTAATGTTCTTATTTTAATCTTGTTCTTCTACCAATTACCACTTACCACTTACCAGTACTTGTAAATGCTCATTAATTTGCCAAACGACAAGTAGTTTAGCAGAGTTAAATATAGGCTTCGCAGTGTGAAAAGTCTATGATTTAAATTTCGTTTAACTTTTAAAAATTTTATATACATAAAAATACTCATTAATTTGTCATTTCTCTCTAAAAACTTACAAAATTAATTGAGAAAATTTAAGAATGAGAGGAAAATGAAGGATAAAATAATAGAGAGGAAATTTGATGGCGGGTATTAATTAGATTTTGAAGTTATGTACTGTATTTAATTGTAAAGAGCCATAAAAAAATTGAGAATATTAGATTATTTGTGACAAACAAAATAAAATATTTTTTTCTTAAAAAGTGAATTGTTTTTCTGTTTATTTGGTTTTAATCACCCTCTTTAGGTAGTATTTTGTAAAACTAAAAATTAAATACTGAAAATTTAACTATTAAATAAAATAAGTAATATAATTTTTAAATTATAAAATATTTAAAAATTTAATCACTTATTGTAATCAATATAAGTTTTAATTTAAAATTTTTGACTTACTATTTTAAGTATTTTTTACTTAATTAAGACTTTTAAAATATAGTTATCAAATGAACTTAAAACAATTAAGTGCTAAAAATTTTAATTGTAAGTATTAAATAGTATTATCAAACACCATCTTATTTTACATTCAGGAGCAATTCTATAACCTTATTTTACATTCAGGAGAAATTCTATCTCATTTAACAATTTGGCTAAATTACATTCTCTGTAGAATTGCAAATAAGTCAATCCATTCGCAAGTGGTTCAGTATTCGACTCGATAAAAACTCGTACGTATTTGGATTATTTTATAAATAAGTCAAATTTAAACTTTAATTTAAGGTTTGATTAATAAAATGAGCCCGAGCTTGAGCTAAGCTAAATTTCGTTCAATTAGACTTGTGAACATCTCGATTAATAGGCTCGTGAACAAGCTTGTTTATAGGCTCGTTTATAATACTTTAATATATACATTTATGATATTTGTTTTGTAATTATGAAATTAATAATGATATATGCATGTAATTAGTTTCGCTAATATTATGTTTTATAATTCAATCAAATAGTTGAGAAGTTTAATTTAAAAAAAAAGTATGTTACATAATAATAATAATAATAATAATAATAATTATTATTATTATTATTATTATTATTATCAGCCTAATAATTTGGACATTCTAAAAAATATATTTTAACATTTCTATAATCTTTTTGGTAATTCAATTTGACTAAAATACACATACTCCTAATTTTTTTTGAAACATGTGATGCTCAATTTTATAATTAATTTTTTTTACTAATTAGATGTTTTTACTTTTATGTTAGTTTAAACATGATTTTCAAACTAGATTCAGACTCAAGCTCAAAACGAGACAAGTTTAAACACTATTTTTAAATTCAAATCTAAATTCGAGCTCGAGCTCAACAAAACAACCGAGACAAATCCAAACAAGTTAAACTCGGGTTAGCTCCACCCATTTGTAGCCTTAATTCTCTGGTAAAATGTGGGTCAATTAAGCTCAATTTCTAACAGCCTATAACAAAGTCGTAAAGTTGCTTTTTTTTTTTTTAATGGTTTTCTTTGTAACTTACAGATAGGGGTGTCAAAATGGGTCATGACGTGTTAACCTGATTCGCCAAACATGAAAAATTTTCGTGTTAAGGTTGAAGCTTAGAAGGTTTGTGTTATAAATGGGTTGACCTATTTATGACACTGCTTAAAATGAGTCATGTAATGAGTTAACTCGCTAACCCGTCACAACTCGTTTAATTTCACATGTCGTATCGGGTCGGGTTCGGTTCGCTATCCTGATCATGATTTTCCTACCTTCAGAAAGAAGGTCCTTCCCTTTTTTAGGTACTTCTGGGAACAAATCCAGTGGAGACAAGGTGGGGCCTGTAGTTTAGAGGATTAGAGCATGTGATTACAAACCACGGTGTTGGGAGTTTGAATCTCTACCCATTTATAACTCATGTATTTTTTAAAAATATTAAAGGTTAAATAGTCATTTATTTTGATAACCAATTTAACTATTCAGATTAAACGAGTTGTGTTGGGTTTATGACCCATACATGACCCATTTAAATAAATGGATCATATTAGATTTATAACCCACACAAGACCCATTTAAATAAACAGGTTACACGTGTCGTATTCGTGTAACCCCTTTAATTTTTGCGTTGTGTTAGGGTGGGAATATTATTACATAATTAATAAATGAGTCGTATTCATGTTGACCTTAATCGTGTCACTTGAATAGGTCAACCCGACAAGAATACGACCCACAGACATGTTTTAACACTCCTACTTATAGATATTCACGCATTTTAAGAAGATTAAAAAGAAAATACTGCCACTTTTAGGTATTTCTTCACTTGCCCAATCTTGATTATTTTTTTGCCTATTTCTCAATTCACCATTGTGCCCATCCAACCACTAATCAATGTTGCCTATGTTCCTCTTGTTTTTTCCCTTTCTTTCTTGTACAACACCATCATTATTCTTCTTTCACTATGAATCGCGTCAATTACTCAATTAAGTCCTCTTTTATTCTTCATCTTTGTAAGCTCCTTGCATAACTCTTCCTTCCACCACTTTTAGGTTTCAGCATTTGACTAAATTAATGCATTTAAAAAATGATAATTCCAAAATTAGGTAAATGTAAAAGTAATTCTCAAATTAGGGTTCAAAAGTCAAAATCTCTAAAATTTTTGGCGGAAAGTGAGCGTTTGCTTTAAAAATAACTAAGAATTTTGGCAGAAATTATTTACTATAAAAAATTTTGGCAAAAAGTCACAAATCCCATGAAAAAGTGGTGGAAAATTCACAAATCTCATACAAAAGTGGCAAAAAGTCAATTAAAACAATAAATTTTGGCATAATTGGTATTGATATTGTACTTATTCAAAATATGGGAAAAAATGGTGGAAATAAAACATAACTGCAAAAAGTAACGAAAATTATAGACTTGCATGAATAGGGAGATTCCCTACGTTAAACCACAAAAGAAAATTGTATGTGACTTATTGTATTTAAATAGGGCGTAGTTAAATATATAAACATAATTTTGCATTAATTTATTTTGTTCGCTTTTAAAGTTAAACAATCTGCTATGGCAAATGCACTGACTTTTATTATTTATTAGCAAGGCGAAATGGTCCAAACCAATTATGAGTGGACCTACATCCTTTTTTTATTCTCATAATATAATTTTTAATTAACATTTACTTGATTATTAATTTTTATATATATTTAAATAACTTACTTTATTATTGATATGAGTAAAAATAGGTCCCTTTTTTCTTTAGGGGCAGGGGAATAATATTTCTGCCAAAAAAATTGGCGGAAATGATTTTTTTTAAGTGACTTTCCACCATTTTCTTTTGTTGTTTATATAAAATTTTGGTGGAAAAGAAATTCAGTAAAGTTTCACCCCTGTTCAAGATTTTTTTTAAAACCACCGTATTTTAAGAAATTGTTTCTATTTTACCTATTTACTGAATTTGTTTTTCTAAATACATTTTTTGGTCAAATGCCCTCTAGGTTTTATGTTTTTCTCTTTCTTTTACATTATTTCATGCCAACCATTCCAATATTTTCTTGTGCTTCTTTTTTTGTTCAATTGCCATGCTTTGTGTTCTCAATAGATTGTCATGAAATGAGCTAGGAGAGGCAATCCATTTGCTTTTGGGTCTCTCATTTAACGAAATCCTTCCACTATCAATAATAAGCTTATCAAACCCAGTCTCAAAGCACTCCCTTTATCCATTCCCATCTCTAGCGACACAATAGCAACCATATTCGAGGAGGCATCTAAATCTAAAACCATGCGCATAACTCTCTAGTGATTGATTAATGCCTACAGCAATAGTACTATCCTCATATCCAAACACCCCATTCTCTGTCTCCTGTAAAATCAACCCATTATCCTCTGCAACTACAAACGATTTATTCTTCTTGACAATATTCTCTTTAGTTTTTAATCTTGCAAGTCTAAAATGACCAATCTTAGCATTAAAATTAGTATCAAGTAAAATATTACAGGGTTTAATATCTCCATGAATCATAGGAGGATTATAGAATTGATGTAGATATTCAAGTCCTTTAGCGACATCAATTACTAGATCAATTTAGCGACATCAATTACTAGATGGTCCATAAGTTGTTCACATTTCCAATATAGTAAAAACTTCTTGGAGGCTTCTATTCTCCCTGAGATTGTACATCAAAATAAACTTCCATTTACAGCGGCTCAAGGAGAATCCTAAAAGGGAAACAATAAGGACAAATGAGAAAGGAAGCAAGAGAGACCTCATTATGGAACTCCTACTCTTTTCGGAGCAACCCATTGGCTAATTTGTTGAACGAAAAACAACTTTATAAACTGAGCCAAATAAACCATGGCCAAGTTAATTGGGCGTAAACAACAAAGCCGTATCGCTCCAGAGAGCGAGTAAAGGAAACAATGACATTCCTATCATTAAAAAAAAAAAAAGCAACTTACCCATATAACTAACGTCTCTTAAGAAGTAGGCCTAATTGACCTTGATTTTGTAGCTAGAGAGTGTAATTTAGCCAAATTACTATATAAGGATGGAATTGCTCCTCAATGTAAAATAAATGAGTGGAATTAAGCTTTTGGCCTTTAAATTAATTTCTTATTGCTAAAAAATAAAAATATTAGCTAGAATATAATATTAAAATTATAAATATTTTAATAAAAACTTAAAAAGACTAAAAAATGTGGATCTTAAAAGAACTCCAATTTTTCTTTTTCCATCAATAGCAAAGAAAAAGATAAAGATAATAGCCACGTGTAATGAGTGATGGCCAATAGCGATTTATAATGGCTAGCAACTATTAATTAGTATTTGATTGATCAACTATTGGGTAAGATGGTGTTTGATAAAATTGAAAATTTAAGTAATAAACAATATAAGTAATATAATTTTTAAATTATAAAAATATTTAAAAACTTAATTACTTATTGTGTTTTCTTAATTTAAACTCTTAAGACGTGTATTATCAAATAATTTTAAATAAGTAAATGTTGAAAATTTTAATTTTAAGCTTTTGAAGTATGTTATGAAACACTATCAAAGTATTTATTTAATGAATCTTATTTTAAATGTATTTTTGAATGGAAAATGACTTTTCATTCTGAAAAATAAAATGCCATTTTTTAAAAAATAAATTTTTAATTCTTTAACAATGATATATTTTTTAGTAAATTGTATTTTCAACACTACAAGAAATTGCCAATATACTGATTGAAATTAGCGGCCGAAAATTTTTGATTGGTAATTACCATAAGAATACCGACCGTATACTTAAAAACAGCTTTAAGGACTGTTTACTGGCCGATCTTAAACTGAAATTACCAACCAAAAAAATTCAGTTGTAGACTATGGCGGGAATAATTAGCGAGCTAAATTATTGACCTCTTAGTCACCAAATACTGACCGAAAACTAGGCCAAAACTTTGGCGTGGAATTACAGTGGGAAATTACTTAGCGATCGTTTTGCAGACCAAAAGATTTGTCGCTAATGGAAATTCGGTTGGCCGCATACCGACGAAGTGTAGCCCAAAAGACAAGCATGAATATCGTATGGCATTTTACTTTATTGACCATTTTTTAAATGACCTATTGGTAAAGCGATCGGTAATTTTTACTAATTTACAGACGACTTGTTGATCGATTTTCAATTGCCACGTGGTTGTTAATCGGTAAATCTGTTGCTAAATAAGTATATCAGTATCTAATCGGTCAGTAAATCGAACAATATAACATGGCAGTTGGGCTTCTTCTTCCTCTCTTCTTCTTCTTCTTCTTCTATGCTCTCTCTCCCTCTCCATGCCATAATGTTGTTGTTGTCTTTTTCGTAGGAATCCACGCCACTGGCTACCCCCATTCTTTTCCCTCAGATTGTTATATATTATTTTATTTATTTATTAATTTAATTAGTAGAATTGTTACATTTTTTGTGGTGTATATATGTATGTGTAAAATTTTGAGTTTGTGAATTTTTTGTGTGAATATAGTGTTTTGTTTGAATTTATGTATTTTGTTTGTTAATTTATTAAATTTTGTTTCTATTATTACTATTTTATTAGGTATTATTTTGTTGATTTTGTGAAATTATATATTTGTTTTTTGTAGAAAAATATTTTTTTGTTAATTTTGTGTAATGAAAATTATAGTTGAATGTTAATGGTAGTTTAATGTAATTATTTTTTAATGCTGTGGAATAATAAATTTTGGTTTTATTTATTTTTGTGTTATGAAAATTATGTGGTATTAAATTAATATTTGTTAGTTTAATGAAAATTTAATGGAAATTATTTTGAGTTATATTAGTTATTTTTGAGTGATGTTAAATTATTTCTGTAAATTTTTGATTAATTTATTTGAAAATAAAATTTATGTATTTTATTATTGAATATGTGCATTATTTTTTAAATTATGTTTTTATTAAAATTTTTATTAAATTTTTGTGTTGTAATGTGATTTATGTACATAGGTAATATAATATTATACATTTAGTTGATTTTGATGTGTAAAGTTTATAATTTATCAATTTGTTATTTTAATTATTTGTTTTTGTAATTTCAGTTTAGTTGGCAATTTGACCATATGATAGCTTACTAGCTTGCTTTTCTGCTTTACAAAAGGTATATATGTAATTTTTTTAATTAACTTGCGAATCATATAATATTACATGTTTTATATTTAATTTTAGAATTTGAATAAATGTGTATTTGTTGGAGGATGGCAGGTATGTATATCAAATCTTTTCTATTTGCATTTCTTATATCATTTGGAGGCTTGTAATATTTGTAACTAACATTTAATATTTACAGTATGCGACCGATTGGTAGGGCTAGAAAGATAACAAAGATATTCAAAATTAGACTTCATCCCGATGGCATCACATGGAATAGAGTGCCAGATGAGATCAAGGAATATTATTGATAAGAATTCAAGGTATTTTAATAACACTTAATAACAAGCATGCAACCCTGTTATATGATGAATTATTACTTAATTATTTGTTTTTACTTACGAAATATACTAAATTTAATTTAATTTTTTAAATTGTATACAAAAGTATTATATGTGGGATTAGATGATCGACGCCTTAGTTCGTTCAGCCTTCACGAAGAAGGTTGCAGAAAGATATAAGGATCTCCTCTACGAGGCAAACAAGAAGAAGGAGACTTGGATACCTGATGACATATGGGAGCAGCTGCAAAAGCATTGGGCATCTATCGATCATAAGAAGATCTCTCAGCAGGCAGCCAAAAATAGAAAGTTAGAGAAGGCGGGCCCATCTTCCAATGTGTCTAAGCACACTGGAAGTTTTATACCTCACGAGGAGCATGCCAAGCGATTAGTAAGTATTTTCCTATATAATTTTTTTTTCAAGTTTGCTTAATTTCAATTGTTAATATTTATATACATATATTGCAACTCATAACAAGCTCACTAGTTGGCTCGTGAGGTTGATCCCGTCGAGCTCTTCATGTACACACACAAGAAGAGGCACAATGGGAAGACTTTCATTGACTTGCGATTGCAGCGGGTTTATGTAAGTAATAAATTTTAGTACTATTATATTAATAATTTTTATTATATAAAATGTAAGAGGATATCATGAACCTTCGTGAGTGTATGTCTCAGCTTGCTCTCGGATCCATTGAGCCTACACCGGTAGATGAGAGAGACTTGTATCTCAGAGCTGTTGGGGGATTCGAGAAGGGCAAACTGTACAAGATAGGTTCACAGGCATTCAAATATTATAGAGATTACAGTGTTGATCCATCTTCTGCTTCACCACCTCCTACATCTGAGCAAATGTAGCAGGAGATAGACAGACGAGTTCAAGAGACAGTCAGAGACATGCAGATAGAGATGCAGCAATAGATGGAGCAGCAAATGTAATAGATGGGGGGATCTCTTATGGCCCTTAGCACAATAATATGGATTTTCTCTTTCACCTCATTTGCAGACTGCTATTGCTCATCCTCCTCCACTTGATATACATATTATTGTAGCTCATCCTCCTCTACCTGACCTACAAATAGATATTGCTCCTCCCTTCACCCTACTCGTACATTCAGTGATGATGATGATGACTATATCATGGATTTGGATGCGAAGGACATTGCTGATTTAGATTATGATTTATGATTTTCTTTTTTTTTTCTTGTATACATGTGAATACTATTTTGTATTTTTTTATTATACAAGCATATGATTTTAATTTTATATTAAATTATATTTTTTATTATAATGTGTTATATAAGATTTGCATTTTATTTATAATTTAGTACATTTAATATTTCTATTATTAAATAAAAAATTAAAATTTTCATTTACCTACCAATTTACCAACTGAAATGAATATATTTACCGACTATTTACCGATCAATATAAATTATTTTTTAATATTTTTAAAATTTGTTGACTGATTTATTGATCGTTTATATTTATTTACTATTATTTTTACTCACGGATTGATGATCGGATCCGCTTTTAACCATATTTTAAAAACATAATTACTGACTATACATATTCATTTTACTGACTATAATGTGGTTGATGAATTTACCAACCGATTCATCATTCAGTCGGTAAAGTTTTACTGACTAGGTTTTTATCGATGTTTATTACCGGTCAGCAATCAATTGGTATTATTAGTTACCGACTATTTTTTCTTATTTGCGGACTGATTATTTGGTCGGTAAATTGGCAGTTTATTGTAGTGCAAGTGCACCACACACTAAAATGCAATAAAAATGTTTTCCAATTAAATGGTTTTCAATTTTTGCAAAATTGTAATATTTGGTATCATTTATGTTTCTGCTTTTTCATTTATATTTTCCTATACTGAAATTTTGTATTTTAAAAAATCGGTTGATGAAATAGAGAAAATCACTCTTTACGATTTTCTATTATTGTTATAGCTAATTTTTTGTTTTTTTTGAGAGCAAAAAATACAAACTTTCATTACTACAAAATATCAAGTATCAATAAAGGTTGGATGAAACTTGGGGGGCTCATTCCAATACATAGGATAGGAGTAGCATGAAAAATAGAAGATCAAGCTAACCTATGGGCTAATTCATTAGTCTTCTTCCGAGCAAAAATAATAATAAAAAAAGTGTTTTGACCTAAAAGATGTAAACAATTTGAGATAATAGAACCAAATTCATTTGCCATTGAAGAACGTTCATTTATCGCTTTCGTGACCACTTGAAAATTAGATTCGAAGATAACACCTTGAGCACTTTTATCCTTGATCCAAGATAGAGCTTCTCGTAAATCCATGGCTTCAACTTCACATACTTGAAATAAACCTTCAAACCACATAGTAGTAGCAGCTATAAAGTGCCCATTAGAATCACGCAAAAACATTCCAACTCCTACCTTTCTCTGTTATTGAATATTGAAGCATCAATGTTGCACTAGTTTTCTGTTTTAAAATACAAAAAGTCAAAAATAAATTTAATTTAATAATAAATTTTATTTTCACATTTGTGAAAAAAAATTAAAAATTAACTAAAATCAACAACACCATATTAACATTATTGGGGTAAAAAATAAGAATGAAAACAAAAAAAAATAAATTTAAGTTTATCAAAAAGATATAATAATTAATTTTTTTAAGTAGCATAATTATATATGAAAATATTTATATAAAAATTATAATATGATATATGGATAAAAAATAAAAATTTAAAGAACTTATAGTCCATTTGGTAGGTGGATTTATAAGTTATAGAATTAGTTATAATGATAGGATTGGTTAAGCCACAGAATAAATAAGCTTAAACCTTCTTTAGTAAATAAATATTAATTCATGGGATTAAATAATCCTACTTTTACAACCCCTTGTTTGGTAATATAGACTAGTGAGCAGGATTAATTAAAAAAATATTTCAATTACTTAAATACCCTTTAAATATATATATATATATATATATATATATATATATATATATATATATATATATATATATATATATATATATATATATTATAATCACATAAATCTTTATTGCTTTAATACCAAAAATCTATCATGCTAGAATTAGTAAGGAGTTTAAAATTAATACTTGTATCTATTATAGCAGTCGAACTTTTGCGGAATAAACGATGAACGAATGCTTGAACAGCAGGTATGACATTTCTCAGTCAAATCCCTAATTTTTTAAAGTTACTCAACTCTCTATTTCCGATGGGAAGAGAATAGAAAGCGACTGAATAATTTGATGTATTGGGGATCATAACCCTAGAGTTCTTTATATACTAACCCATTAGAATCCCATTAAATCTATTTGGGTCAGGAATAGGTATCTACTCATTAACCCATACCAAAACCTAAAGTTTTTGGGCTTCACATAAATGAATCACTTAAACTAAGCTCACTTATAAAATAACCCTTTAATATAATTGTTCTAATAAATATGCAAGCCCACACAATAGAGATTAAAATCTAACAATCTCCCACTTGGGTTACATATTGAATCTGAAAAAATTATATCAAACAAATTCTTTATGTGTACACATTTGTGCTATTTTCTTTAAATTTCACCTTAGTTTCAATCTGGTCCATTTCCTATATTAATATGAGATCATGGCGGCTTTTGTTACATATAAGCGTAACTAAACCTTCCATGCTCACCATACTAATATATTAAATGACATAGATCAAGTATGGATGAGTGGCATGGAAATTACATGGAATCTAATCTCAAACATGCCTATTTCCAACTGGTCCTACTTTATTCTTTAGGGAGATTAATCCTCAATTCACAAATAAGTTCAGAGATATAGATAATGAAATGAATCATAAAACTTTATTATGCATAAAATAAATATGTGAAACATGTCTCAATACATAGAACATCCAAAGTAAAACTCTCACTAAACTAATGTATTACAAAATATGCCTACACACATATAGCAGCGTGCTCATGAAAAACCTTAAGTGGCAAACCTTTTATTAATGGATCCGCTATCATGGAGTTTGTCCCTATATGTTCTATGGAGATCTGACCACTCTGAACTCTTTTTTTAACATACAGAAACTTGATGTCAATATGTTTTGATTTCACAGAGCTTCTATTATTAGTAGAATATAAAACTGTAGATTTATTGTCACAAAATAATTTTAATGCCTTTCAATATCATTAACTACACGCAGCCCAATGACAAAATTACGCAGCTATATCCCATGATTAGATGCCTCAAAGCAAGCTATGAATTCTGCAGCCATGGTTGAAGAAGCTATAAGTGTCTGTTTGGCATTCTTCCAAGATATAGCTCCTCCAGCCAGCATAAAAATATAGCTCAAAGTAGATTGTTTACTGTCTTGGCATCCCGCAAAATCGAAATCAGAATACCCAATGATCTCTAAACTATTCGATTTCCCATAGGGTAGCATGAAATCCTTTGTTCTCTGCAAATACCGCATAACTCATTTGGTTGCTTTCCAATGATCCAGTCCTGGGTTACTTAAATATCTGCCCAATAGTCTCACTATAAATACTATATCAGGATGGGTACATTCTTATTACCGAGGCATAGGGAATCTTTTACATCTCCTTTATTTCAAAGTCATTTTTGGGGCACTGATTGAGACTGAACTAGTCTCCTTTAGTTACAAGTGTATCTCTCGGTGAACATCGTTTCATGCCGAATCTACTTAGCACCTTTTCGATATAACTCTTTTGTGACAACCCAAGGATACCTTGAGAGCGATCTCGCAGTATCTGTATGCCTAATACAAAAGAGGCATCCCCAAGATCTTTCATCTCAAAATTCTTAGTGAGAAATTTCTTGGTTTCGTGCAATAAGCCTATATCGCTACTTGCTAATAGTATATCATCAACATACAACACCAGAAAGATAAACTTACTCCCACTGAACTTGTGATATACACAATCATCAACCACATTTACCTCAAAATCATATGAGGTAATAACTTGATGAAATTTGTAATACCATTGACGAGAAGCTTGTTTGAGATCGTAAATGGAATTCTTTAATTTATAAACCATAGACTTTGAATCTTTGGATTCAAAATTTTCTAGCTAAACCATATAAATTGTTTTATCAAGGTCCCCATTAAGAAACACTGTCTTTACATCCATCTGATGTAGCTCTAAATCAAAATGAGCTACAAGTGCCATTATTATTCTAAAAGAATCATTTGATGAAACTGGAGATAATGTCTCTTTATAATCAATGCCTTCCTTTTGAGTGAATCCTTTAGCAACTAGACAAGCCTTATATCTTTCGATATTGCCTTTTGTTTTGGTTTTAAATATCCAATTGCAACCAATGGGCTTTACACCTTTAGGCAATTCGACAAGATCCCAGACGTCATTGTCTTTCATGGATTTCATCTCATCTTGCATGGCATTGATCCAACGTTCAGAATTGGAACTTTGAAGAACTTCACGAAGGTTGATTGGATCATCTTCTGCTAAGCCTATAGAATCTTCATGTTCCAAGAGAAAGACGATATAATCATCTAGAATCGCACTTCTCATTTCTCTATTGGATCTTCTTAATGGAACTTCTTGAGGGTGTTGAGTTCGCTCTATAGGAAGAACTTCATTGTTACCTTGAACTAGAGTTGCGTCTTGAATAATGTCAGCAATTATTGCCTGATCATTGTCAATAGCAATATTAGGAAGAGAAATAAATTTCTCTTTTTCAGCTGCAACTTTTTCATCAAAAATGATGTTCCTTAATTCTTCCCCTTCAAACTCTATATCCTCAAGAAATCTCACATTTCCTGTCTCAAAGAAGGACCGAGTAGTGGGATCATAAAATTTAAATCCTCGAGAGCGTTCTGCATATCCAACAAAGTAGCAGCTAATAGTCTTTGAGTTCAATTTCCTTTCATTAGGCTTATAAGTCCTTGCCTCAGCTGGACATCCCCAAATGTGTAAGTGCTTTATACTGGGTTTTTTTCCAGTCCACATTTCATAGGGGGTTTTAACTATTGCTTTGCTAGGTACTCTATTGAGGATATATACTATAGTCTTTAATGCTTCTCCCCAAAGCGATTCAAGTAATAAAGAATGACTAATCATACTTCTTACCATATCCTTAAGCGTCCTATTTTGTCTCTCAGCAACACCATTCATGTTGGGTTTGCCCAGTATAGTGTACTGTGAGATGATACTGCATTCCTTCAAGAAGTTAGCAAAAGGTCCTAGACGTTGTTCTCCTGATCCATCATATCTGCCATAGTATTCTCCACCACGGTCAGATTTGACAACTTTAATTTTCTTTCCAAGTTGAAGTTCAACTTCTGCTTTATAAGACTTAAAAACGTCTAGGGATTGAGAATTCTCACTTATTAAATATAGGTAGCCATATATGGAGTAGTCGTTTATGAACGTAATAAAATATTGTTGACCATTCCATGTTGCCGTAGGGAATGGGCCATAGATATCCGTATGTATCAGTTCTACGACTTCTGTACATTTGTTGGCACCTAATTTCTTTATGTTTGTTTGTTTTCCCTTAATACATTCAATATAGACTTTGAAATTTGTTAAATCAAGGGAATCAAGAATTCCATCTGACACAAGCCTCTGAATTCTCTATTTAGAGATGTGGCCTAAACGCATATGCCATAGGATGGCAGAATTCTCAGCTAATTTACGTTTTGTACCTCTTGAATTAGTATACAGGATTTCATTACAAGAAAAAATAGTTTTTAGCATATAAAGACCATCAATTAAAATAGTAGTACCAATAAAATTGGATTTTAAAGAGATAATAGCTTTACCATCTTCTAAATTGCAAAAGTATCCACATTTGTCCAAACAAGAAGTAGAAATTAAATTTCATTTAAAAAATAGAGCTACAAATGTTTCAACCAAATCCAAGTAACAACCAGTCTTTAATTGTAATATAAAATTCCCTATAGCTTTCACAGGAACTCTATCACCATTGCCCACATAGATGAATTTTTCATCATCAGTTGGCAGTCAGCTCCTTAGGCAACCTTGCATAAACACACTTATGTGAGTAGTAGTACCATAATCTATCCACCAAGTGTCTACAGGTACAGAAGCTAAATTTGCTTCACAATAAACTAAAGTGAGAAATTTACCCTTCTTTGCATGCTAGGCAGCATACTTGGAATACTCTTTTTTCATGTGTCCTCCCTTCTTGCAGAAAAAACAGGTGAATTCATCACCTTTCTTCTTCGCCTTTTTCTGCCCAGGTGTTTCACTTGCAGTATCCTTAGCCCTCTTCTTTTTCTTATTCTGAGATGTTGATGCTTAGTGTTCCTTGCAATAAATAATCATGTCATTAAATCAAGAATTTTGATAAGAAAATCATAAAATAAGATATCTAGCACAACTTGACATTTAGTGTTTGCATAAAAATATCAATTGTAAATGGTACTCTCAACACAACAATCAAACATTGATAATGAATCCTATCAAATAATAGTCTTTCTTTGGACCGACTATTGTTCACATGGAAAATAATTTTATAATTATCAATATTTATCATTGCAAGTGTGTTCGTTACTTAGCCAAACATTAACTTTCCTTTGGGCCGATTAATGTCTGCATAAACAATAGACACACAATATTTTTATGTTCCAAATTAAATCAATTTACACATTAGAGGTTACTTTAGTAGCATATTGCTTTAATCAATTTAATTTAAAAAACTAAACATAACTAGTGCAAATAAAATCCTTAGTATTGCACATTAATACCATTGTTAACATTTTATAAAATTAATGACTTTAAGACACAATAAAGTCATGCACTAAAATTTTATTATATGTTAAATAATTAATCTTCATGCAAACCATAATGTTAAATCAATACATACCCACAGTAGCAAATTTAACATCCTATATATAAAATATGGATAACACCAATTAATGGTATGTTTAGATGCAAAAAGCCAATTAATATATATATATATAGTAATAGTATGCAACTGACTTGCTGTAAAAAAAATATGGGTATCTATTGTCAACAATATATAATATAATATGTTAACACGAAAAACAACATAATTGCACTATACTGAAACCTGATAATGATTGTATATCTGAAAACGAATCAAGCTTTACATATATATATACAATCTTGCAATACAAGACTGTAATTATGCATTATGGCGATTAAAAAAAAAAAAAAAAACACACAAAACTACATGTGTATATACTGTAACCGATTGCTCCAATAAACAAAAATTCTAAATCCAAGTTAATAATGAGTACCGAAGAAATCAATTGCATAAATATATATTATAATAACAATTTATTATAACCCAAGCAGAAACTTACAGTACCGCAAATCAAATAATTTGCAAATCTTTAACAACACATATAATCGCCATGGATCAAACAAAATAATTCTTTAATCCTAATAATCTAACATGATATGAACTCTAATACCACTTATTAGAATCACATAAATCTTTATTATTTTAATGCCCAAAATCTATCATGCTATAATTATTAAAAAAATTAAAATTAATACCTGTATCCATTATAGCAGTCAAACTTTTATGGAATAAACGATGAACGAATGCTTAAATAGTAGGTATGACATTCCTCAGTCAAATCTTTAATTTCTTAAGGTTACTTAACTCTCTATCTCTTATGGAAAGATAATAGAAAGCGATTGAATGATTTGACGTATTGAGGACCATAACCTTAGAGTTTTTTATACTAACCTATTAGGATCCCATTAAACTTATTTGGGTCAGAAATAAGTATCTATCCATTAACCCATATCAAAATCTGAAGTTTTTGAGCTTCACATAAATGAATCACTTAAACTAAGCCCACTTATAAAATAATTTTTTAATATAATTGTTCTAATAAATATATAAGCCCACACAATAGAGATTAAAAATCTAATATATATATATATATATATATATATATATATATATATATATATATATATTGTTAGATTTTTAATCTCTATTGTGTTATATATATATATATATATATATAATCACGTTTCCTTATTTTTTCTGTCTTTCATAAGAAAGAAAATGATACCTCTCTTCTTCATAGGAAAAATAAAAAAAAAATAATAAAATAAAAATAAAGAGCCAAAAAAATAAAAAACGATAAATGATTACGTTTCAGTTGAAGGAGGAGAAAAATTACGTAGAAATAAAATATAAAATGAAAACTATTTTTGGGATAAAAAATAAAAAGCAAGGTTATTTTATGTATAGAAATTTTATGGAAAATGAGATTAGTAATCCCACAATAATGGGTCTAGATATTAGCTAAAATTGATCTCATGGGTTTAGTAAGTCATTGGGATTAATAAGCCCAACTTAAAATTTTGTACCAAATAAGGTATTATTTACTAATATTTTGGTTTAACAATCAAATCCCTTATAACAAATGAACTGTGAAAGACTTATATGCTTTTAAAAAGAAAAATTAAAAAATATGTAATAAATAAAATTTAAAAAGAATCAAAAGGTCTAAGTGCATATATTTTTTGAAATATATTTAAAATATCTGCATAAAAATGAAAAATTCAAAACATGTAAAGAAACATTTTTATAACACAGATAAAATTTCATGAGACAATGTAATTTTAATAAGTTTGAGGAGACCAATTAAAAAATTAGGACTACTTTCAATATACCTATAAATGAATTATACATGGCTTTAGGGGATAAGGCTCTCCTTGTCACCTGGTTTTTTTATATTATTTCAAGTTGACGTGTTATTTCATTCGTCTCATTTTATTTAAAATATATTTTTTCACAAAATTTAAGAGTGTATTAAATAATATGCTTTTTTTTATATTTTTATTAAATACAATTAAATTTTATTTATGAAAATTTTACTCGAAAAAGTTGAATTAATATTAAAAGATAAAATAATATAAAGATAAAAAAAAGTTAAAAATAGAAATAGGACAAATTTTTGAAATATTTCAAAAAAGAAAATATCATAAATAAAATGGAACAGGGTGAGTAAATAATCATATGAGTTGATTATTATTACCAAATGGATTAAACGATGGCCAACAAATGTTGTTGTAGAATGTGGACCAAGCTTATCACCATGAGTTAACTTGTGAAACACATCCTAGTTTAATGTTAAGCAATTTAATGTACCCCAAAAATTTAAATTTGAGTGTTGAAATTAGATGTACTTTATTTGACCTTATTTACAAAGATATAGATGAAATATCCAAAAACTTGAGGTAGAACAATATTTTCATCAAAATGTGAGAAATCATTTATATAATGTTTAGTTTAGTAGTAAAAATAATATCATTTCTCAACTTTTATATATAGTAGAAGTGAATTTAAATTAAGAATTTGTTTGAATAAATGTTAGAAGCTAGCGTTTCACATTTGTACTTTTAATTATTATTATGAGTTGTTTGTAAAGTTAGCATATAGAATGTCCTTTTTTTTTAATGGAAAATGATAATTTTAAAAGTCTAAGAACGACATACAATCTAATGATAAGTGCATATATAGTCTAAATAATAAACTTAAGTTCGATTCCTTTTCATTCTTAAAAAAAAAAAGAACGAAATTTGCCATAAAATTAATTTTAAGTTTAATTAGATATGCATTTTAAAATATTCACAATCAATTTCCAATTTAATACCATTAAAAAAAAGAGAGAAATGTATAAAAAAAAAAAAAACCCTCACCTTTCTCCAATGGACTTATTAAGTTATTTTAAAATTTTTAAACTCTTATAAGACCCTTATCTTTTATTTTAGCCTAATAGATCCTAATCTGACTAAGAGCAATGAACCCTCATGTGCCCGATTTGAATTGAAATACAAATGAAATTTAAAGTCATTTTAAAAGAATACATAATTTTTAACAAATGCGAAGGTCGATACTTGAAAATTTCTATTTTCACTTTTAAATTTAATGATTATGATGGGCAAGCATAAGCATGAATTTAGATTTCATAAATGTGAAAATCAAAAATCACACTGGATTTGTAATAGAAAAAACCTAAATAATAAGAAAATATTTACCGTATCTACCATATCAAAGCAATGTTGCCTAGTATATCTAGTTCAAGTAACTAAATTAACCAAATACATGGATACATAGCAAAAGAGTTCATAGATTTAACCACAAATTGAAAAAAAAAAATCATAAAAACAAGAACTAGATACCTAGGGATTCAAAAACAAAATTTAAAAAGGAACATAGCAAAAGAGTTCATAGATATATTCGCAAGCAAAAATTGATAGAAAATTCATAAAAACACGATCCGAGTACCCCAAATGATAAAAAACTATATTTGAAAAGAAAAGAATTAGATAAGAGAAAATCACATTTGGGTCGTTTAGAAATTCTTATGGGAGCAGCAGAATCAATCGATCCATTAGTTCTAGCACTAGACGATGGCGTATTATTACTTATTGGATGAATAAATGCAACAAGTTTGTTGAATGGAAAAACATAGAGAGAAAAATGGTGATGATCACTATGGGAGGAAGAAGATGAGTGTTTTTTTTAGGAAATAAATCCTCACTATGTGCTGATCACAAGCGAGACATAAATGGAGGCATGTGAGAGTTTATTGCCATTAACTCACTAACGGCTTTTGTTAGATTAGAGTTTTATTGGGCTAAAATAAAAGGTAGAGATTTTATAAGAGTCGAAAAATTTTAAAAAGATTCAACATGCTTATTGGAGAAAGGTGAAGGGCTTTTTCATACCTTCCTCTCCCACCAAAAAAAAAAAAAAAAAAAAAAGGTCAAGGGATAATTTCAACTCTTGATCCGTGAAAAAAATGGGTCTCTTGGCAGGGGGCAAAAAAAAAAAAGTGGAAGGGGAGTCTAGCAGAAACGACGTCGGATAAAACGAGAATTGAATTGAAGCCATTTTTATTCTAGGCTTCCCTTATTTAGCTTCTAGCGCTTACTGTGAAAAAGAAAGCTCGCAGGTGCCCACAAAGCACTGATAGAGATAGTAAGAGAAAGAGAGGGAGATAGAGAGAGCTAGGGCTCCTCCATTGAGCGAGAGAGAAGAGATGAGTATATGGAACTACGTGGTGACGGCTCAGAAGCCTACAAACGTTACCCACTCTTGTGTCGGCAATTTCACTAGTCCTCAAGAGCTCAATCTCATTATAGCGTAATCCCTTCTTTTTTCCTTAACCTTTTTCTCTACATTCATTCATTTTTGTCATTTCTACGTTTTCATTTCTTTATTCTTTTTTATCAGATTGGTTTTTTGTTTTTGCCTTTTAGGGTTTTTGCAGCTCTAGCAAAGTTGAAAAAATTCGTATAGCAAAATGTTAATATGGTGGAATTATCTATATTTTATATGATAAAATTGGATTACATTTGCATTATGATCCATAATGAGTTTAACAGTAGCCAGACAATTTTAATCTTAATCTTAATCTTAATCATGAAGTGATTATGATCACAATTACAGTACAGATATGCTTCATAATTTCCCTTGTCGTTGATTCAATTTCTTTGTATTTTGCTTTAGTCTCAGCATATTAGTTTTAGTTGTAGTGGTGATATTTCATGTTTAAAAGTGTACCTCTATTCATAATCTAGTATGTTTTCAGGAAATGCACTCGCATCGAGATCCATTTGCTTACTCCTCAGGGGTTACAGGTAATTAATTGTTTTCTGTTCTCTATGCGTCTGCAAAATAATGTCTTCGTCGTTCCCCGCTTTTATTTTCATTGAAATTTTCATATTAAACTTTCCTTTTGTAGAAATGAAATTTGGAGGATTTTTTCTTTAAGTAAAACCTAAAAAATAAATGAAAACCTTTCTATGCAGCCTATGTTAGATGTTCCAATATATGGAAGAATTGCAACACTTGAACTTTTCCGTCCTCATGTGAGTATTTGTACTTATTTATTTCTTATATTCATAGATAGCTGTCTTCTGTTTTTTTTTTTTTCTTAAGTTTGTTATTCCTTTGTAACAGGGAGAAGCACAGGATTTTCTATTTATTGCTACGGAAAGATATAAATTCTGTGTTCTACAGTGGGATGCTGAGACGGCAGAGCTTGTTACAAGGTTTAAATGTGAAGAAATCAAATATTATTTTTTTTTTTTTGTTGAATGTTGGGTTTTTAATGGGTGTTTGACAAGTTGAATTCTGAGTGCTTTTGCATTCATTCTAGACATTCACACCTTGGCAATAGTCGTGTGCTTCTTGTGTGAACAGTTTGACAGTTCTGTCTATGTAAACTGTTATATTGAGAAATTGCAAAACAGATTCTGTGAGTGGGTCATGAGGCATTCACAGTTTAAACTTCTATGCTGTCTGGTGTGCTATTGGCTGGTAGTCAGAGTTGCACTTAGTTGGAAAAGTTCAGTGCTAAATCTTTGACAGTGGTCAATACCGGGTTAGGTTTTTCCATTAGTTTTGTTTTTCAAGGAATTATTTTATTTTGGAAATCCTTTTCTGTTGATTTGTTTATGGGACACTTGGGTTTTCTTATGTAATATTTTCTGATTTTAGTTGAAATATCCTGTTGCAACCTGTCTTCTTTTCTTGATCAACCTTTAAGAGAACTAAAGAGTAGTCTCTTCCCTTTTCATTTAGAGGAGAATTTTTTTACAGTAGGCACAATATTCATTTATATCTCTTTTGGTTTTAGTGAGTAGTTGGGATGGAATTTTATAGTTCTATATTAAATTGTATGATCTATAAATTGAATTGATTGGGTTTGGGGATGTGCTTATAAAATTGATGGTGGATTCTCTTAAGCCTGAAGGATTTATAGATAGATGATTCATATGAAGGAATAACATGCATGGACATTGTGGATCTTGGTTGATTGGAAAGACACTTCTGATAACTATTGCTCTTTACTGGATTTTTGCATAAGAGGGAGTAAAGATGTGATGTATGAACTGGGAATGAGTGATTGTTTGAATTTATTATCTTCTTCTGGGTTTGTTATTATGTAGGGTTCTTCAGACAAGAAAAATTTATAAAACAAAATAGGAAATGCCTGGTAATTATGGATCTACCTGAGGAAGACCAACACCCTTTGTTCTTGACAGATTTGTGGAATCATTAAGCTTTCCATGTTAATTAACCCCAACCCCCACCCCCACCCCCACCCCCACCCGGGCCTCAGCTGTTATTTTATTAACTTTTTTTTTTTTTCCTTTTGTTCTCATTTAAGTTGGAATTTGATCCATGATCCAAACTTCTACTTCTTTCTCTCTAGACGCGCCTCGATATTTGGTGTAATCTATGGACTTTCTTCATTGAGTAGTTTTTTCCCTGTTCTTGTAGAGCAATGGGAGATGTATCGGACCGTATAGGTCGTCCGACAGACAATGGTCAGGTAATTACCATAGTTCTGGGTTCATTTCAATCTTTCATCAGTTTTTGCCGCCGTTTATTATCCTTTTGTTGGATATTTGTGTGAATTGCTTTTCACTGGGGATAATAGCATGCTTCATTCTGTAAACTTAATCTCTTTCTCTCTGCAGATTGGTATAATTGATCCAGATTGTAGATTAATTGGTCTCCATTTGTATGATGGGTTGTTCAAGGTACACAGTTTTGTTCCTGCCAATTTCGACTTTAATTTTTCCCTTTACTATGTGAAGTTTGCTCCTTTTTGCTTTAGAGTGTTCTGTTCTCTGTATTTGCTCTTTAGGTTTTTATCTCAAGAATGATCATTGAAACCATAATTTTCTCTTTCGTCAGGTTATTCCTTTTGATAACAAAGGGCAGCTTAAAGAGGCCTTTAACATAAGGTATATAGTTTCACATTGTACTGGTTAATATAATTGTATATTTTTATGAATAACCTGGTTTCTAATAACTAATTCTTACAAATTACTATTTGCATAAGTTTTTTGTATGTTAACTAAGAAGATAATTGGGTATTCCTTTTAAATTTTTTGGGTGTGTCTGTGGATTAGTAGTTCATCAGTTCTAAATGGAGCTCCTAGGAAAATGACTATGGAGGTTAATGGTATAGAAATAGATTTGATCATAGAGGCTGTGCATGGCCGAGACCTTCGTGGATGTAAACTAAAGGCCATGGCTGTTATCACACAATTTTTTTTGAGGAATTGCAAATTATATTTGTAGCCATAGATTAGCATTTGACTGAACTTGAAAAAATGCAACCAAGTTTTGAGCATAATCACATTATATTTGTTAATAATCAAGTTCAAACTTCAAAGAAAACAAATGGGAATTTAAAGGAGTGTCATAACTCATAATAATTTGGAAAATATTAATAATTTTGAAAAAGTTATTCATAAGGAACTGAAAAAGGTAGTAAGTTTACGTAGATATTTGCAAAGAAAACCTGAAGAATATAATATAGTCTTGTGCACTAGCTTTTAGCTCTTGGCAAGTAAAATTAAGTTTGATGCTGAATATTTAAAATATTTGAGCATTATTTACTATATAATATATGACAAAAACTGCAAAAATAACCTTTACATAACAGTTGGTAATGGCCATTACCTTTATGCAACAGTCGCACTGGTCATTACCTATGCATTTTCAAAACCTTCTTTAAATATTTTGATCAACAATGGAAGGCTAAAAATTGTATGGATTATGACTCTGATTAATTCCATAGGTATAGGAGAAGGGCATTGGGGAGAGTTATAGAGTTAATAGGTTTCCACATGCTTTGGGCTATGGAAGCATATGAGGGTTTGGGAGGATTTTGTTTTCCTTTAACCTTTGAGGTTTGTGATTTTCTTCTATTTACTCTTTCATGGGAAGCATTGTTGTGGGAGAGGGGTTTAATGATTGACTATTTGACGAGGAGTAAAATGCAGAGTAAAACGTAATTTTCTTTGTTAGAACTTAGCGGGATAAGGACCTTGTGAATCATTTAATCCCACATTGTGAGTGGGTAAGAACTGTTTTGTTTTGTTGTTTGGTTTATTACCATTTTGATCAATTACCATGCAAAGCATGTGGAGGTGCAACTTAATGCTTGGAGGGCTTTCATCGTAGAACTGAATGTAAAGGGATTTGGGATGGTATTTTGCTGGTATTTTGTGGATAACTTGAAAAGAAAGGAATCTTTTGTTTTTGAAAAATAATAACTTGTTGGATGAGTGCTAAGGTAAATTGTTATATGCTTTCATTTTTGGATGGCAAGGTCTAATTTGTGATCATTTTGCTTTTGAAAATGTGTATGATATTTTTCCCATGGGGCTTGAGCCCACTTGAGAGTATATATTCAATATACATGGTTAACAGCCCCTTTTGGTGTCTTCTATTAATAGTCTTTTCTGCACAACTTTTCTTTGTTGAGAAACTGGAGTCAACTTTGCTCTAACAATTGTGTGCTACAATAAGCTTGGTTTAGCAGGGTCTTGATAGGTTGGATTTTATAGCCTGTTGATTCATTCCTTCTGAACTTGGGATTTTGTCAAAATTTGGGGGTTATCTCTCATTGTCATTTTTTTTTCCTTCTGTGGGGAAAAAAAAATCTCTTACTGGAGCATAGCTGAACCTCAGCTTGTCAAATTGTTAGTACCTCAAACGTGAGGGTTTCTTTTGAAAGTAGCTGATTGTGCTTGTGATTCCTTATTTATAGGGTTGGGATTTCGACATTGTTTTTTTGAGCAAATCAACTTATTAACGTATGGCCTATCTTGCACAGACATATGAATTTATTAATTTTTGTAATATGTTGTTTAGCTATGATTGCAACGAATCAAGTATGTTTGTCTACCAACATTTGTTTGACGAGGCTGCTTGACAAGAAGCTCATCTGTTACCTAAAATAAGTCCTATTCCTGCCTAATAGACAAGGATCCACATGGGATTCCCTCTAGTTTAACATAGTTGGACCATCCATTATACATATCAGCTATGGAGACATTGCTTATAAAGCAATAGATATGGGCTAGCTGGTTGTGGCTGTGTTTAATCTTTCTTTGAGTTTACTCAGCTTGGATGATCATTGTGAGTTAATAATAAGGTATTAAATATATCTATCAAGGAAATAGTAGCTAGTTTCATTCTGATAGACATCCAGTGTAGTCTTTGCAATTTTGTCAGCTATCGCCAATTTTGGTTTTATATGTTTATTTATTGGCCTAAAAATTCAAATATTTATGCTTTTTTATTTTCAGGCTGGAGGAACTTCAAGTTTTGGATATCAAGTTTCTCTATGGTTGTTCAAAACCCACAATTGTTGTACTTTACCAGGTCCCTGATTTTTCCTTGAATATCTTTGTTCTTGTTTAAGACTCAGGGTTGTTCTAATTATTTTGATATACTAATCTTCTTTGTTGTATTATCATAATTGAAGTTATTATATGTGTTTTTGATAATAATGTTAGAAAGGAGCTGTTATCACTGATAGCACATAAACCATCATTGTCTTAGGTTAAGTTAATGAAATTCTTAAATCAAACAGGACCTAGAATCCCAAGCTGTCCATTATAGGTCTCAACAAGGGTTTAAATAATGGCAATTTCAAAACTTTTTGGCCTTCTCGTTGCAGAATTTTTTTCCCACCGTTATGTTATGATGGATGAAACAAGAGAAACCACCATTTTCATGATTCATCCAACTATAACTTAATATCTTGCATATTATATAAAATTTTTTGTTTTTGAACTTATGTTTTATTGAATTCATGTTTATTGTTGATTTGAGTGTTTTACAAATAGCTTTAAGAATTCACAGCAGTGGCGCACGATTCAGACTGATTCCACGATACCGTTACTGTTTTTCTGATTCCATTAATTAAAACATGGTATCAACAATGTGCGAGTGTTTTCTCCACATTCAAAGAATCCATTCACAAGTGCTCTAGAACATTCTGACATTTCTAGCAAGTGCCGAAGGATCTATCATGCGCTTCACATATATCTGGTCTTTTCACAAGTTCCTACATCCTATTTTCATGGTCGGAATGTTACACTCTAAGCCTCTTCTCCTGTTGACTAGTTCGACTCATCTGTCGATCTTGGACGTTTAATAGTAATTTGTGGCTTGTTTTATTTTCTTTCCCCTCTTTATATTTCTGTCTGGTTCCTTTAATCTGTCTCCCATACAATCCACCTACTTAGTGTTGATCTATGTGTTGGCCCTTCGAGTAAATTTGTTAATATTGTCCATGCAGCAAAACAGATAAAAGCATTCATGGAAATGTTAGCCTTGCCATTATTATGATCTGCTACTTCCTACGAGACTTATATACCCTTTGTGAATCAAATTTTGTTATGTAGTCATATGTTTATATTGGGTAGAATGCATAGGGTGGCCTCATTAAATTGTTCCCACTGTTGCAGGATAATAAAGATGCTCGTCATGTTAAAACATATGAGGTTGCTCTGAAAGATAAAGATTTTGTTGAGGGTCCATGGTCTCAGAACAATCTTGATAATGGTGCTGATTTGCTAATACCAGTGCCCCCACCTCTCTGTGGTGTCCTTATTATTGGAGAAGAGACAATTGTTTATTGCAGTGCAAATGCATTTAGAGCAATCCCAATAAGACCTGTAGGTTGCTGGCCAGTTTTACTACGAATCACTAATCTATTTGCTTATTACATTTTTTCTCTTATCAATGTTTCATATATGCTTCTAGTCCATCACAAAAGCATATGGGAGAGTTGACGCTGATGGTTCTAGGTATTTACTTGGTGATCATGCTGGATTACTTCACCTTCTTGTTATAACTCATGAGAAAGAGAAGTAAGTGATTCTTCTATCACATGCTTATAATGAACATAATGCGATGATAAAATTTTCTTTTAATAGGAAGTGATAAAATTTAGAACTCTTCACAAATTGTAGTTAAGACTGAGTGCACTTTTGTTGCAGGGTCACTGGGCTCAAAATTGAGCTCTTGGGAGAAACTTCTATTGCATCTACAATATCATATCTTGATAATGCAGTTGTGTATGTTGGTTCAAGCTATGGAGATTCACAGGTGTGGTAGATGTTAGCTGTTTATTTTAATGTTCAATAATGACTTTGGGGCTATTATTTTTTATTTTTAGTGTTTCTGTTAATTTATTGAGAGAATCTGTGTAACTGGGGCTTTTTAACTATGTTAACTGAACATGGGCATTATGCATGTTAAGTTTAAACACACAATTGATGGAAATCAGATGGGGAACAATCAAAAATAGAATCACTGTTGGGTGTTGCACTAGCTTTGATGGCACTGGTAGAGTGAGATGTTGGAGGGGCGTAGCAGGGGATTATGCCATCTTTGCTGTTGCTGACAGTTCAAGGGATTTTGTTGATTTCTATTCTTTTTATCATTTTCTCCTTTTGAAGGACTAATATTGTAGATTTTTCTATATTTTTGTTATTTTATAAAACTCAAGAACAATTTAAGTCCAAATTGTCAATGAAATACCAGGTCCATGATTGCTGAGTATGAACCTTCTTTGATTTGCATCTATGTATGAAAAGTAATTTACACATATTCATTTTGCTTTGCTATTATTTTAACTTCATTGCTGCATTGGAATGTTAACAATATATAATTATCATATGCAGCTTGTAAAGCTAAATCTACAACCTGATGCAAAAGGTTCATATGTTGAAGTCTTGGAAAGTTATGTCAATTTGGGGCCAATTGTTGATTTTTGTGTGGTGGACCTTGAGAGGCAAGGCCAAGGTCAGGTTGTAACTTGCTCTGGAGCATATAAGGATGGTTCTCTTCGCATTGTTCGAAATGGAATAGGAATTAATGAACAGGTTGCCTTATTTTGACTCTTTCTGTCATCTCTGCTCTAGCATTGACATGTTCTTGGATAATGTATTGACCACCATATGTCTGTAGGCATCTGTAGAGCTTCAAGGAATCAAAGGAATGTGGTCATTAAGATCTTCCTCAGAGGATCCATTTGATACCTTCCTGGTTGTTAGTTTTATAAGTGAGACTCGAATTTTGGCAATGAACATGGAGGACGAGTTGGAAGAAACTGAAATAGAGGGTTTCTGTTCACAAGTTCAGACTTTGTTCTGCCATTACGCTGTCCACAATCAGCTTGTGCAGGTATGTTTTACCTTTTTTCTTAAATACATGAACTTTCCTAGTATTTTTCTGTGATTATTAATTTATACAAATCAATCCTTATTTTCTGAATATATTTTATCCTATGGATCCTATGATAAGTACCAATTTATGTACTCATTTATGAGTGTTGTACTCAATGTGCTCTGTCTAATCGGTTACCTGACAGGTCACTTCAAGCTGTGTGAGACTGGTCAGTTCTATGACGCGGGAGCTCCAGCAGCACTGGGATGCTCCATCAGGTTACTCAATTAATGTTGCCACTGCTAATGCAAGCCAGGTTTGCTTCCATGATTTCCACGGGTGTGTTTGGAAGTTTGGTTTACCAATTACCAGGTCATAGGTCATGGAACATAATATAATCTGAATTGTTTGTGCGAATGTTTTATTAGTAAACAACAACAACAACAATTTAATCATGGGCAGCCAAATCAGAAGATGTGAACTAGAAAGCTTGAAAACATGAAAAAAATTTAATTATGATAAAATCCCTTGGGAGATTCTTTGTTTGCATTATTGCATAGGCTTCCAGGCATCTATATCTGGAATATGTACGTGCATCGTAAAGCAAAGCTGGATTAAGTAATGACTTCCACAAATGATCTAAAAAAATGATTTCGGTGGGGTATATTAAAAGAATAAAAATAACATAAAAATAGCGTATAATTCTGGGATAAAGAAATGTTCATATGGTAGCTTGAGTGAATTTAAAACTTGGCTATCAGTTCTCGCTGAAACTTTTTTCCAATATCTAAAATTTGAATGGGAACTGTGTGATCCACTTTTAAATAAATAATACGGTATAATTCGTGTAATCTGTGTAATTTCTCAATTTGTTAAGATCCACTTGATGCAATTCAACCCACTCAATGAAGCATGCATAAGGACATGCTCTGTTGTTATTCTTTTCCCTTGATTAGTTTATCTATTTTTTAACATGATGAATTCAACCTTAGAATTCCTGTAAAAATGATACTTTAAACAAGACCATTAAATATGCAGCAAAAAGAATATCAATCTGTATATTATTAGATAGATAATTCTCCAGGTCAAAAGTGTGTATGCTTGGTTGACGCATCAAAGTTTGATGTAACATGATTATCTTATGTCAGACCCATGTTGATAAAATTACAATAGAAATGTGATTAAGGCAAATCTAAGTCATCTTATTTTGTTTCTGCTTCAAGCCTTTTTGTTCTCATGTGTGCATCTTTTCCCCTTCCATTAAGAAAATAACGAGCTATGTCATCTGATGCACGTCAAAGCTCCTTGGTGATGAGAATTCCTGTTTTTTGAGTTAATAAAGTTTTGGATCTTTAAAGTGCTTATAGCTGTCTGATCAGATAATTAAAAATATTTGCCTTTGAATTAAAAGGCATCATCTTTTGGATTTGACTTTAGTAGTTGGAAGTTAGGTGGTTTTATTTATTGTGTAATGCGTGAATATTTAAATTTGTTTTGCTTTAATTTGTATATCGGATCATGGATTAATGTGTATTCTCATGAACAATTGCCAATAACTTAGGTTTTGACACTTCACTTGTTCTGATGTTCTGAGGTTATAGAATTATAATTGTATTTCTATATTGCACTGCTTTTATGACAGGTTTTATTGGCTACTGGGGGTGGTCATTTAGTCTATCTGGAAATTGGTGATGGAACATTGACAGAGGTAAAACACGCTCAGCTGGAGTATGAGATATCATGCCTTGACATTAACCCCATTGGTGAAAATCCCAACCGTAGTCAGCTAGCTGCAGTTGGAATGTGGACGGATATAAGTGTCAGGATATTTTCATTGCCTGACCTAAATCTCATAACAAAAGAGCATTTGGGAGGAGAGATAATTCCGCGTTCTGTTCTTCTGTGTTCCTTTGAAGGGGTATGCTGATACTTGAACTTTCTTCACTTTTGGTCTTGCATTTTTGTTGATCTATTTATGGGCATACATTCTCTCATTTGTACAGAGGACTTCTCTATTTGCATTGGAAGTATGATAATTACTGAGGCAAAGAAATTGTCTTTGGAAGTAACGTTCAAGAACAAAATTACAGAAATTTGACTAGTACCATTATGTGATCATTTCACCATTAAAGAAAATATATTGGTCCCATCAAATTATTTTCTACTTTGATGATAAATTGCAAACTCAGAATTTTCTTATGTTGTCTTGGTTTGTCTTTTTTTATTTGCTAGTGACACACAAGATGCCTACTTGTTCCACCTGATGTGACCATATAAAAAAAATCATGGATGTTTAGAATAATGATGTGAGATTATGCCATGTCAAGTGGAAAGGTAGAGGCAATAAAAAAAGAGGGTATTTTAAAGTATATTTTAATCTTCTGGTTTCTCATTCCTCTCTGACTCATTTCTTTATCCTTGTTCAGATATCTTACTTGTTATGTGCACTTGGAGATGGTCATCTTTTGAACTTCCTATTAAATTTGAATACTGGCGAGTTAACGGATAGGAAGAAGGTGTCTTTAGGGACACAGCCTATAACGCTTCGTACTTTCTCATCCAAGAACACCACCCATGTATTTGCTGCATCAGATAGGCCAACTGTCATCTACAGCAGTAACAAGAAACTATTGTATAGTAATGTAAATTTGAAAGAAGTTAGTCACATGTGTCCTTTCAACTCTGCTGCTTTCCCGGATAGGTAAATTTTTTGTGGTTCTTTTATTATATTGTTATTTTCCTACTTAGTGTATTTTACTGAGAAATGGCCACATGCTGTTGTACGTTTCATTAATAGAGGTTCTCAAGAGCTTCTGCCTTGCATTGTATGTATAATGTACATCAAATGCTTCACAAATTGTCTGCAATTTTGGTGGTCTAGTTATCTTATCTGAGCCTGCAAATATCTGCAAGCAACAGGTTGTAAGCACCGGAGTATAATTATCTTCCCTTTAGGTAAGAGATGAAGGGTTGGGTTGGGCTGGGGTGGTGGCTGATTGCAAAGTAAAATAAGACACCCATTGTAATGCATGGTTTGCTGGGTGATTAGCCTCAGGATAGGTATGGAGCCATTCCAGTGATCATATCTGGAATGAGAAGTTTGGGTTATCTGCTGAAAATGAGCTGCAGTAGCCTGGTGGTGGATTGCTCTGCTCATCTTGCAATGTTTAGGAGTTCAAAACTGTCATTCCATTTAAATTACTTTCTCACTCTGCCAAAGTAGGTGGCAGGAAAATATATCTTTGTGAACTGTGAATTTATGATTCTGGACTGATTAGTGGCATTTTAATTTACTGGGATGAGGATCTGGTACTTTCTGTTGCTATGTTATATAGTCGGATTTGAAATTGCAGGATGATTGGGCTTTCTCTGATACCAGCATAGAGTAAGCTCTTAACTATATTTGCCCAGACATGAGCTGTCGTAGTTTTTGGTTGCCGCAGCAGATGAAAGCTAATCCTGATGTTCTTATTCTTATTCTGAAAAATAAATTCAGTTTTCATCAATTTGTGGCTTATTGTGGAACAGCTTAGCGATTGCAAAAGAAGGTGAACTTACTATCGGCACCATTGATGATATTCAAAAGCTTCATATTCGCTCTATTCCATTGGGAGAACATGCACGGCGTATCTGTCATCAGGAACAGTCCCGGACTTTTGCTATTTGTAGTTTGAAAAACCAATCTAGTGCAGAGGAATCTGAGACACATTTTATTCGCTTATTGGATGACCAAACCTTTGAATTCATATCAATGTACCAACTTGACCCATTTGAGTATGGCTGCTCCATACTTAGCTGCTCCTTTTCTGATGACAGTAATGTGTACTATTGTGTTGGGACTGCTTATGTTTTGCCAGAGGAAAATGAGCCGTCTAAGGTGAAAAAGACATATAAAACATTATTTTTTTTCCCAAGTAAAAGAAGAAAAAGATGACTTGTCATTTTTCTTTTCAAGTAAAAAAAAAAAAGGAACTGTAAAGATGACTTATCAATTTTTTTTTTTCAAGTGAAAATAAAAATGAGCTGCAAAGATGACTTGTCATTCTGTTGTCTTCTTTAGGGTCGAATATTGGTTTTCGCGGTTGAAGATGGGAAGTTGCAGCTTATTACTGAAAAGGAAACTAAGGGCGCTGTTTACTCTTTGAATGCTTTCAATGGCAAATTGTTAGCTGCTATCAATCAGAAAATCCAGTTATACAAGTGGATGCTTCGAGATGATGGTTCCCGCGAGCTGCAGTCTGAATGTGGACATCATGGTCACATACTTGCACTTTATGTACAAACTCGTGGGGATTTTATTGTTGTTGGTGATCTGATGAAATCAATCTCCTTGCTAATCTACAAGGTAAGTAAAATTCCATCAAACATGAGTACATGATACATCCCACCAAGCTAACCCACTGAATGATTGGCTTTGCTCTTGTTTGCTATACCTCAAAATCATGATTGTTCCAAATTTTGTCCAATTTACTACAGAAAAGCCGTTCTTTCCTCTCTCCCACTTTCCCCCGCCCCCCCCCCAAAAAATCACTTGTTTGACTGTCTGATTTAGCAATTTAGTTTTTACATATAGCTACTCAGAGTATCCCCAATGCACTCTTTATATATTTCAAACTATTTATTATAAAGAGTTATCTCAAAAAATAAAACTCTAATGTACTCTTTTTCTTTTAAAAAAATAAAGAAAAAAGCTGGTTTGACTTTTCATATTTAGAGAGCCAAATATCACTCTCTACTCTAATTTTGATTAATGCAATATAAATTTTTATGCATTTTATTTAAGATAGTTTTAGCATTATTTTTTCTATTGGACAAACTTAAAGAATGAAAAATTAAAATAATTAATGCTTTTATGAGATAAAGTAAAATAAATAGCAAAATTTAGAGAGTTTATTAGGTTTAAATAAAATTTTTTATTTTTTATCAATTAGATACTTTCTGCTAAACAAAATATATTTTTTGAAATAAATAGCACTATTGGGGATGCTCTTAGTTTCCTTGTTGACATGCTATTCTTACTTGTCTTCAGCATGAGGAAGGTGCTATTGAGGAGCGAGCTCGTGACTATAATGCAAATTGGATGTCAGCTGTTGAGATTCTTGATGATGACATCTACCTGGGTGCAGAAAATAACTTCAACCTATTCACAGTTCGGAAGAACAGTGAAGGTGCCACTGACGAGGAAAGAGGCCGTCTTGAGGTGGTTGGTGAGTATCACCTTGGAGAATTTGTGAATCGATTCCGACATGGTTCCCTAGTCATGCGCTTGCCAGATTCTGATGTTGGCCAAATCCCAACTGTTATTTTTGGTACTGTTAATGGCGTAATTGGAGTTATTGCATCACTTCCTCATGAACAATATATCTTTTTGGATAAACTCCAGTCAAACTTAAGGAAGGTGATAAAGGGTGTTGGAGGGTTGAGCCATGAGCAATGGAGATCATTCAACAATGAAAAGAAAACTGTGGATGCCAAAAATTTCTTGGATGGAGATTTAATTGAATCATTCCTTGATCTCAGCCGTAGTCGGATGGATGAGATTTCCAAGGCAATGAATGTTTCAGTAGAGGAGCTTTGCAAGAGAGTGGAAGAGCTGACAAGGCTGCATTGATGTCATTCTTGTTCGGTTGGCTTCTTTATTTTTTAAAATTTTTGCCCCTTTTTTTTTTTTTTTTTTTTCGGGGTATGACTGGAACCAATTATTTTCTTTTGTTTTGGAGGGTAAGGTGTCGAAGCCACAAAATGGTATCCTTGTAGTGGAATCTGGAAATGCATGTGTAACATATTTATTTACTTTACCATATTGTAAGGTATTTTATCTCTAGTGTTGTTAATAATCAGGATTATGTAGAGGGTGTTAACAAGGATATTGCTTCTACCATGTTAGGGTTGTAGGCCAGAAAAGCACTGTAGTAACAGCTCGGATTGGACTTAGGTGCATTAGGTGTATAAACCACCCTCGATATGAGAATTAAATGTGGAGGGAAAGAGAATATTGGTATTTTTATACTGAGTAAAACAATGGATATATTCATAAGAAATTTTTGAAATATTAATTTCACATTAGTTTTGGTGTATAAAAAGAATTTTTTTTTTTTAAATAATAACTCAGGTTAGGATTATTAACTCGGACAGAAAAGTTTCGAACCAACCAAAGAGTTTGGGTAGTGGAACCTACTTCAATTTCTTATTATTATTTTTTTTGACTTATATATTAGGTGGTACGGAAATAGAGAAACAGCATTTTAGAAAAATATAAGAAATGAAATTTAGAAAAACACGTAAATATAAAAAATATGGAGGTATATATATAAATAATCAATTAAGTTTCCATAATTTTATAGACAGGAAACATTTTTAAAACATGAAAACATACTCCGTGCAACATAGCTTATCTATTTACTTTGAATTTTGTATGGTTTTGCAAGTATAATGTATATTCAATTTTATTTTAAAATTAAATTAAAATTAATAATGATAATAATATTTTTATATTAATTGGAAGGAAAAAATAAAATTGACGTTAGAACTTATTATATCATATTATCAAATTAATATTTAAATTTCAATAGAAATTAATTAGGTTTTTAACTTTTATAAATTTGTAAAATTGCTAATAATAAAATTAACTTTATCAATCAAATATATGAAGTTAGAGTTTAATTAACTTCAATAGAAATTTAAAACTTAAATTAATAATATGGTATAATAAGTTTAAGGATTTGTTTAATTTTTGGCTATTTAATTAATAAATCTTTTATAATAATTATGATTTAAGGTGAAATTGTAACTAAGCTTTGAAATTAAACAGAATTGACACAAAATAAAGAAAAAAAAAACCCTACAATTACTAAAATAAATAACATTTAGGATATTTAGTCTACATAATAAAATGAAAAAAATTGTAGATAATCTAAATAAGCAATTGGCTTGTTGAAAGAGTTGTTGATGTCACAATGTTGGCCCAAAACAAAACATGTGGAGCCCATATTCTGAAAGGCAAAGCAACCCAACAACAAATGTTGTCATAGACTCATAGGAAATGGGCTCACCAAGCACATTGTGGACCCCCCCCAAGCTGTTGGATTTACATTTGCTTGGCTAACCTGATCCCAGTTCTCAATTTTTTTTTTTTTTTAAATTTAACGCAAGTTGAGTTAAATATATTTTAAAAATTCTGGAAAAATTAAATTTAAATCAAAATTAAATAACCAATTTAAAATTTAAAAATTGATGAATAGTTGACATAAGTAAAATGTATTAAATATATACAATAATTCCTTATAAAAAAAAATTAGACTTTTTACCTACTTTTTTTTTTATTTTTCAATTGAAAATAACTTATTATAAATGTATTAGTCAACTCCTTTCATAATTAAGATTCTCATTTAAAAAAAATAAAATAATCTTATCAATTGAAATATCTTCTTTCATACATTAACTTAATTTCATTTATTTTACACACAATCAGCATAGTTGTTAGCTGTATAAGCATAAATGAAAGAATATTTAGAGAATCAAATAAGAAAATAAATTCTAAGAATAGATTTTTCTCAAACATGGGAATAGAATAAATTGGGATAGTGATTTGGGGTTTGTTTGTTTGTGAGATTATTAAATGAAACAGAGTCACATGAAACTATAATTTATAAGAAGTGAAAATATAGATAATGCACTGAATTCTTATAAAAAGTTAGGAATGGTAATTGAGAAACTGTTTGGTAGCATTTATGACCTAAAAGTTAGAATCTTTCTGTCATACATAAAACATCAAACACTATTTGACAAAAATGTCAAAAGCCCATCACCATTGCCATTTTGTCTCAAAATCCACCAGACAAGAGCCACCCATTCTTCAGACTCCCCACCTTTTATATTACATGGGAAAATTAATTTTTCTTTTATATTTTTGAATATATAAACTAATTTCTAATTAATTAATTATTCTTAATTTTATTTAATATAAAAAGAAAACTATTTGCATATTAATTTTATTTACTGTATAAATTAAATTTTATTTGATTATTTATTAAAATAAATTATAGCTATATTATTTATTTAATTTTTTATATGAAATTATTTGTGTGTATTTATATTTTATACTTATTTGTATATGTAACTTGCTTTATATATTTTTATTGATTATAATTATATAAATAAATATATAAACTCATTAGAATTTTTATTAATTATCTTCATTAAGTATATCATTACTATTTAATTCATCATTAATTATATTTTAATTATAATTAGAAATCAATTTATCAAATTGGATGAATTATTATTTACAATTTAATTGATTTGAAATCAATTAAATACAATTCCTCTAATTTGATGAGATGGTAAAATTTTGTACATTTCTTATATTTGCTTTAGGCTTTAATATATATATATATATATATATATATATATATATATATATATATATATATATATATATATATATATATATATATATATATATATATATATATATATATATATATATATATCTAACAAAAATACAAGATTTATGACAGAATCAGAAAATTTTATCTGGGATCAAAATTAATAGGATAATAAAAAAATAGCAGTTATTTTTTCTAAATTTTTCTAATAATTTTTGTTTCAAAACATAATAAATAACCATATTTTTTCATAAAAATATTTTTAAGTAAAATAAATTTTTATTGATCGTCCACATTTATAAGATGGGAGCTAATTTTAATATTTAAAATTATTTATAAAAATTTAATTTTGAGGATATCAGTTAAAAATTTAAAACAACTAATTAGAAATTAAACTAATTATATAAGAATATTATTGATGAGGGATGAAAGTGACTCTCAAGAGAGGCTTGGATCCTCCTGTAGCCCAAACCCATTGCAAAGCCTTCAGAGACTATAATAAATGGAAACAGGGCCCATTGGCCGGACCCTCGAACGATCCAAGTCCAAAAGCTTTCGAACTAGATGCTACTCCCCTCTTTCGCCAGCCGGATGACTTGCTGAGCAAGTAAGGGCCGAAGCCCTCTGATGACATGTCCAGTCATCAGCAGGAGGATCAGTCCTTAGACAATCTGCACCATGCCCTGACACCGTCATTACCAGACATCCCTAGGGATGGGACAGGGGACATGCGCCTGCTACCAATTTTCACCAACCAGTATGGTCGAATGACAGAGGATGTCCTTTCTCAAAAGAAAGGTGTCAGACGTACCTAACCCAAAAATCATACAAAAGGGAAAGAAAAGTCTAAGCACAAATAGTTGAAACTCTGCATTCTCTCATCCCTTTTCTTTCACTAAAATACTCTGAATAAAAGACTAACTTGATCGTCGGAGGGTTAAAGCTAGGCAAAAGGCCCGGCTCCTCTCTGATCCTTTTTCTTCTCCTTCGCAGGCATCAGGCTCAGGTCCAAGAAGAGAAGATCCAGCCTATTCCTTTTTCATATTGATCAAGCCTGATCAATTATATAACTTTCAAGTGGATTGGGATCAAGGATAGGGCCGAATGCGGTTCGCAAGTATTGCGCATAGAATCAAAGATCAGGATCGAAAAAATAACTGAAATAGAAAATTCTTGATCAATGAAAAAACCTCAAACCGTACTAACCTGAAAGTATTAGTACAGTACATTATCGAGGATAAGTGTGTCCTCATACCGAGTATGGAACCACACCAATAAAACCGTGAACCTAACCGAACATGAGCCAAGAATACGTAGCCCATTAATATGTTAGTCCACTAATACCTAGCCTATTATTATTCAAATAATGAACAGCCCACCCACTTGCCCATTAATAATAATAATAATAATAATAATAATAATAATTAGATTTATTTACTCGAAATATCCAAATACCTAAACTGAATTTATCCGATTTATTAGGACCGAATAATTAAATTGAATCTGATCAGGCTTGATCAATATATAAAGGAATAGGCTGGATCTTCTCTTCTTGAGCCTGAGCCTAATACCTGCGAAGGAGAAGAAAAATGATCAATGAGGAGCCGGGCTCTTGGCCTGGCTAGAACCCTCCGACGATCAAGTCAGTCCTCTATTCAGAGTATTTTGGTGATAGAAAGGGGGTGAGAGAGTGTAGAGTTCCAACTACCTGTGTTTAGACTTTCCTTTCCCTTTTATATGATTTATGGGTTAGGTACGTCTGACACCTTTCTTTTGAGAAAAGACGTCCTCTGTCATTCGACCATGCTGGTTGGTGAGAGTTGGTAGCAGGCGCATGTCCCCTGTCCCGTCCCTAGGGATGCCTGGTAAAGGTGGTGTCAGGGCATGGTGCGGATTGTCTAAGGACTGGTCCTCCTACTGGATGACTGGACATGTTTTCAGAGGGTTTCGGCCCTTACTTGTTCAGCAAATCATTTGGCGGACGAATGAGGGGAGTGGCATCTAGTCCGAAAGCCTTTGGACTTAGGTCGTTCGAAGGTCCGACCAATGGGCTTTTTTTCTTTTTCTCATAATCTCTGGAGGCCTCGTAATGGACCTGGGCTACAGGAAAGTCCAAATCTCTCTTGAGAGTCACTTTTATCTTTCATCAGAATCGATTTAAAATAATTTAATACGGAGATTCTTAATGTTAGATTCAGTTTTAATTTTTTAATTTTAAAATTTCTAAAATTTTGATTCACTTAAAAAATTATCAAGTTATCTGCTTTATCCAATCGTCTACACCCTAGTTAACGCTCCCACTTATCCTCTTGTTACTAGTATGACAATATCAATATGCAACAAAAAGTACCAAAAAAACATATTTGAAGCCATGGATCGGTCAGAAGCCTGCACTTGTTCACACTGGTCGAGATTAGGTTAACATAATGTCAACTTTTACTCTCTTTTAAATTGAAACTCGGGGCTCAATACATTTGAAACATCACATAAATTGAGTCAATTTTTTAGTGCTATTTTGCAAATTGATGGCTTGGATAATACATACCCATCAAGAAATAAGAGAACTATGACTTTTTCAAAAAAATTTTTAGTACTCCTAATATATACACGTAACCATGCAGAAACCTTATGATGATGATTCGTGATTAACAAAAATTGTTCCACAAACTTGTTAATTAATTAATTAATGGATGGATGAATTGATGGATCATTCCACAAGTTTCAGTGTACAAAACTTGGCTGTCAATTTCCCATTTTAAAATTATATTGAAATATTAATTAATTTTCTATAGTTTTCATTCATTTGTTAAGAAATAGTAATAAATAAGTAAAATGTGTAAAAATCTCAACTACTCATATAACGACTCTTTCCTGCTGGTCAATCCTACAAGTCCTACCTTACATTCAATTTAAAAAATACTTTATTTATTGTACAATAATTATAATGACATTATTAGTTTCTTAGTTTCATAGTATGCCTTTATTTAATATATATATATATATATATATATATATATATATATATATATATATATATATATATATATATATATATATATATATATATATATCTTTATTAGTATGAGTATTTAATTTTAATAAAATAATATAAGTTATTTAATATTAGTGAATGATATATTAAAAAAATATTAATAACATTTATTGATTTAATTATATTAATTATATTTTCCTTAATTCGCAGAAAAGTTAAAATAGATTTATTTTTATGGAATGAATATGTATTTGTTTTCAAAAATTAATATATGTAATATAAATTTTTAATAATTTTATTGATCAATGCATATATATATATATATACTTGCATGGCAAGAAACAATTATAATAAAAAAAGAAAAACAAAAACAAAGTTTTTGCTTTCATTATTATCATTTATATATTTTCAAAATATGGTTGACTTCATCCGCTACCTATACTACAATGACTGAGTTTAATCCAACAAATATTGATGGATGATCTTCTCCATACCCAAATCTATTTCATATCTTATTTTCTTTGGTCAAAGAATTGAAAACCTCAAAACTAAGCTCTTTTTCTTCACTTAAAAAATATTTTAACTCGTGTTATCAATTGGTATAATTTTCTTTCTAATATTTAAAAAAAGAAAGGAAAATATCAGAGCTTGAATAAATAAAATAAAATCAATTAATTAGTCAATCACCAATATGTTTTTTTTTTTAACTACAATAAAATAATATTGATTAGTTATATTTTTAATATACCAAAAAAATCCAATCTTAATTCCTAAAAATGAAAAGCTATTTGGTATGAAAATTTTTGAGAAGTTGCGTTTCAGCGTTTCAAAAACATTTTTTGATTGAAAACTCACGAAAACTTATATGAAATATTTCGTGCATATTTTTATAATTTGAAAATCATAAACAAAAACCTATTTCCAAATTGAAAAAAAAAATTCAGATAATAATATTCACTCTCAAAACATTTCATATAAGTTTTCAATATAATAATATGAAATATGCACTCTCGATTTTTTTTCCTTATATAATAATAATAATAATCATTATTATATTAATTATTATTATTATATGCATATTTATAAATTATCATAATTTTTAGGGTGTATATATATATATATATACTTAAAATTATTAAATATATAAAAATATTAAATATATATTTATAAATTGTTATTTTTAGAATATATATAAATTAATATTTTTAAATATACCCTTATATTTTTACATTTAACATTTATTCTATATTTTGTGTCTTATATTTTTAAAAATTATCATTTTCACATTTTCATTTTTTCATTTTCGTTTTTATTTTTGTACAACCTAAATAAGAAATCAAGCAGATTTGTGGGGTCCATGAGAAGGTAAATTAATATATTATTATTATTATTATTATTATGAGTATTATTTTTGGTACGTATGCAGTCGATTTCTTTGACTAACATATGTGCTTACGTCATTTATATTATTTACCTCTAAAATATATAATATAACAAACAATTTTTTAATGTTAGTAAAATATGATATTTAAGATTGATTTAAAAGTGAAATCTTCAAACTTTATCCAAATTTATTATATTTTTAGTACAAAAAAGCATTCTCACGGTTGAATCTTTTTTCATTCAAAGATTTTATTGGTTCATTTGTTTAAACAATGATTTAACTATAAAGTAATATTATTTATGATCCATTAGATTCAATCATTATAATTAATTGTTGGCAATTGGTGTTTGAACTTTCAACCATCGATCAACAACTAATCACTAATAGTTGAAAGTTCAAACACTAATTATTAAAATTTTTAATAATTAATGTTTAAATATTATAATTTCAAATAAGTAATTGTTAAATTTTAAATTATATTTTAAAATGTTAATTTAAATTTTAAATTTATTAAATATTTCATAATAGTAGTTAAAAATTCAAATATTAAACTCTTATTTAACTTATATAAACTGACACTTAATATAAAAATTCATATAATAATATTAAAATAGGATACAAAAGTAATTCACTTTATATGATAATATTCTATTGCAATGTTTTTTATTTGAAAAAAAAAAGAAGAAAATATAAAATATATACACATCAACTTTAAGTACTGTTTGGCAAAAAAAAAACTTTAATTATTAAACAAATATAAAAAAGAAAAAAAAAATTGAAAATTAGTTAATGATTAAACAAAATGAGTTAGCAACTTTTCCAAAACAAAATAGCAATTATTAAGCAAGCAACACCACACTTCCAAACAAAAAGACAATAATGCCCTCCTGGACATTTCTCTAGACACTCCTCCAAAAAAAAAAAAAGAAAAAAAAAAGGCCCAACCCCACACGCCGTTCTTTATTATTATTATTATTGAATAATTGAGTGAGAGATATCATTATGAATCACATTTTATTAGTATTTTTTTAATGATGGCTTTTACATATTTTTAAACTATAATAAAAAATGAATAAATATTGAAAATAATATATTTTATTATTTGTGAAAAAATTTAAAAAATAATATAAATATTGAAAAGTATAAAGATATATATAATGAATAAATATATAAAAGTGAATAAATTTTATTATAAAAGTGAATAAATTTTATTAATATTTTTAATGATACACCATAATTGACATGCCAAGTGAATAAAAATAATAATTTAATTTTTTACTTTAGTAGTAATTATTTTTATTCTAATTGCAGTAATAGAAATTCTACAAAATAACGTTATGAGCAAACTATTTATAATTGTATAATTTTGAAGATTAATATTATTAGTAAAGGGGTTTTTTTTTTGTATTAATAATGATTTAATTTTTAGAGTCAATACACAAAAATTAATTTTTAAATATATAAATCGAATACGAAAATACACATTAAACTTGTTTAGAGAAGGAATTTAATGTCACGTAAATTATTCCAAATATGCTCCTGACATATTAAAATAAAAATCATAATAGCATGCTTTATTAGTCAATAAAGCACAGCCTTAAAAGTTTACAGGGTTTGGAAAAAAAAATAAAATTTACAGGGTTTGGAAAAAAAGAAAAAAATTTACAGGGACCTTGAGGTAAAAAGGAAAATTTACAGGGACTTTTGGAGATTTTGCGGATCATAAAGTTGTCAGGGGGCTGTAGAAAAAGGCCAAATCTTTAAAAAGAATATAATAATATATATTTTTTGTTCGGTACCTAGTCAGCGGTCACTGTTTCACAGTTCGCAGGTACATAAAAACGTGCACTCGCTTTCTTTGGCTTACATTAGTGCTTATGTCATCTTTTTCTTTTTTAAAGAAAAGAAAGACGTCGAATTTAAATTCATTGCTTGTAATTAATCATTAGATTAAGTCTTCACCTACTTATGCTATAGTATTAATACTATTTTATTGATTAAAAAAATATTATTTTTTTGTCTATAAATTATAATATATTTTTATTTTAATATAAAAATTAAATAATTATATTTATTTTATTATTTTATTTTTATTATAATCATAAATTATATTAATTATTCTATAATAATGTAATTGATTATAATTATATAAAATGACATATTTAAAAATACAATAATAAATTTAACTTTAAAAAATAGATTATTTATTTTGCACATTTTAAAAATAAAATATGATTTATAATTTGTAGACAGATAGAGTATTAATATTTTATAAAAAAATAAAATAATTTAAATAAGCAAACAAAAGGTAATTTCTTAATATAGTTTTGAGTTATGACAATTAGATGTATGGTTGAATTTGTTTAACCAGAGATGTAATTTTCAATATGAATATATAAATTAATTTAAAAATATTAATGACTATAAATAAAAAATATTAATATAAAATAAAATTTTTTATTTATATTATATTTTAGATACAAGATTATTCTTTTTGGATGTCGATATTAACATTCCATGCAAATACCATAAAATAAAAAGGAGAACGTCAATATTGTGATTTTTCTTTTTTATATGAAATTAGATAATATCAGAGCTTTAATATTGATTTTATTTTTCGCAAGATAGATATGCATCATATCAAGCTAAATTAAATTATTTATTCTATTGTAAGTCGTATTTGTTTTGGTGAAAAATTGAAAAATATTTTTTAAGAAAAATATTTGTTGGAAAAATACTTTTTAAAAAACTATTATTTTGTTATTTAATTAAAATATTAAAAATTAATAAAATATATTTTTTTAATTTATAAGATTATAAACATGTTTAAATTTATAAAAATCTCAAATTTTTATTATTTGTGAAAAAATATATAAAAATAATAATTACAGTGATCATTGATAATTGATAATAGTCATTGGTGATGGTTGTTGGTAGTTATTAGTAGTAATTGTTAATTATTAATGGAGTAATAAATATATATTTATATATTTTTTTAATTATGATGAGTGTATTGAAATTTTTAAAAAATGACTTTTTTTTATTAATCAATAAAATATTTAAAATCTGCATGTCATTTTGCTTAAATATTATATTTAATTTTTTATTAAATAAAAAAATATTTCATTAATTAATTTTTTTAGTGTTTCAAAGATTTGAAAAATATATAAAAAAATCAATAAAATATTTTTCTGCCATCATAAAGTATAAATTGTTTTATACTCAATTTTACTAATATGCCATGGAAAATATAAAATATTATTGGAGTGATAGGAGAGTAGGGATGAGAATTTAATATGATTAGTTGGGTACTCAGTGTGACCCTGACTTATTATCTGTCTCGTTTAATGGCGGGTCAGATATAGTTTAAATAAAAATATCAGTTACGAATACGGGGTAACAAGTATTAATAGTATACCGGCTCCATACTAACCCAATTATTATTATTATTATTTTAGTTTGATATTATTTTTATTTATTAATATTGTGTATGTGTTGTATCAAATAAATATATATCATGATTGTGTCGTATTAATAAATACATATTGTGGTTGTTTCATTTAAGTTTTTAGATTTTAATCATATTAAATTAATCTTAAACTTTCAAAAAATTAATATTTAAAATTAATATAAATAAATGAGTCGAAACGAATATAAATAATTTTATATTTATTTACCTGCCCCGCCTCTCTTCACTGCGAATAAGGAATGGGGCGAAACGGGTAGTAAATTATTAGTAGTGAGGCTAGAGTGGGTAATACAAAACCCATCTTATACCCGTCCCGCTGCCATCACTATCAAGGATAAGAGATGACTTACCCGTAGGGGGCAAAAACAGAACTAATTTGTTGGCCTTAAGTTTGGGAGTACATGTCTTCTCTCTCTATCTCTCTCTCTCTCTCTTTTTTTTTTTTAAGATAAAACACTCTAATATTTATTCTAATTATCACTTTAGTCTTTATTGTTTAAAAATTAATATTTTTAATCACTAAATAAATTAAAATAAAAAATGTAAAATTTTAAGAGATTAAATAAATATCAATGGTGATTCTCAAAAAAAAAAAAAAAAATTATCAATGGTGATAATAATGTACTCATAAAAGGCATTTACTATTTTACTTTGGTGAAATTCAATAGTTGTAAAATTTGATCAAATTCATAAATCAAAATATCTATTTTAAAAAATTGAATTAATAAGATGTTAATATTTCATTGTGTCAACTCATTAATCCGTTTATTAAATTTTTAATTAATGTAAATATTGAATTACTAGTTAATCTCGTATGGTTTTTAAAATATATATGTCTTAATTAATTAAATTATTTATAATGTTAATGACTAATTAGTTATTCATTTTAACTTTTATGATTAAATAGTATTTTTTTTTATCTTTGACTAATAAAAAAAAATTAACAATGAAACAATTAAATAATTGACGAAATGAAATATTAAAAACCCATTAATTCAATTAATATAATACAAATATGAATTATAAATTAGATTAAATTTTAGAGACAAATAATTAAAAATAGTACTATTATACATATAATATAAAATTAGAGACTATAATAATAATAAATAATAATAATAAGAAAAAAATTACCTAAAAACATATAAATAAATGGAAAGCACATATAAAAACAACTTATGCATTGACCGAAATGTGTTAGGCCTCACAAGTGTTTGTAGCTTTTCACTTTTGGCGTGTTTGGCCGTTCTCTCTCTACATCTCTTTCTGTTAGCAGGGAAAGAGTTTGGTTGTTTGTGTAGTTTTTCCATAGATTTTGATTCTCATTTTATCATATTCGCAGCTCTGAAAACGAATAAACAGGTAAAAGAAAAAGCAAATTCTCTCTTTCACTGCTTTGCTTTCTTCTCTCTGAACATCTTTTTCTCCTTTTTCCTCTTTTTTTTTTTTTTTTGGTATGTTTTTCGAGAGATTTCTTTTTTCTTTTTCTGTGTACGTGTTTTTGTCTGTTACAAACCTTTTTTTTTTTTTGGTTATGTTCAATGATACAGTTAGTGTTATTAATAATGCTCTGAGTTCTAGCTATAATTATTTTAGAATTTAATTTAATTTTTTTTGTTAGTTTAATGTAATTAATTAAAGCTACATCTTATGGACTCTTTGGTTACTCAGAAAATTTTATTTTCTTTCTGCTCGGAAAATAAAATTTTCTGATTAACCAAACATACTTTGTTAGATGGTTTTTCTATTGTAATAATAATTTATTGTCTTTGTGTTATTGCAGGATTGATTTGTTTTTGGATTATGTATTTAGAAAGTGAATAATAGTGTTCAAGAAGTGATAAGAAAAATGGCCTTTGAGCCGTTGGTTTGGTATTGCCGGCCAGTGGCCAATGGGCTGTGGACAAAGGCAGTGGAAAATGCCTTTGGTGCTTATACACCTTGTGCCACCGACACTCTTGTCATGGTCGTTTCTCATTTGGTTCTCATGGCTCTCTGCTTCTATAGAATATGGCTTATTAAGAAAGATTCTAAGGTCCAGCGATTCTGTTTGAGGTCCAAATGGTATAACTATTTGTTGTGGCTACTAGCTGGTTATTCTACTGCTGAGCCTTTGTTCAGATTGATCATGGGAATTTCAATTCTCAATATAGATGGACCGATGGGTCTTGCTCCATATGAGGTGGGTTTCTTTGGATTTCATTATTTAATGCCTTGTGAGTTTGTTCTGTTTTGCATTTTCTTTTTATTTGCTGGTTTGATTACACTGTGAATGCCTCTCTAATTTGGATAAAAATATAGTATTATTTTTTGGATCAATTTTGAAAATGCCAATTCTTCTTGTGTTGCCTTTTGATCATTTCAACTTGCTATACTTAATTTTTTTTCCCTTGTCCTTTAGAAATAAAAAATTATACTACTTAACCATTTCAGTCTTTCACTTTCCATGCTCTGTTAAGCTAATACTGATTTTATTAGCAGATTGTTTCCTTGATTATTGAGGCTCTTGCTTGGTGCTCTATGCTTGTCTTGATTGGCGTGGAAACCAAAGTCTACATCCGTGAGGTTCGATGGTTTGTTAGATTTGGAGTCCTTTATACTTTGGTGGGGGATGCAGTGATGTTCAATCTTATTATTACAGTGAAAGAGTTCTATGATAGGTTTGCATTTCTCTAGTTACTATAACTTTTATAGTTTGGGCTAAACATGACATGGTTCATCTTTTCCTCTTTCAAGTATGATTGGCAAACGCAGACTCATGTTTGTATATTGTTTGTGCAGCTCTGTACTTTATTTATACATTAGCGAGGTGCTTGTTCAGGTTTGTTGCTCCTTTGTTCCTTTTTCATCCTTAAAGTTGATTTTCTGCCTTTCATTGTGCCTATGTTACCCTTTCGTGTAACGTCAATTAATCTTGGGAGTTGGCTTCCTTAGGTTTAAACTTGTACAATTGAGATGCCAGGCAACAGAGCTTAGGCAAGTTAAGTGACTACATGCCCAAACTAGCCACGCAGCTAATGGCATGTCCGTCAGTGTGGGGTCTAATATTTCAAAATAATTATGTGCTCAATAATATTTATTTTTGGTTGCTTTCTAGTCACAAAGTTATCCAATTTTCTTGGCTGGAAGTTTTTTGTGTAATTCTGCTAGGAAGGATGATTGGATGCTAATACCAGACAATTTTCTGGACCTGACATTATGGTCTTCTACTTCAATTGGGGTTATTATATGTGCTTGGATTTATTGACACAACTTGATATTACTGAACTAATGGGATAACTTGATTAGCATCACCAAGGACATCGCCAACTTACATGAATTCTGCTGGGCAAATATGACTCAATATTGTCTTTGTACAGGATCTAGGACAGTAAACAGTTTTAGAGTAGAATATGATTTGAACCCTTTGTTCTCATGTTAGTCACTAAAAAGCGGCAATTAGTTCTGATGTAATTCTTGTTTTGTTTAGGTTTTGTTTGGAATACTTCTGCTTGTGTATGTCCCTAACTTGGATCCTTACCCTGGTTACACTCCTATACGGACTGAATACATTGATGATGCTGAATATCAAGAACTTCCTGGAGGAGAGTACGTATGTCCTGAGCAGCATGCCAACATATTTTCCCGTATGTATACTCTTTAACATATATGTCATAAATATCTGGTAGCTAGAAACTTTCAAATGACCTTCCTTGTTGAATATTGATTTATATATCATTATTCTTATGGTATGAAAATAATAAATTATATTTTGCTATGATTGGTCTGCCAATGACAAATAAGTCTTTATGATACATCACGATATCAGCTTTTTACCTTTCTTATTCAAGTCAATTTGCCTTTTGTTTAATTGCATACTCTGCCAAAATGCATAGTTGAATTGTATTCTGACCAATGCTGTACCTCTATGCTAGTATGCAATTACACTTTATTTAGATGTATCCAAGTAACTGTTATGATTTGCTGAATTTATTTGAAAATGGATATTGTTGCATGTTTGCTTGGCCTATATTAATAATGGCATGGGGGTGGAGTACATTCATTTTCTTCTTTGAAGTGTAGTGCATTTGTAGGATTTTTTTAGCTTCCTAATCATGTTGTGATTCATTTTTCTTTTGCTAGAAACTATTTTTTCATGGATGAATCCCATAATGAAGCTAGGGTATAAAAGGCCTCTTACTGAGAAGGATATCTGGAAACTAGATACATGGGATCAGACTGAAACATTAAACAACAGGTTTGTGCTTGTTCACCTGATATTTGTTTCTAAGATGCTTTGTGCATATCAAAGTTTGTGTGATATGTTTTGCTAACTTATCTGTAGGTTCCAAAAATGTTGGGCTGAGGAATCTCAAAGGCCTAAACCTTGGCTTTTAAGAGCATTAAATAGTAGCCTTGGAGGAAGGTAGTGACAATCTGGAATAAATTTCTTTTCTTTTTTTAATTTTTCTTTTACCTCATATGATGCAGTTATATGTGCAAGTCGCTTGTGTGTTTATTCTTGTCATGGTTAATATTTTGTTTGTGATTTGGAAAGAAAGAGGGTGGAGTTGGGTATAGAAAAATTTAGTGGTTAATATGTAATATTCAAGATTATAGTGCACTGTTACAGGTAGGAGATGAATATTACTTGGAGAACTGGATTTTGACAATAATGTGATGGGTTTTTTTTTTAGTAAGACCCAGTTTGTTGGCAATCTCAATTACTATTATTATAAATTTTTTTCAAGCGCTCCTTTTGTTCATTGGTGTAATAGTTAGTTGTGTGCAATAGAACTCTCATTATGAATTCAAACTTAGTCAAGTCTGGCTGTATCATTGTATTTGTGTTTATTTCTTGTCTCTGATGATTACATGTAAGCATGTGTTATTAAGAAATTGTTCTACTATTCTATGGAATTTACCTGAGTATTCATTAGTGAGAAATTGTTTTGTTCTGCAGTTGACTAGCCAACTTTTATTTGACTTGACTTATGCAAAACAATAAGGGGGATAAACGAAGAATGTTTATCATCTTGGGATAAACGAAGAATGTTTATCATCTTTGATTTCAGCCTGATTTGATATGTATCCTTGACCAGTGGACATGTTGATGAGTTGATTTCGTTATGAGATTTATTTTTGCAATGGCATGATTGTACTAAATTATTTTGAGATAAAAAAAATGCGAAAATCAAATCATGTCATATACATGGTGCTGGAATGCAATGCTTCTGGCTGTTATATTAAGTGATAAATGCATCTGATTGATGTCCTTTCTTCCTTTTTCTATGTCCTTTCTTCCTTTTTCTAGGTTTTGGTGGGGAGGCTTTTGGAAGGTAATGTGCCCATCTTTCCAAAATTATATCTAAGTTTATTTTGGTTATGAATTGGATGCATAATATTAATATATACATGATATCAATAAAAGTGAAAAGGGATTTAGGCCTACGTTGATCATAGTGGAGTTTTTAAAATTTAGAAACTAGTGTTTGTTATCATCTTCTTCTTCCTCCTGTTTTGTATATATGTGCGTGTGTGGGTATTTGTTTGCATGCACACACGCCCCACATGTGTTTGTATGTGTTATATCTGTGTGGTCCAAAGTCAAAGTTTTATTTTCAGCTTATGTAATTTTTTGTAAAATAAGAATTTTGTCTATAATGAACTAAAGATACCTTGAAGATGGTAATTTTTTTTGTCAATTCATCTGTGTGATTACTTTTTATAAGTTCATTTCCTAAGAGATGGCTTTTTTGTCTTTTATTGAAATGTGCTGACACTTGAGGATATATATTTGTGTATGTTCTCCGTTAATAAGCTTTGCATATCTGACACATATGTTCGTATTTTTCCAAATTCAGATTGGCAATGATGCTTCCCAATTTGTGGGGCCACTTCTATTGAACCAACTCCTACAGGTCAGCTCCTCTTTTGTTCTTGTTTCACTGGATAAATGTTCCAACTTTTGATTTTCTCCATAAGGTTGAACTGCAGATTTCCTTTGGTTTGGTTTTGCAGTTAAGATTCATATTGTTTTTCATGATTTTATTTTTCTGTGTATAATATTGGTTGAAGGTGGTTTTCAATTAGGCATTTATTCTAGCACGACACTGGTTAAAAATTATTATATATTACTTAAACCCATCCTTGGCGAAGCTTCTTTAATATACAGGATATTCAGATTGGGCCTCTTAATATTATATCTACCATTTGAAGTGGCCTTTTTTATTTTCTAGCATGTGGATGTCTTGGGAGGTTCTTCCCCATCCTGTTAACACTATTTTTAGAATATTGATCTAATGATATTTAATGAATTTCTACAAATTATCCATATTGAAAGATTTTGATGATCCATTTAATGCAATTAATTGTATTTTATGAATTTTCATGTCAACTTAAGCATCTTACTATATGTTTTATTTCTAATATTGGTCGGGCTTAAACAGAGTTACCTTTAAATTATATGTATATGATTGTAGTGAACTAAATTTTGTTTTAGTAGAAATGATTATGAGTATGCATATTTCTATTATAATAAAAGTGAGTTTGATAGATTATATTGTCTTCATTAACACCAAAAATTAAAATAATGAAAATTTATTTTCTAAATTATTTTTTCAAAATGCGGTTAATTGTATTTTATGAATTTTCATATCAATTTACATTTTACTAGATGTTGTATTTTCTAATATTGATTGGGCTTAAACAGAGTTTCTTACCTTTAAATTATATGCTATATGATTGTGGTGAACTACATTTTGTTTGAATAGAAGTGATTACACATATTTCTATTATAATGAAAGTAAGTTTATGAAAGCGAGTTTGATAGATTATACAATATACTTTATTATTGAAAAAAAATAATTTAGAAAATAAATTTTGATTATTTTAATTTCTGCTGTGAATGAATAGAATATAATGTAAGATGTGAATGTTATATCAGGCCCAATATCAACGACAACTACTGAGGATATATGAATCATTAGGCATAAATTGTACTTTTTTCAGTCGATGCTATACTATTTTTAAATGTTATATAATAAAAACTAATTTTAATACGCTAAAAATTTTAAATAAAATACTATATATCATAATAAGCCTGCAATAGCATATGGAATGCCTGTTTGCATTTATCTATAATACTCATATGAACCATATATATATCCATGTTTGCCATACTTCCTTTTTCATATCATGTGTCAATGCATCTATAATGGGCAATACATTTATGGTATTTATTAATGCCACTTTTCTTCTTTTCATCTATAGATTAATGATGTATTATGATGGAGGTCCAATATTCTCTCATGCAGTTGTAAAACTGTGAATATAATTTTTTTTGTGCCAGGGAATGGAAACATAAGGTTTTATGTTGCTATGTACAATTCTCTTACTGAATGTTTTCCAAAGAGTAGTTCACTAACCTTTTTTTTTTTTTTGGACTTCATGCAGTCTATGCAAGATGGTGATCCAGCTTGGATCGGATACATTTATGCTTTCTCAATTTTTGCTGGGGTGGTATGATATATTCTCTATTCAGCCAAGTATTAAGTTTACCTTCTTTTTTAGCTTGTAATGTGATTGGTATTCTGACAACATGAAATGCTGTATTTTGCTATTTGTTTGTGTGTTGGCCACCACCTTCCTTATCCCACAAAGGGAATCGAGTTTAGTTATTTAATCCCATGGTCTGTAGTATGATTGGATATCTGTAAGCTGTGTTGCATTATATCAAGGTGTCATATCTTAACTATCACTTCTAAGGTTTAACATGTTTTTTATATATTAAAAATGGAAAACTGCTTGTTTAAATTAAAATAATCTGTTGATCGGCAAATGTATCATGATATTTAATTCCTAAGTACTCCTACTAGGGTGTAGTGAGAGAAACATTAATCGTGTTTGCTGCCATGGTCATGGCTGAGTTGTCTATGCTGGAAATTTAAGTGTAACTTGAGCAAACCAGAGTTCTATTGAGTCATGATTACTCAAGACAACAATGATATGATTAGGTTAGATAACGGGACTGATGATCATTAAAGTATGTATAATGACTTGTTTCTCAGGTTTGGGCTTTGGGAATCCCAAGATCTATTGATGCTTCATTTCAAAATACTTTGTATGTCCTATATTTATAAGACAATGAATAGAAAAATTTGAATGATTGTCATGGAAACCGGTACATAAGCTGCATGAATAATAATTATTGAATCTACTAACAAATGTTATCTTACGGTTTATATTATGAGGTAGAATTCAGGTGATTGTTCTATGCTCAAACAACAAAGATTTTTATTTTTGTTGTTTTACTCTGTAATTGGAGATTAGTTTGAGCTCTGTGCCTTTTTGTTTTGGAAGAAAATGGTTAGAGGTGTGACTGTAATTTGTATTTGTACTATCAAAAACAAAATGATGAAAGAGTGTAATAAATGAATTAGAAAAAAAATGCTTTGTATGCGGATTATGGCTTGTTTATTGGGCATTTGCAGTTAAAATATGCCCTTCTGATTATACTTGTTCTGATTTATTTCATCAAAATTAGATTTCTGTTGGTTTAGGTTGTTACTCCTACTTGCATGTCTTTATTTGACTGTACTATGTATGTACTTGTATAATTAAATAACTAGTAAGCACTGGCAATTTTACTCTTTGCAATCCTTTTCAGGTATTTGGTGTGCTATGCGAAGCTCAGTATTTTCAGAATGTTATGCGTGTTGGTTTCCGGCTGAGATCAACTTTGGTAATATGATTGTCTTGCTGACTAGCTATATGCTGTTTGATTTCATTTCATGATATCAAAATGAATTATTCGAATTAACTAAAATGAAAATGGCTATTAAAAAATTACTTACTAGAAAAGTGGAATGATTTTACCTCAGAGAAAAACAAAAACAATGCTCATGAGTGTCACAACTAAATATAATAAAAATCAGGGGATATAAAATTCCGTGGTCTCAGGAATGACTCTTGCTCTGATTGGAAACCTAGAATCAACATTTTGCTTGAAAATGTCAGTGAAGCATTGCTTAATTCTATGCGTTCTTGGCTTTGGCAAGAGGGTAAAATAGCTGATTCAATCCTGTTTGTACTTTTTATTTTATTTTATTTTATTTTATTTTATTTTTTTGAGAGGGTTAAATATGGTGGCTTTGGTTGGTGTATTGTTGTGTTAGAAGGAGGAATGGAACATTATTTGAATGGCTTTACTCCAGTTCTAATGCTACAGGAAATTTTAAACTTAGGGGTGTTTGATAATCCAACTTATTACTTAATTTAATATTTTCATCACTTATTAGTTTTAAGATGGTTTGATTACATAAAGTGGTTCCAACTTAAAATTTTCAATTAAGCCAAAAACTACTTAAAATGACAAGTTAAAATATTTGACTTAAAATTTCTACTGAACACGCTCAGCTATTAAGTTTTGCAACTTTTTTTTTTATTTTTTATAATTAAAGTGACTTTTATACCATTAGCATATTCTTAAATCTCATTTAAAGTTTAATAATATTTATTTTGTAAAAATTTATGAGAAATGTTATCCTAATATGATTGTTGCTTCTAATTTTTTTATTTTTGATTTTTTTTTAATTTCAAAACTATGGTTAATGGTTAAAACTTAAATATCAACATTACAGGGTTAATTATGTCCAATAAAGAAGTTTAATAATTTTCATTAACAACAGTTATCAAACAAAGTTATTATATCCAGCGCTTAAAAATTTCAATATTATTATATTCAACGGTTAAAATTTAGCACTTAATTTTTCATCACTTAATTTTAAGTTTTACCAAGATTCAATGTAGGTTCTTGAAAACATTGAAAGTTCTTAATTTTGATACTTTGGATATATTTTTTGCTTCTGTTATGCTTTTTAGATTGCTGCTGTATTTCGGAAATCTCTGCGGTTAACCCATGAGAGTCGGCGGAAGTTCGCAACTGGAAAAATAACAAACTTGATGACCACTGATTCTGAAGCACTTCAGGCATGCTCTTTTATTACAATCTTTTACATGATTATATGATATCACATAGTAGGTATACGTGTCAATGACATGAAATGCATGGTCCTGTGAAGAAATTTTGAGTCCTTTTCTTCAGTATTTTCCATGAATTGTCTGCTTATAGCCCTTGAACATGCATAAGCGCGGATGTAAATTATATTTCTATCACCATTTTGGTATTGTAACCATAGGATTATTATTATAACTTGAGGTCACAATATGCCTTGAATTTAAGTAATAGGTCAGTCTTGCACCTTCTGTATTATCTGTTTGCTAGACTTGAAAACTGAATACAGACACAAATATAGTTTGCTTTCCTGGTCAATATGTTTATAATATTATGATGTTAGTTTAATGACAATATGTCTGTGCTTCCTCTCTGTGGTTCACCAATACAAATGTAATGGGAGATATCAATAGACCAAGCCTAGTATAAACATGTAACTGGGCCAAGTTATGCCACCTACCATTTCAAAATAATATCTTTGATGTGGTTTGCTTTTTGACTAAGATTTCGTCTTTTGTTTTTATTAAAATAGTATCATGACTGATTTCTCATTTCCATCAACAGCAAATATGCCAATCACTTCACACTTTGTGGTCAGCACCGTTTCGTATTGTTATTGCAATGGTTTTGCTCTTTCAGCAGTTGGGCATTGCATCACTTCTTGGTGCACTTATGCTAGTACTTCTGTTTCCAATACAGGTACATGAAAGATCCTTCTTTGTTTGCTCATTGTCTCTGATCTATAGAACTAATAATTTTGTGTTGACAATATGAAATCTTCGATGGTTCCATTATACATGGTTGAGGAGAGAAAATTTCTGGATAGATATCCTCCAACTAAACTTGGCTTGAGGACTGCTGGACTGAATCTTAAAAAAATTTGAAATTAAAAAAAAAAAATTACTATTATGTAATTTATTTTATAAAATAAATAGACTGATTGGCTGTAACACTCACGAGTATGTGTATATAAAACTTATAAGAAACACATCCAAAAGGTTTTTGAGAATGACAGATACTCAAAAGCTGCTAGGACCAGATTAACCAAGTGCAAACTAACCATTATAAGATAGAACTTATTTATATATGTTTGATGAATGATGTTTATGAAAAGAACTCTGTAAATCCAACTTACTTTTGTGATTAAATGGTGGGATTAAAGGATGTATAAAAGACATTGTACAATATATATTAAGGTTTTGGTTTAGTATGGTCAAATCTTTTGTTTGAACCAACTGTGCATTTGGCTGAACAATTCTTTTCATCTCTCTCTCTCTCTGTGCCTTCCTTTCTTTTTTTGTGTGTTCTTTGTGTAGAATCAAAATAGTTCACTATGGTCAAATCTTTTGACTGAATCACTGTGCATTTGGGCTGTACAATTCTTTTCATCTCCTTCCTTCCCCCTCTCCCCCCCCCCCCCCCTCCTCCTCCTCCTCCTCCTCCTCTTCTTTTTTTGCCCCTTTCTCTCTGTGTGTTCTTTGTGTAGAGTCAAAATTTTTTGATAAGTATATCTTGAGAAGAAAAAGATTACGTAGTCTTCCAAATTTAAAAGAATAATGGAAACTTTTCACTTCTGTCAATTTCTTATAATTTACTAAACAGCATATTCAAAGTCAAAAGTCCATTTCAAGGTAATGAAATAGCTCATGTCAAGCTCAACTGATCAGGTTGTTTTTGCATGTGGAACCATAACTCTAGATGCAGATAATGGAGGGTATTCTTTACTTTGTTTTGTTTTTTCCTTTTCATATTTTTGGGTAAAGTACTTGCCTGATGGTATGCACATTGCAGAATGTGACATCCAGTTTCTTAGACTTCTTCTTCTTCTTTTTTTTTTTTTTTTTTTTTTTTTTTTTAAAGTTTTCATGATGCTGTAACTTATTAATTTGTTGATGCCCATGACCATTTTATCCCCCTTTAACTAGATTGCTCCTAATATTCTCTCTTTGTGTGTATGTGTGTCTGCGTGTGTGCGGACGTTGTTGTTGTTGGAACAGACATTTGTCATAAGCAGAATGCAGAAATTGTCAAAAGAGGGCTTGCAGCGCACAGACAAGCGAATTGGCCTCATGAATGAAATTTTGGCTGCAATGGACACTGTGAAGTATGATAAATTCTGAAAGTAATTTCTGTCCTTTTCTTGTTAGGGTATCCACTGACTATTTTTGACCATGTTGAAAATAAATTAGATGTTATGCATGGGAAAATAGTTTCCAGGGGAAAGTTCAAAGTGTTCGGGATGATGAATTATCATGGTTCCGGAAAGCATCACTGTTGGGAGCGGTATGGCCTGGAACATATTATATATGGAAATTCCCATTTCTTTTTCGCTGTTTAATGTGGATTGTCGATGCTATCTTTCAGTCTATTGTTTTTCAATTTTTATATTGGTAATCCATTTACCTGGGTTGTATGCATGTCTTGCAAACACATTATATATATTTGTGGATTTATTTCCCATTATCTTTATGACCAAGAAGAGGACAGGAGTTAATTGTGTGGGAATAGGACTTCAATTTGTTGCTTCAAAATGGCAGCTTGAAAGCTGAATTGATAGGATCTCTGGACATTTATGACTATTTGTATGATGTAGAATGCGATGCATGTGGGGTTCCAGAAGGGGAAAAGAAAAAAAAAAAGGACTAGGAAAATGAGGCCAACACCTCACTCCAGTCAAAACATACTTCAGGGATATCATTGGCTTTAGGGAAAGGGAAAAAACATATTAGAAGAAAATGTGAAATCAAAGGGGGCCCCTGTGCTGTACCCTGTAATTTGTTCCAACAATTTCCATGTCTAGAAAAAACATATTAGGAAAAAGTGTGAAATCAAAGGGTGCCCTTGTGTTGTAACCTGTAATTTGTTCCAAAAATTTACATGTCTAGAAACTCAAGTCTCAGTCTTAGGATTTAGGATGACTATTTATTTATGTTAATTTTGAGCTGATTTTGTTTATACATCAAACAAAACCATTGCACTTTTTATGTACTTCTGACATATGGTTAAAAGCTTTATATGTCTCTTGTTGATCACGGTGATTATGTTGCTCTGGAAGTCTGAATGTTGGTCTATTGATCTGCAACATGAATATTTTAGGGCAGGGCTTCTTGTGTGTGTGTGTGTATGGTGAGCTGATGCATATTCTTTGCTAATTGCTTGTTCTGCAGTTGAATGGTTTTATACTAAACAGCCTTCCAGTGGTGGTGACTGTGATTTCATTTGGTATGTTCACTTTGCTTGGGGGAGATTTGACACCTGCCAGGGCATTTACGTCAATTTCTCTGTTTGCTGTGCTTCGCTTTCCTCTCTTTATGCTTCCTAATATAATTACTCAGGTTTTCTTCTCACGCCTCTTTATTTAGATCATGTATCCTGCTCACTTTTGAGATGTGGCATATAACCTTGTTGAAGGGAAAGAAGATCAATAACTGCAAGGGTTGATTTCTTGTTCTGATTGATTTACTTGCTTCTTCTTGTCTGCTAATTTTAGTGGTATGCTTATTTTAGATAGTTTTAATTGATTTAATCCCTAAAATTGAGAATCAAATTTTTCTTTAAAATAGGTGATAGGTCCAAAATGATCTGAATTTATAGCTAAAAAAACTGATTCGACCCTAATCTAATCAGAGGCTTGACATGAGGGAAAAAAACTGTCAGAAATACATTTTCAAGCATACATCATTATTTTTAATATTTCAATCAATAGCTTTAATGGTCGCAATGTCATGAATCAAAAGAAATTTGTAATAATATAGGTCCTTCTTATACCAGGAGGATTTCTTGTTCTCATTTTCATAGTTCATATTCATTTCTTTGCCTCATTGATATGTATTATATGCTTGCACTTCCCCAAGCTGCTTGTGTAGTTTGGCTTCTGATGGTGCTGTAATCTTACAGGTAGTAAATGCAAATGTATCCTTAAAGCGTTTAGAGGAGCTACTTCTAGCTGAAGAGAGAATACTTCTACCAAACCCTCCTCTTGAGCCAGGACAACCAGCCATCTCAATAAAAAATGGGCACTTTTCTTGGGATTCAAAGGTTCAATTCATCAACTTTGTAGCTTTAGGCCATATGTGTGCGCATGTGTTTCGCCTGTTTATGATTGATCATACATGCAATCACTTTAATGCTCCAGTCTAGTCTTCTATATTTGAGCTTATTTTGTATCGACTAGACACAAATGTATGTTTATTTCTTTTAAATGTCCATGCAACAAATAAAATCATTGACACCCCCCGGCCCCAACAAAGAAGGAAAAAAAAAAAAAAAAACTTTAGGGTGAGTAAAGTGCCTGCACTAACTCAGAAAAGTTTTAGCATACATGCTGTTATATGGTCTTTAACATGGAATGAACTTGTTCCTTTCAGTAGTAGGCAATGTACACATTCTGATAAAAAATGCGCACATCCATAGATCAAGTGTCATTTTGCTGCTATTGCATTTCAGTTGTTGAAGCAACTAAAGAGCAGTTAGATTGATGCATTAGTAGTCATTATTTTAGCGATGCTCCATTTTTAGCATATGTAACTATGCTTCTCATACAATGTACAAAAGCTGGAGATAATGCTTCTAACTATTGATTGATAAATGTTTTATTCCAGGCAGAGAGGCCCACATTATCGAACATCAATTTGGATATACCTGTTGGTAGCTTAGTTGCAATTGTAGGTAGTACTGGAGAGGGAAAGACCTCTCTTGTTTCAGCAATGCTTGGGGAACTTCCTGCCATATCAGATGCAAGTGCTGTTATTAGGGGAACGGTTGCTTATGTTCCACAAGTTTCATGGATTTTTAATGCAACTGTAAGTTATACACCACCACCCACCCAACCCGCGCCCCCCCCCCCCCCCCCCAAATTATATATTTTTTCACATGTTTTTCTTTATTGTATATACTGTATATAAATTTTCAGAAGTATAACTAGGTTATCTTCAAAATTTTTCATATTGCCCCGCAATCTTCATTTTTTTTTTCTCTCTCTGTCTTATTTTTGGCCCTCCCAAATTTGGAATTCTAGTTCTGCCTCTTTATGTGTATTTTTTTTATTTTTGTTATATGTACAATCTATCCAAAAACATAAAAAGAAAAATGTGTATGTGCAAGTCACTCCCATATTAATGTTAGTGGCACTTTGGGAAACTGTAAATCTCATATTGGTGCTTGCATTAATGTGGTTAAGGACTGAGACATCCTATGTTGGACTTGAATAGCTCTGTAATTGAAATTACTTGTAGTTTACTTGTTTTGATTTGTCACATTAGTTAGTGACTCCCATAGTCTATTATTACAGGTACGGGACAACATACTATTTGGATCTACCTTTGATTCAGCAAGATATGGGAAGGCAATAGATGTGACTTCGTTGCAGCATGACCTTGACTTACTGCCTGTGAGTTGTTTGAGAAAGTTATAAAAAAGTAGTCTTTGTGAATGTGAAAATGCCAATTTTTTTTTTTACCGTTCTCATTCCTAAATTTCTTGTCTTTGTCATATTATTGATTGCTAGGGTGGTGATCTCACTGAGATTGGTGAAAGAGGGGTGAACATTAGTGGCGGGCAAAAACAAAGAGTTTCCATGGCTAGGGCTGTATATTCCAATTCAGATGTGTACATTTTTGACGATCCCCTAAGTGCTCTCGATGCTCATGTAGCTCGGCAGGTAAGATAGTCATGCATTATTACTCTTGAATGAAACTGTTGTTTGATATCATCGCTGCTTCTGCAGACTAGTCTAACCAAGTTTGTTTTGTATTATGAACTTGTGGCATCATGTGTCTATTGTGCTGATAGCTGTTGTTTGTGCTTGTGAGAATCAAGATTCCAGGTTGGGTTTTTAAGATCACTGATAGGACTAAATAATGTGACAGGCTTGACTGCTGCTTGATTTATGAAATAAAAGAACTTATTGGCATGCTTTTCATGTGTAGTTCCTTGCAAACTTAGTTGAAGATTATTAAAGAAAAGTTTAATTCCCAACTGTGTCCTGCAAAAATATGGTGTCATTCCATGGTGAAAATGCAACAAAAATATTGGAAATAGAAAAAAAAAAAAAAAAAAAAAGGAAAAAAGAAAAAAAAAAGAAAAAAATGAGAGGAGAAGAAGAAGAAGAAGAAGAAGGTGGACAAGAAGGGGGGGGGGGTGGGAGGGAGGGAGAGAGAGAGAGAGAGTAATGTATCTATGTGGTCTTTCTTTCAGTCTTCTTTCTCTTTTTTCTTTTTAACTCTCCTTTTCAAAAACTGCCAACTCTTATTTAGGCCTCTTCACAAAACTTAGCTAGTGGACCTTCTTGTAAAGTTCAGTTTATTCAGTTTAGGCTAAGTCTCACATTTTATTTTTTAAAATAAAAGGGCTACCAGTCCATTCATTACAAGTTATGTTTCCAACAATTATTTTAGAATTAATTTTCTAATTTTAACATTTAAGTTCTTTTTTGTACTAGTTGAACGTCACTGTGCTTACACGTGAGGTCCAACTTTATTTTTAAGTAATTATAAATTTACTAATGTTAAATTTAATTAATGATTTGTTTGTAAATAAAAACTATACTTAGAATTATGAATGAATAGTCTGTTAAGTGAATATTAAAAAATAAAATTGTGGAATATAGGGAATTATGAAATTATAATATTCATAGATGGATTGTAACCATTCTTCTTTTAAATGTAACTATATGAAATTCATTAAGATTTAGTATAAAAATAGATAAAATTATTATAAGAAACATTTATTGATTAATTCAAAATAAGTTACCCTATTAAGTTTTGGATTAATTAAAAAAAAATTATGAGATTTGCTTTAATATACATTTTGGCTTACTGTTTCATAATTACAATTTTAGTTATTGAGATTTTATGTGGCTTAATAGTTTAATTCATGATTATAAAATTATAAATTATTCATCAAACATTAGTTTCTAACATTTTAAAAATTTGACTACATTTCTAAAACTAAATTACACTTTAGGTCCTAAATTATTATATTATAAAAGTTTAGCCCTTAAATTTTTGTACTTTTCGCTGATGTTATTGTAGATATTAAAATTAACAAATTAAAACAACATGAACCAAAATATATATATTAAAGAAAAGCTCTAGTAGTTTTTATAATTAATTCTTAAATTTGTGATACACTATTGTATTAAAAATTTCAGAAGGTAAAGAAGTCACCCTGTTATTTATGTAGATATTTATTTGATTAAATTGAAGCTAAAATCAAATTTTGTTGCTAATTTTATTTTTTATTTTTTTATAAGATTTGACCTTTTAATCTTTTATAAATCAAAATAATAATTTTTATTTTATTAAAACTTTTTTGTTTCTTGACATATTTTTAGTGAGCAAAAGATTAAACAATTGATGTTTAAGAAATAAATTATTCAAGTGTTTGATTTTAAGAAAGAAAAAGCAAAAGTGTATATTAGGTTAAAAGAAACTTTATATTTTTTATATGTAATTTCCTTATTGCATCTGTTATTGAAAAATTTTAATTAAAGTAGGAGAATCGGAGCATATATGCTTTTATATTAATAAATATACTACCATATTCATAATTAATTTCAAGCTAACTGCACTATTTATTTTGTTATAGTATCAAACTATATTTATTTAAAGTTCATAAATTTGTAGAATTCTCAAGACATGAAAGAAATACTGAACCCTATATGTGGTATTGTGTTTGCTTTGTTACCACTGTTACCAATTATCAATCATAAGAGTATTGCTTTTTGTATATTTAAACTGTGAATTTGAGTTGGTTTCCTTATATTTTGATTTGAAAATTTACAGTAGTCCTTCTAATACAGTTAAATATAGTGACATTGCAACTATGGCAAATACCATAATTTAAAACTTTGATTGCAATGCCAAGGTATCCTCAGCCTTTGGATGCAAGGAAAGACAATTGTAACCTTCCATGAATTTAAGAGGAATTTATATTCTTCCTTGCATCCTTCTGCGCAACCTACTTATCTTAGCTATTATTGTCTGCCTTTATGATGAAGCCATCAACGTTTCATTTTTATTTTTTGGCTTGATGTTCACTACCAAATTATCCTCAGGTTTTTGATAAGTGCATCAAGGGAGAATTGAACAGGAAAACAAGAGTTCTTGTGACAAACCAGCTCCATTTTCTTTCACAAGTTGATAGAATTATTCTTGTACACGACGGTACGGTGCAAGAGGAAGGAACCTTTGAGGAGCTCTCCAATAACGGCGAGTTGTTCCGAAAGCTAATGGAAAATGCAGGAAAAATGGAGGAGTATGTGGAAGAAAAGGAGAATGGTGAAAATGTTGATCTTAAATCCTCTTCAAAACCTGTTGCTAACGGGGTAATGAATGACTCACAAAAGAATGCGAGTGAAACAAAAAAACCAAAAGAAGGCAAGTCTGTTCTTATCAAGCAGGAGGAACGGGAAACAGGTGTTGTCAGTTGGAAGGTTTTGATGAGGTAGAAACTATTGACATCAATGCTTCAATTATGCATAAGTTACATTTCAGAGTCTCTGTTTCATATAGATTGACAAAACTGTTCTGAGGAAACAAGTCCAACATCCTCTTAAAGCAATAAATACAATGAAAATTCATGCTGGTTTGACACCATACTGTCTCATACCCTGTTTATGACCTTGAATAACTCAACTTGGATAATGATACAGATCGTTATACTCTAATCTAATTCATGATATACTCCCTATATTTGAAATAATAGTGATCACCTTAAGTGTTATCATTGTCAACTGAAAAGTTCTCGTATTAACATTATTTAAGATGTCAGAATTTGGATGTTAAAGGGCATTCAACGATGCTTCTAGCTTCACGTAGTCTGTCTTGCCAAATGACTGCTGAAAAATGTGAATGTCTTAGCTGCTTTCTTGCTTTATTCATCCCTGATTTAATATACTACTTTGTTTCTCATCAGTGATCTAATTCGCTAGAAAAAATTGGAAAGCTTATTGTGTGGCAATAATTGTATATTTATATTTACGATGTAGTTTGCATGTTGAAACATTGATTAACAGTTCAACATTATAAACAAAAACATTCAATGTCAAGGCATTTGAGAGGTTAATTGATGGGTTGGATATGGGATGGTATTGTTACTTGGTGATCTGAGTACTCTTTGGCAGATTTCATTACATTTAAAGTTATCAGCATGTAAACGAATACTGTATTCATTGATGGACACTGTAAATATGTGAAAGATGAAAGTGTTGGCTTAGCAGCCTCATAGAATTCAGATTTCAAAAAGTCAAAGGGAAGAGGAAAAATTGAAGAACGAACTCAATCACTTAACATACAATGCATATATTTGTGCGTGAGAGAGAGAGAGAGAGAGGTAAAGGGAAAAGAGAATGAGCTGGGGGTGGAGGGTTGCAGGTGTGAGAATGATGAGGCTCCTTACTGTCATGAGTTTCTATTTCAACAACAGCAGTTATAATGATCCTCATGTGGTGTTGATGTTATTATTTGTTTGTTTCAGTTTATACTGCTATCGTTTTTGGTTTGTTCTTAGATTCTAAGGAGTACAGTAATAATCTCTTTCCAGGTACAAGAATGCATTAGGAGGCTCATGGGTCGTAATGATACTCTTTATGTGCTATATCACTACAGAAGTGTTGCGAGTTTCAAGTAGCACTTGGTTGAGTAATTGGACGGATCAAGGCACTGCAAAGAGTCATGGGCCTATCTACTACAATCTTATCTACTCTTTTCTATCAATTGGTCAGGTATGAATTCTTCAACCATATGATGAGTGAGTTCAAGTTACATTATAAACATTTCTATTACTCATTGTCTGGCAATTGTCCTTTCTTGTATAAGTGGAAGCATCTGTACCATCTGTCATGAATGATTTTTATTCTAAATGGAAAATTCTTTTATTTTTCCCCTAACTAATTCTTCTTTTCTTTTTCCGATTTCTAGGTTTTGGTAACATTATTAAATTCATATTGGTTGATCATATCAAGTCTTTATGCTGCCAGAAGGTTGCATGATGCTATGCTTAATTCCATATTGAGAGCTCCAATGGTCTTCTTTCATACCAACCCACTAGGACGTATTATTAATAGATTTGCTAAGGATCTTGGTGATATTGACCGAAATGTTGCAGTATTCGTGAACATGTTTCTGGGTCAAGTGTCACAGCTCCTTTCTACATTTGTCCTTATTGGAATTGTGAGCACCATGTCTTTGTGGGCCATAATGCCACTTTTGGTTCTGTTTTATGGGGCTTATCTTTATTATCAGGTATGTGAAGCTTCTCATATTTGTAATTGTTTTCATCCAACATGCAAAGTAGCATCGCTTTTCCTCCCTAGTTATCTCCTTTTTCTTTTTATTTTTGTAGTAAGTGGCTACCTCATGGTAGGTTGGAAAAATTTGAATGTAGTAATCTTATCCGGTGCAGTAGTTGCTAAGCTTTTAGATTATCAAGATTATTTTGGCCTTCAAGAATTTAAAATAGACTCTTATTGCATAGGTGCTATAGTAATTTAGCGTAATTATGCACTAGAATGTTTTTATTTTTCTAGCAAAAACACCAATCTCTCTATATGCTGTGTAAATATTATAGTTGTTGAAATTGGATGGGTGTACAATATCATATTAGCAGTAGATTTTATATCCCATGCATGGTAAAGCCTTGTTCCAACAATTCGGGATGGCTATGAGAATTTAAAACTCTATTTTAAAGGCCATTGTGTTTATGCTCAGTTCCTTCCTTCCAGTTTCTTAAGGCTTCCTTTTCCTAATCAAATTGCTCATACCATATATATGGCCAACACATTTTTTGCTGAATTCTTCTATGTCATCCTCAGTCATTAATTGACTGAAGTGCTCATAAACGATATTATTTATGATTTTATCCCTGTCTATATAGCAGATCATTTTGTTTAATGTTGAACCATAATGTAATAAGTTCTTATATTGGTTTGACGGTGCTTAGTGCTTTTTTTTTTTTTAAAGTTGTTGAAAGTTTGTTTTTTATCACTGCAAGTATATTTGGGATTAAACCACAAATATGTTTAGGTTGCAGTGTTGCAAATCACCCTTCTTTAAGAGTGCAGTTTCATTTAAGGACCACTTGCTTTGTTTTATAGAGCACCGCCCGTGAAGTGAAGCGCTTGGACTCTATAAGTAGATCACCTGTTTATGCACAATTTGGAGAAGCTCTAAATGGTCTGTCAACTATTCGTGCATATAAAGCTTATGACAGGATGGCCAACATCAATGGTAGATCTATGGACAACAATATCAGATTCACCCTTCTCAACATGAGTGCAAATCGCTGGCTTGGAATCCGTTTGGAAACATTGGGAGGTCTTATGATTTGGCTTACAGCAACTTTTGCAGTGATGCAGAATGGAAGGGCAGAGAACCAGCAGGCATTTGCTTCTACAATGGGTCTGCTTCTCAGTTATGCTTTAAATATTACAAGTTTGCTGACCGCTGTACTTAGACTTGCAAGTTTGGCTGAGAATAGTTTAAATGCTGTGGAGCGGGTTGGCACATATATAGAATTGCCATCAGAAGCCCCTCCAGTTATTGAGGGCAACCGCCCCCCACCAGGATGGCCTTCATCAGGATCAATCAAGTTTGAGGATGTTGTCTTGCGTTATAGGCCTGAACTTCCACCAGTCCTACATGGACTGTCCTTTACAGTTTCCCCAAGTGACAAGGTTGGGATAGTTGGAAGGACTGGTGCCGGTAAATCTAGCATGCTTAATGCTTTATTTCGAATTGTGGAACTGGAAAGAGGAAGAATCGTAATTGATGGATGTGATATTGCAAAGATTGGTTTGATGGATCTACGTAAAGTACTTGGTATTATACCACAATCACCAGTTCTTTTTTCAGGTATGCCTTATCCATAAATATGATTTAAATCATGATGATAAAAATGTGTTAGTTAACTTATGTTTTATTTTGTATAGGAACTGTGAGGTTTAATCTTGATCCTTTCAATGAACACAATGATGCTGATCTTTGGGAGGCTTTAGAGAGGGCACATTTGAAGGATGTTATTCGAAGAAATTCATTAGGTCTGGATGCAGAGGTACATGCTCAAACTTTCTTTTGTTAAGTTCCTATCATTTTAGGTTTTGGGGAAAATAATTGTGCTTTGTGAAAATTCCATGCGATTGTAAATTTTTATCATTATCATTCATCAAGCTTAGCCAATGCAGAGAGGATCCCTTGTTGTATAGTTTGTATACAGACTCGTAGTCTTTTCAACTTTTCTTTATTGTCTTCACAACTTTTCCGTTTTAAAATATAAGAATAGTTTGAGACCCTTAATTTCCATCCCTTCCCCTCTTCTTTCTTCCAGCTTTTGGGATGGGGGATCATGTGTGTTTTTTGGAAAGCAAAACTGAAATAAATTTGAGTCAAAAGATCCCAATTCTTATTCAAGAAGATAAATTTTTGAGAAGCAAAACTAAGTTTATTGTTTTGTATCTCTAACTCTCTTTTCTCTCTACCGTAGTCATCTGTTTCTTCTAGAATTCTATGGTCATAAGTTTATATTATTTTGTATAGATACTAGTTAAATAATATCAATATCAAAATCATAACTAAAATAAGGTTATTTAGTATTAAATCTAATAATTTCCCATTCTTGCTTAGGTCATTCACTAAATGTAAAAGTTCCATTCTTGCAAGGAAGAAATGTTAATTTCTTGCACTAAAGTAATGACATTTTCACATATGGACTTTAGAGGGAAATTTTGGAATGACGTGTTTTTGATTTTTTTATTGGACACTTATCAGTATGGTTCTAAATAATGGGACTGGTAACTGTTTTGGAGTTGGACATTGCACCAAATCAACCACTGCCATTGTGAATTTCTTTTACATAGAAAATTGACTCAAATTATCATTAAATGAATCATTTAACCAAAAATCATAATAATCTTGTATATCTAATAATTGATAATAAAAAAAATTATTTTATTACAAAAGTTAAGTAAATTGATATAAACAAAATAACAAATGAGTATTTAAAAGTAATAAAATTTGAAATAAAAAGCTAGTTATTTTGCATTAGTTCTTCAAAGCTAATTAAAAATAATACTCAACTCAAATTAGCCTTAATACCAAAATTGATTAGGGATGGTGATATGGATTCTTTATTTCTTCTCTAAACTCGTTTTATAATTGTAATGCCTTTAAATCATACTGTATTTCTCTTCTCCAAGTTAGTTCAGGTCTAACCCTTCTTTTCTTTCTTTCCTCTATCATGAAGTGCTCAACCTTCCTAGGAAATTATGTTTGTCTTCTCCATTCCATTCTGAGCTGCTTCTTTTTCTGAATGCCTTTTCAAAGTTTAAAATGAAAAAAACAAGGTGCCAAAAATCTGTCCAGATATGCCCCTTTCTGCAGCTGTGTAATATTAGGTATTGTGAGTTACGTTTAGTGTATTCCTGTTATACGTGAATTCCTGTTATACGTGAATTCCTGTATTTTTGCCTATTTTATAACTTATATTTATGTCTAGTTATTTACTTTTTTTTTTTTTCCAATTTTCTGAAATGCGGTTATGGCCATTTCACTAACATTTTGGTGTGATCCTGAATTACCCATAGAAGATTGGTCAATATCATATCCCCTTTGATTTTAAATACATATCAGCGATACATTTGTATCATCTGCTATCTAAAACCCTACTTGCCATTCATGGTTTTAAGTAATGATCATTTCATAGTGTATTGTTTGTTTTGTAATGGGATTTTAACCCACTGTTGCATTATTTACCAGTACTCTATGGGTCATTCACCAATCACTTGGAAACAGTAGACAATATATGAGAAATGGCTAGTTATTTCATAAAATGCTCCTTTAGGTTATTCTTCACTTAATATCTTTGCATATTTCTTTAATTCTTTTTTTTTTTTTTTTTTAAACTGGCAATTCTGTTATTCAAAACCTCGAGGCCACTACCTAGCTTCCAAAGTTAAAATTTTGTAGTTTTAATTTTAATGAAGATTTTTAACAAGGGAAATGTGCCATTATTTGGTGTAACAAAAATACTTATCATTCTCTGGTACACATCTTGCTTTGATTTGATATATTTTTGGTGTGAGTTTTCTATTAATTTATTGGTAACACTTTGGTTTTAGCTTGTTTAAAGGTTTTTTTCCCCCTATATAATATATATACTCTTTGAACTTTAATCTATTTCTCGATTTATTAAGGTTTCGGAAGCTGGGGAGAATTTTAGTGTTGGACAGAGACAACTGTTAAGTCTTGCTCGAGCATTATTGCGGAGGTCAAAGATTCTAGTTCTTGATGAGGCTACTGCTGCTGTAGACGTGAGAACCGATGCTCTTATTCAGAAAACCATTCGAGAAGAATTCAGATCATGCACAATGCTAATCATCGCTCATCGACTTAATACCATCATTGATTGTGATCGGATCCTTTTGCTTGATTCTGGCCAGGTATGATACTCTATGCATTACAGACAACTGATGACCACCCTTCCACAAATTTTTATGCATTTCTAAGAAATTTTGGAAGATTAAATAAGATTAAGTTCTTCTTCATCCTCCAACATTTACAAAAGATTTCGCAAGTGAACAAATTAAATTCTCTCTTTTGCAAATATCTGTAGGGCAGATCATCCTCTAGCATACGCTGATAGATTTCTTAACTGATGAAAATTTTGATCTCTGATCTCTGTATCACTTGTTTGTTTTTGGATGTGTCATGTTTCTTCTTCTTCAGGTTTTGGAATATGATACACCAGAGGAACTATTGTCAAATGAAGATAGTGCTTTCTCTAAGATGGTTCAAAGTACAGGGGCTGCAAATGCTCAGTACTTGCGCACTTTAGTACTAGGAGGAGAAGGAGAGAGTAGGTTTGAAAGACCAGAGAACAAACAGTTAGATGGACAAAGGAAATGGCTGGCCTCTTCCCGCTGGGCAGCTGCTGCGCAGTTTGCCCTTGCTGTTAGCCTCACTTCATCACATAATGACCTTCAGCGGTTGGAAATTGAGGATGAAGACTCTATCCTCAGGAAAACAAAGGATGCAGTGATTACCTTGCAGGGAGTGTTGGAAGGGAAGCAGGACAAAGTAATAGAAGAATCACTAAATCAATACCAAATTTCCAGAGATGGCTGGTGGTCAGCTCTTTATAAGATGGTTGAAGGTACAAATTGATTCCCTCTTGTAGCATTACATGGGCCTGCATAACCTTAAATGAATTATAATTTTTTGTTTCAATTAATGCATACTACCCTGATCACTAAAGTTACATAATGGATGTCACTTCATTTGCTATAATATTATGTTGCCAATGCTTACTGCCGTTTAATCAGTTTGTAGAGACTGGGTAGCATTCATTGAAGTAGCTGCTAATATTACACTAGCTTCCATGTTCCAAATGCAGATAGCATGCAACAACTCAGAATTTGTCATGTTTATTTTTAGTTTCTCTTTCAGTTATGTGTTTTCTTGTTCATTTAACATCTCTTTTTTTCAGGTCTTGCCATGATGGCTAGATTGGGTAAGAACAAACTTCACCAATCAGAGTATGGCTTTGAAGACAGATCAATTGACTGGGACAGTGTGGAGATGTAGGCAGCAGTATATTTCTCTGTATTTCAAAAAGAGGGTTTATAACTTTGCTTACAATTGCATTCTCTTGCGGAAGTAATTTATCACTCACGATATTTTTGTATGTAATCTCTGGAATTTTGTCCATATGCTTCGGATTATGTTATTTCAGAACATTCCTTTTTGTACATTTGATTCGTAGACGAGGTTAAGTTACTTAAAGAATTAGGATATGTACATTTGATTCGTAGACGAGGTTAAGTTACTTAAAGAATTAGGATATTCAGAATGTCTTGCTACTAATCAGGCAGAATTAGGCAGTACCTCCTAATACCATAGCAAGCTGCCTAATATCGTTCAATCAGATTTGATGCTATAGCTCAGCTCATCTCTGGCATCGCAAGCGTATATTTGCTTTATGTCAGTCAGTAATGATTTTAGAGTGCCCACATGGCTGCAATAGTTGGCTTCTCTCATTAGAGAACTTGTTGGAAAACCTGCGTTTTGGATAATTTATTATTAAAAAGTTTTTAATTAATTTTTATACATCGTGAAAAATGAGAATGTATAAATATTATTTTAAACAAAGATATATAAATTTAACATGCTTTATATAAATAATAATAATAATTATTATTATTATAATTGATTTCTAAACTATTCTCCCATCAATGTTTTTATCTATATGTATTAATATAAAAATTTAAATTATTACTCATAATATTCAACGGAAAAAAAAGGTTATAGAAGAATATAAATGAAAAAAATTAAAATATATTAAAAATAATGTTTTATTCTACTTATTTATCTATTTTTTAGTGTTAATCTCTATTTTTTTTTCTCACTTAAATTGCTCAAACAAAGTTATTATATAAAAAAATAATTTTTTTTTTAAAAAAACTCTAATATTAAATACCTTATTAATTATCTCGAATTTATTTTTAATTATTTTAAATATATAAAATTATTAAAAAATTTTAAAAATTTATGAAAAAAAGACAATGGAATAATAAGCGTGCAGTTCTCTAAATTTTAGCCTTAATATATAGTAAGTAGGGAAAACGTGCATTTACCCCCCTAATGTTTATGGATAGGATCATATGAGACCCTTACGTTTTTTTGGAACCATTTATACACAAAATTAAGTTGTCTTTGTATTTTAAGCTCCTTGATTGACGGAAGCTTATTTAACAAAGAAACACCATTTATGCTCGATCTGATGTGGCAATCATGCAGTTGCATTGGGCTCAACATCCACAGTTGAAGATTACTGCCATAATTATTTTGCTGCTCTTCATTGTAACGTTAATGACCCATCCCTAAAAACAAACCTTTAGCAAAAGAAAAACATTGTTTCCTTAAAATTGTTGTGGTCCTAAAGAATATGAGAAAGAATAAAACCTTTTAAGTGGAGATTCTCATTATTGTATTGAATAAAGCTTTGTTTGCTGGTGTTTTGTGGTCCTTCGATCTATGTAAAATAGGTAAAATTTGATTCTCTGTTCATTATTTGTTGAATAAAAAAGTGATTGTTAATGGTCTAAATGTTCTTTTGGTAAAGCTATATTTGCTGTCTTTTTGCATGTAGTGACAGTAGTTTGGTTTATTATATTATCTTTTTTCCATTGTTAAATCGATTTATACTTTGATGCCATGTGAAATGTACATGCAATATTGTATTGTTGTGAGACAAAATGAGTCTAATTTTTGTCTTTTTCTATTTGCTATTGTGACAGCATGGACGATATTTTCGATTTAATGTTTAACTATGGCGGTAGTTGGGAGGTGTGTGAAAATGGTGAGCTTTTGTATGTGAATGGGAGTGTTGATTTGTTGAATGACTTTGACCATGATTTCTTGAATTACAGAGACATAATTTATAGATACCAGAAAGTATTAGGGTACCCAAATGTGAAGAAAATATTTATTCTTGAGCCAAGGAAAAACCTAAGGAATGGGTTGTTTTTAGTGGCCAATGATCACAGTATTAAGAGAGTTTTGAAATACATAATAGATAACAGTTGGGCAGAGGCAATCGAGTTTTATGCAGATCATGAAGTAGATGTGCCTGAATTTAGAACTCAGGTTTTGCAATTAGAATACAATCCTTCAAGGAATGAGGTTGAAGTAGTTGATGTAGAGACAAAGCATAGAGATGAAGCTTTAAATGAAGAGCATGTAGATAAAGCATTAAATGAAGAGGCAGAGCATGTAAATGCATATGCAGAGGAAGTGAATGCAAGTGTAGAAGAAGTTAATACGAATGCAGATCCCTTAATTGGAAATGCACAAGAGTTTGGTACACAATACAGTGTTAATTATCCTAGTGGTGTTGGATCTAGTGAAGGGGATGCAGTAGACACAACTTATGTACATCCTAATGGTTATGTAAGTGACCAAGAACAAGAGGATGGGGCAGATACAGAATATGAAGAAGAGGATATTGATTTGAGTGGAGAAGAAGCTGAAGTAGCTAAGGAGGTTCCCTTAAAAGAGAGAGTGTATTATGATGGAGATCAAGGTCATTTCATGTTGGGAATGACCTTTGCTAATGCTGCTGAAGCAAGAGACGCCATAGCTAATTATGTTATTACTCAAGGGAAGAAGCTGAAAATCCACCCAAGTAAGCCAAATAGGATAAGAGTGAAGTGCATAAATGAAGATGGGTGCCCATTTATTCTATTCATTTCAAAAGATGGTGATAATCCAGGTTTGGCTGTGAAGACTTTGCAACCAGAGCATAGGTGTTATAGGGATTTCTCACTCCCTAGTGTAAGTTATACCTTTCTAGCTAAACATTTCAAAGATAGAATATACAAGAACCTTGCTTTCAAAGTGGCAGACATGAAGCAGGAAGTTGAAGAGGTCTTAAAGATAAATGTCAGCTTGTACAAGTGTAAAAGGGCAAAAAGAAAGGTTATTGAAGAGTTGGATGGGAGTTTCAGGGTTGAATTTGGGTATTTAGAGACATATGTTGCTGCTTTAAAGAGGAGTAATCTAGGAAGTAAAGCAGAGATTGAATTGTGCAAAGACTCTTTAAAAGAAAGGAGGAGAGTGTTTAGAAGAATGTTTGTGTGTTTTGATGCTTGTAGGAGGGGGTAGAAGGCAAGATGTAGACTAATCATTGGTTTGGATGGGTGTTTTTTAAAAGGAGTTTGCAAAGGGCAGCTTCTTTCTGCAGTGGGCATAGATGGAGATGATCAAATGGTGCCTATTGCATGGGCTGTTATTGATAAAGAAAATACAAACAACTGGACATGGTTTCTCTATTGGTTAGCACAAGAACTAGAGCTTGGTGATGGTTTTACCATCACACTAATTTCAGACATGCAAAAGGTGAACTTTTACTTTTATTTGGCTATTTATTGCTCATGTTTCTTTTTTTGTTATAATTGTATATCATACACTTTAAAGGATTGTTAACTGTAATTTTTCTCATTGTAGGGACTTGTGAATGCTATTTTGAAAGTTTTGCCACAAGCTGAGCACTGTTGGTGTGCAAGACACATTTTTGCAAACTGGTCTAAGAAATATGGAGGAGGAGAGTTAAGGAAGAAATTTTGGGTTTGTGCTTGGAATACGTATGAAGAAGAATTTAAAGATAACCTATTGAAATTAGGAGAGCTTAGCAAGAAGGGGGTTGAAGATCTTTTAAAATATCCTCCACACACCTGGTGTCGAGCATACTTTAGTAGTAGATGCAAGAGCTTCATGGTTGACAGCAACATTGCAGAGTGTTTTAACGCATGGATTCTTGGAGCAAGAGACAAGCCGATAGTTAGCATGCTCGAGGACATAAGACTGCAAGCTATGAATCGGATCAAAGACAATAAAAGTGCTATTGATAAGTGGTTCAATGAATGGAGTCCAAGCTCCATGCGGATGTTTCAAGATAATAAAGAACATGCAGCAGGATGCAAGGTGGTGTTTAATGGCGATGTAGGATATGAGATTGGGGAAGGAGCAGAAAAACATACAATGTTCCTTGAAAATAAACTTTGCATTTATAGAGCATGGGATTTAACAGGAATCCCATGCTCATATGCTATATGTGCAATGTACCATTCCAAAATCAACCCACTGACACACATTTCTAAGTTCTACCATTGGTCAACCTACTTAGCAGCATATCAAAATCCAATTCAGGTTGTACCTAGGAAGAGATTTATGAAGTGTGATCAATATGTTCCAATTGAACCCCCACCTCAGGTCAGACTTAGTGGTAGACCTAAGATAAAGAGGGTCAGAGCCTTAAATGAACCAAACTCCACAGGAAACAGCAATAACAGTGGTGGAAAATTGACAAAAAAAGGCCTGAAGCAGAAGTGTGGCTTGTGCCATCAAACAGGACACAACAGAAGGTTATGTCCAAATAAAGGCAACAAGGTAAATTGCTTTTCAATATGGCTATTTATGATTGTTATTGTTATATTATAGTAAATTTTGCTGTTATTGCTGTTAGGCACCTCCAACATTTACCCAAGAAATAGTTGAAGTGACAACAGAAGGAAGTGAGACAGTCCCACAAGTTGAACCCCTTGTTGGCCTCAATGCATAGTCTGCTAGTACCATTACTACCTCATGTGTGCCTGAAAACATTGGATCACAGAGCAGTGTGGAAGCTGCATCAGCAACGACAAAAGGGAAGGGCAAAAAACATTCTGAACCTATAGCAAAGAGTTTAGGAGGAACATGTGTGAGGCAAGTGAGAAAGCAAAATGTTGGTCATGGCTGCTTTGTTGATTTAAACACAGGCAAAACAATATTAAATGTGAGTAAATATAACACTTATGCTTGTGTTTTTTTTTTTGATGTTATGCATATTTTTATAGAAATTATGGTTATGATGCATAAATGGCTGTATATGCATTATGGTTGGCAATATTTTATCTTTATAATTGTGTGTTGTTGTGAGTGGTTGTTGAATGCATCATGGTTGGGTGATAGACTTGTTTGAACTTGGTGGATGTTGGCTGTGAAATAAGCCATTAGATGATGTTCTTTGTTTTTTCAGCCTGGACTGCCAACAGAGAAGATCATTGATCGAGGAATGCCAACTAAGATGAATATTCATAATGTTGCTCCGGAGACTAGATTTCCAATCCCAAATGAATGAGAAATTAGGAAGAGTAAAGTTTCACAAGCTGGACCTACGAGCAATGCAAGAAAGATTACCTTTCAAAGGGATGGGGCAGAAGTAAGACTTGCAAGAGATCTTCCTTTTAATGCTCTAGGTTTGCAATGGCATGGAAGACCCCTGTGTTACAACTAGAAAATTGCAAGAACAAACTGAATTATATATTGGCAGACTAAAGAAAAAAAGCAAAAGTAACTGAAGATGGAACTAGTTCAATTTCTAATGCTACAGTTGACAAGGATTCTGTGTAGCGTGTGTGTCTGTGTTTTGGTTTCAGTTTAGTGTAAACTTATTATTGTTTAGTTTTAAGTGGTAGACATAGTACTGTCTTGATGTATTTTGGCTTGCCATATATTTTGGACACAAACTGAGTTTCCTCAGTGTTCATTTTATGAAGTAGAAGTATTAGGATGCTTAAGCAACTTCTAAACTCATGCCTTTTAGTTTTCATTGGCACTTTTTTTTTTTTTTTGAAAGAGCAGCTTTTTTTGATTTTTTTTCTCAAAAAGGCAATTTTTTTAAAGTATTTTGCTTTTCATTTTGACTTCATCAACAATAGATGTTTAAGGCCAAATAGGAGCATAAATTTGTAAACAATAATTAATAGATGTTATGGACATGATAATTCACAAGCTACTTTTCCATTTCACTTTCCATAATCCCATTAACAACACAAGGAACTTGCACCTACAACCATTACAAACTACACGAATTACATGCTACAACCATTAGATACTACACCCAACCACATTATAGACATAAAATAAAGAAAAAGAAAAAGATAATCCATGACAGACAGAGAGCAATGTATGCTGCTTTCTTCTTTTTCTTTGTGCTTTCAATCTGTCTCAGTGTGTCCTTCTTCAATTCTTTTGACTCTTTCCATAAATCATTAATCTCCATCTCTACTAGCTCCGCACCATTTCATGCGTACAATCCCTTCAATTTCTTATTCTCTGCTAATAACATCCTTTTTTCATATTTCAATTCATTTAATAAAGTCTTTACTCAATCACTGACAGGTTGATCATGCCACTGGAAATACCCACAACCATTTACTTGACATTTATAAAAAAAAATCAAAATTACCATCCCTTCAATTTCATAAATCACCATTATTAACCAAAAAAAAAAATTCTTAATTCATAAACTTACCTCATAATTTGGACAACCATAGAACCTGCGTCCACGATTATCATCAGTCCAAGATGTCCACCTTGGAGCCAAAAATCTTAACCCATTCCTTCGACATTTGCAGAATCTTCTTGCTCCTTCGTTATCAATTTCCATGTTCGATCTCCTGTTAAAGCTTGCATTTGATGAAGATGACGATGCCATTTCACTTGAAGATCACGATGCATATTCAAGCTTGTGCCTTCAGTACTGTCAATTTGCTTAAACGTATTTCAAAGGTTTTTGAAATTGGGAGGATTTGAAGTTTTTGATTGAGAAGAAAGATGAATAGTACCTTCTGCAATAGTACTTTGCACTTTTTAATTCTAGTCAATAGTGTTGAATGAGATTTAACGACGTCTTTTAGCCCCGTTAATCAAGGGGCTTACAATATAGAGACAAGTTAATTCTATGTGTAAATGATCCAAAAAAAACGTAAGGAGCTTATCTGATCATATACATAAACATTAGGGGGTAAATGCACCTTTCCCCTAGTAAGTATATTGATTATAGTACATTATCTCATAATGAAATAAATTTGATTGGAGATGATTTCGCCTTTACTAATTATTATTATTATCTCTTTCTTATTTGCTATCATCCCAATTCTCATAGCACTTGTAGTTTATGCTAGTTTTGGGTTTGGTTTGATTTCCAAATTTGGAACCAATCAATTTCTTGTGATATTGATTGAAGATTTTTGTGAGTATTAAAAAAATAATTCGAAAATAGGTTGAACTAGTTAATAAAGAATTGATCTTTTTTTTTTTTTTCCCAAAAAGGACACTATTTTAAAGCGCGACAATAATCAAATTCATATGCACTTGATTTTGAAATTATTGGTTTAGGGCTTCTACAGCACACTCACTTAAAATCTTGGGATAAGGTGCAAATAACAAAAAATAAATAAATAAATTAAGAACTTAATTATGAGTAGGGAATAATGAAAAAAAAAAAAAAATTCAGCATATGTATGCAATTCCAAAAGTGCAAGAGTCATGACTTATGTCACAATTATATATATATATATATATATATATATATATATATATATATATAATATATATATATATATATATATATATATATATATATATATATATATATTTTATAGAAACATTATTAGTAAGGACATGTGAATATTTGGGCAGGCCGTATATTTTATTGTACACTATGCTCCATGTGAGCAGTGAGAGGTCAAAGAAATATGTGGCTCCATAATATTTCACGGTTTCCTAATCTGTATAATAATAATAATAAAATTCAACTCAAAAATTATTTAGAAATTTGTTCATCAGGTATAAAATAACTCTTTCAGAAATTAAATTTATATCAAATAATTTTATTAATTTTTTTTACATATCTTTATATCATGCAGTTTGAGTTTCATCAATTAAAATTTATTCATAGGATATTTATTTATTATTTTATTATAAAAGTTTCTATATATAATAAATTTAATCTATATTTTTTTATATTAATATTCAAAATTGCATGCCTAAGTATAATTTAGTAACAAGTATATATATATATAATAGACAATCAATTCAAATTCAATTATTTCCTCCAATGCTCAAAAAATAGTTATATTAATATTTTAAATTATTAAAATAATATTTAAATTTTATAGTAATAATAATAACACTAATTTATGTATATTAAAAATATTTAAAAATATAAATTAAATAAAAAAATAAAAATCCTACAGAGGGAGAACATGACATTATTATTATTATTATTATTATTATTATTATTATTATTTGACGTAGACAAGTGAAGTTATGAATGAATCTTTTGTAAATGAAAGTATGTTATAATATAATAAATCAAAAATTAAAATATATTATATTTTAGAATTTTAAAAAATAAAGTATTATATAAATTAAAATATGAACAATTAAAATATTGATCATTATTAAATTTCAAAAATTAAAATTGTTAATTGGCATGGTGGATACGGTTGTATATATCGTATAGGTATCATAATTGATGTAACAGAATCGAACTGAATGTAACATGAATTTTCAAAAATAATCAATAAACTAATCCAAATCAACAAAAAAAATAGAATGTAACAACTAAAATATAATATATTAAATTAATAAATATTTAAATAAATATAATTAGACTATAAAAATTTAAATTACACAACATATCTATAAATAATGCATAATAACAATAATTAAGTTGCATAAATTTCTATAAAATACTATCTTAACTTAAAAAATATAATTATTTTATTAAATAAATATTATTCTATTAATTTAAGAGGAAAAAAAAATCATATTATTCAAAATAAATAAAGTGATAAAAAAAAAATCCGTCCTTCTCATAAGTAAGTAAGGCAATATAAATATGGTTTTAATGTAAAATTCATTTAATAATTTTTGCTCACGGTTAAAATTTTTTACAAAGAAATAAATTTTACAAAGACTATAAATAATGTTTTAAATATATTAAAAAAAGAAAAAACTCATGTATAAATAATTTAAAAAACACGACACTGATAATTTACATAAATAAACAATATAATCATAATTTATATTAAAGAAACAAAAAAATTAAAAATTTGATAATAATAATTTTTTTGTATTGATATGTCACGACCGTATCGATTAATAATGATCATATCGAAGCGTATTGAGTGATTTAGTATTGATTAATTGCTAATTCCTATTACTATATGTATAATGGCTAAATAACGTATCAAACTTTTCAAAAATTCGTATGAAACAACCGATGTGTTAAAACCATAGTAAATATGCCTTAAATAAATAAAGAGAGATGAATTTAATACAATATATAAAAATTAAATCTTGATATCATTTTATAGCTAAAAAATTATTATTTTTATCATAAAAATTAAAATATTAATAATTTTAAGGTTATTATAATTTAAAATTTTAATGTACATGGGCCCAAAAAAAAAAAAAAAAAATCTTGGTGAGCTGGTCGGTTAGAAAAGCCATTATTGAAAGAAATAGAAATGTTCTATTGGAAGTTTAAAAATTAAACGGATATATGAGTGGCCGTTCTCTTGCCTTTTATGGGGGGCCTCACGTAAGCGGTGACGCTTGCAATCCAAAAACCTGTCCTCTGTTCTTGGCTTCTTGTTAGGATAATGTTTTAATAAACTAATATAAATATATAAATATTGACTTCGCCATGAACATGCACCGTGCAGTTGCATAGCCACACTCCTATAAGTTGTACTACATAGTTTTCAAATCTCAAAGATTGTAACTTTATCTATTATTGAAAGGTAGCCTTTTTCCTTTTTTTTTCAGTAGCTCATTCTTGTGAACTATGCTGCTCGTAGACGCTAGTATCCGTTTTAACTTACTGAGACTAGCACTGTTCAATGGACTTTTTGTGGATTTATTTTTCTTCCATAATAAAATTATGGGGTGATTGAAATTTTCCATTTTATATCTTTAAATAAAGTCCATTTCTTTGTGAAGTTGCAATCTTTAATGGTAGTTGGATGCTGAGAAAATGTTTAAAATCAACATAATGGGAGAAACAGAAATGGCTTTCATTTTGGTAATCAAATTAAGCAGTTGCAAGCTTGTGAATCTTAAAATTTTCTTTTCTTTTATCAGCAACCAAATGCAGGGTGATTGGATTTTCTTTCAGTTTCTCTTTAAATATAATGGTTAATGATAAACAAAGGTTGGCTTGACAAATATTAAAATTGAGAAAAAGTTTCTGTTGTTTTGTGCTTGGGTAGAGTTTTTATCTTGTGTATTTAATCACAGATACATCCTGATTATATTCGTTGGTATTTGAAATCTTGGTTCATTTTTTTTTTCTTGTTCCTGAAAGTTATATACTTCTCTTGTTCTAGGAAACAGAGAATTTGAGTGTATAATGTTTGTTCATTTGTGTTCTTTTGCAGGGTGGTGACAAAGGATGGGTATGGAGCCATTGTATTGGTATTGTCGACCAGTGGCAAATGGGGTTTGGGCAAAAGAAGTGGATAGTGCATTTGGTGCATACAGCCCCTGTGCCACTGATTCTCTAGTGATTTGTATTTCCCATTTGGTTCTTTTGGGTTTGTGCCTTTATCGAATGAGGTTGACTAAGAAGAATTCAAAAGATGAAAAGTATAGTCTGAGGACAAAGTACTATAATTATATGTTAGGGTTATTGGCTGGCTATTGCACAGCTGAGCCTCTATTAAGGTTGGTGATGGATATCTCTATTTTTAACCTGGATGGACAGTCTAGTCTTGCTCCCTTTGAGGTAAATTTTCCCCATTTGTTAACATGATTGTCAGTTTTTCCTCTTAGACAAAAGGTTGTTTGAATTTAAAAATTGCTAGCTTCAATTTTTTCAATAGTTTGAATCTGTTTTTAACTTGTTAAATTGGAAGATGGATATACACTTATTTTTCTTGAATAATCATTAGCATCTCTTCACTGATAGAGAGAGATATTGAGATCGTTGTTTTTGCTTCTAAATCAAAGCATTGTGTTTTAACAAGCTCAGGAAAATATACCAGAGTTTTCTCATTGTCTCAAACCTGATCCAAGAGCCATTTTAATCTGTTTTTTCTTTTAGTTATCAGGTCATAATGTGGTCTCACCATTAATATTTTTTATTGGCTTTGCTTTGGAATGTTGGCACACTGCTGGTTACCCTAGCATTCTTCCATGAACAACAAGTTAATGGCTTACTAAAATATGCCAAGTAATTTATTTTTTCTTCCTGTTGCAGATTGTATCATTAATAATTGAGGCCCTTGCCTGGTGTTCCATGCTTCTCATGATTGGTTTGGAAACTAAAATTTATATCAGACAGTTTCGATGGTATGTGCGGTTTGGAGTTGTTTATGTGTTGGTAGGGGAAGCTGCAATGCTTAATCTAATTATTCCTTTGCGTGGTCACTACAGTAGGTTAGTTTTTTACCCATTCTCCAAGCTTTATTCACCCAAGTTCTATTTCTCTTTATTTTTTCCCCAAGCTGTAGTGAGACTGTGAAAGTACTTGGCAATAAAATGGTTTGTGCTGACTGTTGATAGTTGATACCATTACTATCTCCTGAGTTTTATTTCCTTTCAAAGGAAAAATATATTGGTCAAGAATAAGACAAGCAATTGCACATTGTAATGGTAGAACATTTGTTTCTTACATTCTTGTAATTGCATTAGTTGAATGTGGCATCGGTGTTGCTAAATATTCTCAGCATTAAACTTATGCATGGCCATAATGAACAACAGTATTTTGCAAAGTCACAAGTTGAGAATAAGCAAATGAAAATTCAGACTGTGACGAATTTTGAAAGAAGTATATAGGTAAACTTGTGAATTTTTAATTTCAAATAACAATTTAGCTTTTGAACCATGGTTTTAAATAACAGCTGTTTCATAATATTTTGGCTGTTTTGTAATGAATTTTACCCCACCTCTACATTATTTTTGGTTTCTTACTGGTGATTCACCAATTACCAAGATATGGTAGACGAAGCATGAAATGAAAAACAACCATTTTTCATGATTCATCAGATTATTAATTTAAAATCTTGCATATTTTATTAAATACTATTTTTTGAACTTATGTTTATTTAATACTTGTTATTGTTGATTTGAGTGATTTTTCAGCTCTATAAATTCATAGTAGTGGCTGCAAATTCGGAATGGTTCAATATGATTCTGCATAATCTTCACCATTTCCGCTACTGCTGATTCCAATGCTTAAAACCCTGTTTTGTAGATTCTGACCTGGTAGACATAGATAGACATAACTAATAACTAATGTTCCACTATTGATAATTTGGATTTTAGAAAAATATGTTCATTGATGCTGCATTGATAACCATGAAAGAGATGCCTTTCGTTAAGTGATGTTATATCGAGGGAATATTTTATTAAAACTAAGAAACTTCTTTCTTGATCTCTGTTTAGCAAGCTCAAATGAGGGAATATTCTAAAAGATGCAGGCGAGTGGCCTTTATTATCTACTTTTGGTTTCAATTAGTGATGACAGCATCCTCAAGGACCCTTTTAATGTTTTTGTTTTTGTAATCAGAGAAGGATTGAAGGAATTTCTGTATATTTTTGATTCATAATCTTACATACATATTTATATACAATGCTCATCCTTCTTTAGGAAGGTCTACTATTCTAATTTAAGGTATATCAAATCTTCCTAATCAAATCTTCCTAATCAGTATACATTCTTCCTAATTAATATACATTCCTATTTTGTACATCCTGTAACACTCCCCCTCAAGCTGGAGCATAGATATTAATCATGCCCAGCTTGTTACAGAGATATTCAACCCAAACCCCGTTTAAAGGCTTTGTAAAGATATCTCCCAATTGTTCTCCTGGCTTGACATAACTAGTGGAGATTATACCTTGCTGAATCTTTTCACGAACAAAATGGCAGTCAATCTCAATATGCTTTGTTCGTTCATGAAATACGGGATTGGATGCAATATGAAGAGCAGCCTGATTATCACACCACAATTTAGCTGGTATTGAAGTTTTAAGACCAACTTCAGTTAAAAGTTGATATATCCACATGATTTCACATACAAATTGTGCCATAGCCCAATATTCTGATTCTGCACTCGAACGGGAGATAACAGTTTGCTTCTTGCTTTTCCATGAAACCAAATTCCCACCAATAAAGACACAATAACCTGAAGTAGATCTTCGATCTTCCTTAGATCCTGCCCAATCAGCATCTGAAAAACATTCAATCCTAGTATGACCATGATTGCCATATACAATACCTCGCCCAGGTGCTCCTTTTAAATAGCACAAAATTTGTTCTACTGCTGTCCAATGATGCACAGTTGGGGAGGACATGTACTGACTCACAATACTGACTGAATATGCAATATCTGGACGAGTTACAGTAAGATAGTTCAATTTCCCAACCAACCTTCTATATCTCTCAGGATCTTCAAACAATTCTCCTTCTTTTGTGAGTTGCAAATAAGGAACCATGGGAGTGCTACATGGTTTAGCTCCCAATTTTCCTGTCTCAGACAATAAATCAAGCACATACTTTCTTTGAGATAAGAAGATCCCCTTCTTACTCCTGGTTACTTCAACACCCAAAAAGTATTTTAACATCCCCAAATCTTTGGTATGGAACTAACTATGGAGAAATGATTTAAGAGAAGAGATACCTGCATTGTCACTTCCAGTAATGACAATATCATCCACATATACTACTAACAGAATGATGCCATCTGCAGACTGTTTATAAAAAAACCGAGTGATCGGACTGACTTTTCCACATACCAAACTTCTCAATAGCCTGACTAAATTTACCGAACCAAGCACGAGGGCTTTGTTTTAACCCATACAGAGACTTACGAAGATAACATACCCCCTGAGCAACAAAGCCGGGCAGTTGCTCCATATACACTTCCTCCTGAAGATCACCATGGAGAAAAGCATTCTTGATGTCCAATTGATGCAGTGGCCAGTCATGAGTAGCAGCCATAGAAATGAATAGTCTGACAGACGTAAGCTTCGCAACTGGAGAAAAAGTATCCGAGTAATCTACTCCATAAGTTTGAGCATAGCATTTAGCAACAAGGCGAGCTTTTAAGCTAGCAACTGATCCATCAGGATTAACTTTGACAGCAAACACCCATTTACAGCCAATGGCTTTCTTACCTGTAGGTAAATTTACCAAAGTCCAAGTACCATTGTCTTCTAAAGCAGTCATTTCCTCAATCATAGCACTCCGCCACCCAGGATGAGAAAGTGCCTCGTTAATAGTTTTAGGAACAGAAATAGAATCCAAAGAGGTAATAAAAGAACAAGATGAGGGAGACAAATGATTATAAGACACAAAGGAAGACACAGGATAAGTATATTGTCGTTTACCTTTTCGAAGAGCAATAGGAAGATCAGTCGTAGGAACTGGATCTGACAACGAAGGAGCTAGTGCAGCTGGTGCAGGACATGAGTCAGAAGAAGCCTTTCGTCGGGAATACACTTGTAATATAGAAGGCTTTGGCTTAGGAGGAATAGGAGCAGCAGGATGAGAAGCGGAGGATGTGATAGTATAAATAAGCAAATCATCATCCTCCCCCTGACTTGTATAAGAATGAGATGAGAAAAAACGAGTATTTTCAAAGAAAGTGACATCTGCAGACACAAGGTACCTATTAAGAGTAGGAAAATAACATCTATATCCCTTTTGAACACGAGAATACCCAAGAAAGATACATTTCAAAGATTTGGGATCTAATTTTGTGATCTGTGGACGAACATCCCGAACAAAACAAGTACACCCAAATACCCTAGGTTCAATAGGAAATAATGGTTTATTTGGAAAAAGAACATGATAAGGTGTCTCACCCTGAAGAATAGAGGATGACATGCAGTTGATAAGAAAATTAGCTGTGGAAACAGCATCAGCCCAAAAGCTTTTAGGAACCTGCATTTGAAACAATAAAGCCCGTGCAGTTTCTAAAAGATGTCTATTTTTGCACTCAACTACCCCATTTTGGGATGGTGTATCAACACAAGAAGTTTGATGAAGAACGCCATGTTTAAGCATGTAATTCTGAAAAGTTTCAGATAAGTATTCCTTAGCATTATCACTTCTTAGTGTTTGAACAGAAACATTAAATTGAGTTTTAATTTCATCACAAAAAGCAAAAAAATGAGAAAATATCTCAGAACGATTTTTCATTAAATATAACCATGTCATTCGAGAATAATCGTCAACAAAAGTAACAAAATACTTAAACCCAGTTTTAGATGTAATTGGACAAGGACCCCAAACATCTGAATGAACTAGTTCAAAAGGAGTACTAGCTCGTTTATTGACTCTTGGACTTGAACTAAGACGATGGTGTTTAGCAAATTAACACGACTCACATTCTAATGAAGATAAACTTTGAAACTGAGGACATAATTTCTTTAACACAAAAAGAGAGGGATGACCAAACCGACAATGTGCTTCAAACGGGGTAACCACTCCAGAACAGGCTATGGGTCTTGGTACTTGTATATCAAGGATGTAGAAGCCTTCAAACTCATGTCCTTTACCAATAATCTTCTTCGTCGTAAGATCCTGAAACAAACAATAATTCGGAAAGAATAAGACACAACAATTTAAAGTACGAGTGAGTTTGCTCACAGAAATCAAATTAAAAGATAACCGAGATAGACTAAGAACAGATGACAAAGGAAGGGATGGAGTAGGAACAATTGTGCCAGATCCAAGAACAGACGATGTTGACCCATATGCTAAAGTAACATTGGAAGTAGATTTGTGTGACTTAAAGGTAGAAAATAGACTAGAATTACCTGTCATGTGATCTGTGGCACCAGAATCAATGACCCATTCGGAAGAGGAGGACACAAGACATGTATTGGGTTTACCTGACTCGGCGATGGCAGTGACAGGAGTAGACTGTGATTTCAAAAAATCTTGGTACTTGGCATATTCATCTGCAGATATCATGACCGATTTTTCAGAAGTGTCAGTGGTAGATGCAACATGAGCTTGCCTGTTCTGCAATTTCCTGCAATCCCGCTTCATATGACCAGGCTTATGGCAATAGTGACAAACTATTCCTCCCAAATCCTGCCCTCGAGTGTCCATGTTTCGATCATAAGTACTAGATCGATCAGAAGTACTGGAATTGAATCTCTTATTATTGTTCTTATATTGTTGTCTCCCAAAATCAAAGGTGTTATTGCGACTAACTAAAGCACTACCAGGTTGAACAGATTGAGAACTTTCCGTGCGGAGTATTCTACTAAAAGTATCTTGCAGAGAAGATATTTCAGAACTTGACAAAATCTGAGATTTAGCAGTCTCAAATTCAGGTGGAAGCCCGGCTAGAAAACTCATAATTGCCATCTTTTCTCTTTGAGCTTGCTGAACTTTTACATCAGTGCTGAATGGAAGAAGCATATTAAGTTCCTCGTATGTTTTCTTGAAATCCATAAAGTAGCTTGTAAGAGATCTATCGCCCTTTTCTGTACGATAAAAACCTCGGCACACCTCATAAATAAGAGAGATATTATCTTTTCCAGAGTACAAGAAATCCAAATAACCTATAATAATTCTTTCACAAACTCACAGTGGTTTATCAGACCAATTACCTCACTATCAATAGAATTACGTATTTGTAAGAACAGACGAGCGTCCTCTCTAAGCCAGGATTGTCTTGAGTCATCACTGGGAGCATCATCAGTTAAATGATCATCTTTAGCAATACTCCTTAAATAAATTCAAACAGTTTTACTCCAATCCAAATAGTTAGAACCAGTAAGTTTATGTTCCGTAATTTTTGACATTACTGGAACCACATCAGAGACAATCATGGTCTTTTTCTCATCCATATTTTGCCAAATTAATCAAAGGAACCAGAGAGCAGTTCTGAAATACCAAAAGGAGACCCAACCAAGGAGAAAATGTTGTGGAACACAAAAGGCCTCACACCTGTACTGATGCAGACCCAACCAGATATGAGGAGATGTTGTGGAAGTCGAGGCGAGCTGAACAAGACGGACCGGACTGATTTCCGGCAAGGGATGTGCTCTCACGCGCCGGCGCGTGACTTTCAGGCAGGAAACTTCTACAGCGTGTGTGGCTCACGTGCAAGGATTCCGGCGACCGAATTCTGGACGAAGGCTGATCGGTGGGTGGCGCTTCTCCAGGAGTAGGCGGTGATGAGTGGAAGCCACCGGAGGTAGGTGACCCAACGAAACAGCAATGAAGTCTACTGTGTTTTTCAAACAGAAAATCGCCAAATACCGAGAACTAATTTAACCAAGCTCTGATACCATGTAATCAGAGAAGGATTGAAGGAATTTCTGTATATTTTTGATTCATAATCTTACATACATATTTATATACAATGCTCATCCTTCTTTAGGAAGGTCTACTATTCTAATTTAAGGTATATCAAATCTTCCTAATCAAATCTTCCTAATCAGTATACATTCTTCCTAATTAATATACATTCCTATTTTGTGCATCCTGTAACAGTTTTTTAATCCATATCACACTTCTGAAAAGAAGATCATGGGTTTTTTACTCGTTAATTATTGCATTATGTTAGAATTCAGGATTAGGAATTTGTATAAAGGTATCATTTTACAAATGATTATCAATTAGTGCACCTGTGCAACTAAATCTTGTCTTTATAAGGGAAATCTTAATCCTTGATATATAGTCCAAAAACATGTATGCAAATATGTGAACTTTTAGATGAGGTTGGATGAACTTATTCCAGATAAGGATGTATTTTGCATTTGTAGAATTATATCTCTCAAGTTAAAAACCTTTTATATGGGTAGGTGCCAATGCAATACCTCAATCATTCTTTGTTTACTCTGCAGATTCGCATTGTACACATACATCAGTGCTGTTTTCTGCCAGGTTTGTAAGCCTCTTTTATTTCTTTTTCCTGCCCTAGTAGAGTTAGATATCTCTATATGCTATGTACTCCTACAAGTTGGTTCATCTTCACTCTATTCAACTTAATCTGCCATGGCCTTGGATGTGACTTGAGGGCGTGGTCCCAACTTGGCCTGGCTCATATCATTGAATGCCAAGGCATCAAATATTTTAAGTAACATAAAAATGTGTTTCCATGAATCTTCATAGTGCACTCATTTAAAACTAGGACCCTAGTGGTAGCATGAATGCAGGGTGTGGAAAGTGCCATGTTGGAATCTTTATTAGCTAGGGCATGGGATAGAGAAGGAAAATTCCAGTTTGTCCTGTGATGCCTAGGTGGTCTGACACATAATCCTGTCCCCAATTCCTCAGAAAGGCCTTTAAATCTGGATTGTTTTCACTTTTATGCTGTATTGACAGTGGTAACACCTTATAGTTATCTAATTGTAACGTGGGACCATGTAGAATTGTTTATAATAGGTTGATGCTGACCTTAGAATGTCGAGTTTTGCATATATAACATGAACAATATACCCTTGGGTTTTATTTCAGTTTCCTTTTCTAAATTTCTTTCCAAGAATGCCAATTATATAATCGTTTGTCACCATTTTTGTGGTGTAGGTTTTGTTTGGTATTCTTATTCTTATCTATATTCCCAATTTGGATCCTTATCCGGGTTACAACATCGTGCAACCCGAGTCTCCTGAAAATGGTGAATATGAAGCACTTCCTGGAGGAGATCAAATATGTCCTGAGAGGCATGTCAGCTTATTTTCCAGTAAGTAGTTATTTAGTTCAGTGCCCCCCAGTATTAAAGAGTTCCATTTTAGGTGGTTCTACTTCTCACGTTATTAGTCTAGAAAATAGAAATAATAAGTTGCAAATTGGCCATTTCAGGGATAAAAAAAAAAAAAAAAAGGTTGCAAATTGGCAAGTAATCTAATTTATGTTATTACTTGTTAATGGTGGATAATTATTAAAGATGATTCACAAACTCTTGGTCTGCTTAATGACTATATTGGTCATTGCCCTCCAATAGGAATATATTTTGGATGGATGACTCCATTAATGCAGCAAGGCTACAAAAAACCTATCACTGAAAAGGATGTTTGGAAGTTAGACACATGGGATCAGACTGAGACACTGATTACAAAGTTTGCCCCTCATTTCATCTCTTGTATAAGACTTGTTCTTGAACTTTGTCGCTGTTGCAGAGTTCTATAACAATTTTAACTTTTGCAGGTTCCAGAGATGTTGGGTTGAAGAATCTCAAAGGCCAAAGCCGCGGCTTTTAAGAGCATTGAATAATAGCCTTGGGAGAAGGTATTGGTTCTCCTTTCATGTTGTTTCATTTCTTTTGTTTTGATTCTAATTGGATATTAAGTAATCCAGTAAGATGGTTAGAGATATGGCCTGCATTGATATCCTTTTGTTTGTTTCCATTCATACGTTTTCTGTAGGTTTTGGTTGGGAGGGTTTTTTAAGGTAATAATCTCATCTGCTTTATTTTCCATGGATGTTAATTTTCGATCTAACTTGTTAGAAATAGGATGCCCTTATATGCTTTTTCTACCACAGAAGTTCCTTTCCTGAGTATCATAGGTGCTTGAGGAAACTTAGTGAACTAGGAAATAATATACCAGTTGCCCATTTGTTTGTGTTCCATTTTCTACCAATTCTGTTTTATGTGGGATTAGGACTTTCTATTAAAGGCACAATTCAATGGAATTTAAGTTCTATTTTTGAACTTCTTGTAGATTGGAAATGATCTTTCTCAGTTTGTGGGCCCTGTTTTGCTGAACCATCTCTTACAGGTTTGTTCCTCTTGGCAAAGCTGCATTAATTGAATTATGTGTCCATCCTTATTGCCACTCACTAGGTTTTCACCCTTCTATGATGGTTTATGTGAATCTGGAAAAGACAAGGAAAAACAAAGAATCTGCAAAAATATCATGGATTGTCATTTCAGACTCAAAATCTTTTGAGGCCTTGTACAGAATTAAGATTTGATGATCATCATGCAGAAAGCCCCATTAAATTTTTGCAAGCAAGAAACAACAATGATGGAGAAACGGTATTTCAACCTTGAAAATAAAATAATTAAAAAGAAAAAACCCCAAAGAAGAGAAATGAGAAATTGCAATTGGACATAATATTATAATTGGTCAAAATCAGGTATCATTATTATCATGGTATTGATGTGAAAAATTTATATAACTGAAGCATTTACCTATTAGGAGTTCAAATGGGAACCTATACATGGATTTTTGTGTGTGTGTGTGTGTGTGTGTGGAGAGGATAGATCTCACATTTAAGACAATGTAGATGGGCTTGACTATTTTTAGCGCACACACCAACAAAAGGACACGAGAAGGGTTCTAAGAATATTTTAACAAATGCTTAATTTATCTTCTGATAATTTTTTCAAGCAAATTGAACTATAGGTGTAACTTTAGCATGACATTCTAAATAAATTTATTTTTTAATAAAAAAAATAATTTGATGTTCTACTTTTCTGAAAAAATAGCAAATCATAACATAGCTATACTCTCTCTTAATCATTTTTTTATTTTGAGTAGACACTGATGAGAGAAAAAACTCGTTTTTGGGGTATAATATGGAGCAATAAGCTATGTAGAGCTAGTTGGACATTGTATTTGGATGTTTATGGATTTACCATGCGGCGTTCAATTTTCCATGAGGAAATTTCTGAACAGAAATAGTAGCAAAAAACAAGGCAGTATCATAGAAATATACACACAGGCATGCATGCATACATGTGAAAAGAAAAATATAGTTTCATATATGATAGAATTTCTCTTTTAGTACTGTACCACATGAAGATACAATTTTAATCCTTCATGCTGTCTACTGTGAATGTAGGAAATGTTGACGCACATATAGCCAATATATTTTTCCACTGTTACATAACAGTTGATTTAATTAGATTAAAAACTGCTCAACTTTTATGCCATGCACTCAGACCATACTATCTTAATTCTTTTATTACATCTTGCAGTCAATGCAACGAGGTGATCCAGCCTGGATTGGTTATGTCTACGCTTTCTCAATTTTTATTGGGGTGGTATGTTTTCTATCCATGGTTTTCCATCTGGAGTTTTACTTTTAGACAACATTTCGTATTCCTTTCCTTGGCATACTAAATGTGTCACTTTGCTTTCAGTATAGACAAGGATTCAACTCAGTTCTTGTTTTCATCTTTCAATCTTAAAAATCGTCTGTTTGTTTGTCATATGTTTGTTTGGACTGTATGTATTGGATGGAATAAAGGCTTCATCGTATGATTAACTACTCCCGTAAGAGTATGTGAGAAATCTATGTTACCCCAGCAGAGTTATAATTACCTCACGATAACTTAGTTTAGGAGCCACTATAAATTTTTCCATTTTTTCCTGGCATTGATACCAATTTTAATATCTCCTCTGATATGCTTGTTTCTGATAACTCATCTTTTTATTGATAATGAGATATAGGACCTTATTACCTTTCATGAAACAAGTTCTTCTTTGCAAAGGAAAAAGATATGGGTGTTAGGACTTAGGGGGATATCACTGTCACAAATCTAAGAATGGCACTATAAAGTTCTGAATGTAAGGTTTCCAAAAATCCTTGCTTTAGGGACTTGAATAAATCTATTCCTCTAAAGACTCAAATGACAAGTGATAAATGGCATGGATTGCAATTTCTTTATGTTTAATTAATTTTATGTGGCTATGCATATTTATTTCTATTTTGTTTCTCCATGTACCTACATTTATTTAGGTCTTTGCCCATGGCATGAATAGCTTGTGAAATCCTTTTATTGACTTGTTGATTTTACTTGTCTCAGTCATTAGGTGTGCTATGTGAATCTCAGTACTTTCAGAATGTTATGCGCACTAGTTTTCGGCTGAGATCAACTTTGGTAAAATCATTATTCTTTGTTAACAATGTTTAAACATATATATGGAGCTGCCATTCAGCCTCATTTGCCTTCTGAGTCTGGCCAGTTGCCTGATTCAGATTCCACTTTTGGTTCCTGAATGAATTCGGTGCTTTAGATGAGATGCCTTGTTTATGGCAGATTGCTTTTAATTGCAGGTGGCTGCCATATTTCGTAAATCCCTGAGACTAACTCACCAGAGCCGCAAAAACTTCCCATCTGGGAAGATAACAAATATGATTACTACAGATGCCAATGCGCTTCAGGTATGTTCTTTGTGAATGGCCACTAATGTGAATTGCATTAATTCATGCAATGAAAGAATAAATTGCATTCAAAATAAGTGTTGAATGTGGACATAACAGCAAGATATTCTTACAACGTCATTTGTAAGGAGTAAAAACGAACTTCTCTACATGTTAGTTAATGCAGAAAATAATATAAAATAAAATAATAAAATTAGGGGGGAAAACCCATATAATTGCAGAGGGCATTATTGGTGGTTGGACATATATTTATAAATATCTATTGTGACTTCTTTGCTTGTCATTTCATCTGCATCCAAAAGTGGTTTTCAACCAGTGAAAGAATTTTATCAGGTTTTTCTCCTTTTTTTTTTTTGGTTTCTTGGGGCTAAGGTATTTTTCTTTCAACATTTCTCAGCAAATATGCCAACAACTACATGGATTGTGGTCAGCCCCATTTCGCATCACAATGTCTATGGTTCTTCTCTACCAACAACTAGGTGCTGCTTCACTTCTTGGATCACTAATCCTTATTCTCATGGTCCCAGTACAGGTCAGTAGCTTTCCACCCTCAGATGTGCTTAGTCCATGCTGAGCTCAGCTGGAAAGCATTGTGCAGAAGTGATGGCCCCATGTATTTTTTCGAATACTGTTTATACCTTGACTGCATTTATAGATCCCTTGATGCATCTTAGCAATTTACTGTTCACATGTACTGAATTCTGTCTTGCAAACAGTAAACAGTAAAGTTTCATAACCTATGAGATCCTACTATTTACTACTACCTGATCATAAACTTGGACAATGCTTGAGATGCCTCAATATTTTTCTGTTAACAACTTGATCATATTCTCTGTTAGTTGACTGACCTTTTAATTATATCCTATATAAGTTCTCTTAATTGTTTTTAATGTTTTCTGATAACAGACATTTGTGATAAGCAAAATGAGAAAACAAACTAAAGAAGGATTGCAGAGGACTGACAAGAGAGTCAGCCTCATGAGTGAAATATTGGCTGCCATGGACACTGTGAAGTATGTTTGAATTTAGAAGAATAACCCATAGATTTCCACATGGATTTACACTATTCACTTATTATTCTAACAGTATATTGAAAATTGTTCCAGATGCTATGCTTGGGAGAAGAGCTTCCAGTCCAAAGTCCAAAATATACGCAATGATGAGCTGTCATGGTTCCGCAGTGCGCAGTTACTGTCTGCTGTATGGTGAAAATCATTAATCTTGAAAATTTTTCTTGATCATATCTATTTGAAGGATGCCAAGCATTATATTTCTATTAGCTGCTATTTAACATTATATTTACAAATCACAATTATCAAAAAAACATTACTGTGATTGAGTGGAGTCACATTGCTATAGATTTGACAGACTGCACTTTTCCAAATATCATTGTTGTCTGGAAGCTACAAACATGATCTTACTATCAAATTTGCGTGGAATTAGTTTTGTTTACTCAATGATCAAATCTATCTTGCATGTTTCCATCTTGGACTGAAGTGAAGGTGGAAACAGAAAACCACCTATGTTGGCGTGCATGCCTAACATTGTTTTGTTAACCGCTTGTCCTAAGGCTACTTAATCATCAAGTATGCAGCTACATACAATAATAAATAAGTAGTCGCCTTTTGGGAACACTGCTTCTATTGGATCACAAAAAAAAAAAAAAAAAAAAAAAAAAAAAAAAAAAAAAGAACTATGATATTTAGCCAACCATTTTTCATTTATATGCCTTGCATGTATGATACCTGATGTATATTTTTTCAAATTAATATGATGTTTCACCATATGCATAATATCTAAAAGCATTTGAAGAAGACATGATTCATCCACTTGGTTATTGTATAATTGGTCTTGCATTATGTATGCTGTACATACATACTAACCATATGTATATCAATTGTCGTACTCCTAGCTTACAATGGGTAGAAATCTTTCATGTCCATTGACTAGCTAGTGCTTTCTGTTGCAGTTCAACAGTTTCATACTGAACAGCATCCCAGTAGTTGTGACATTGGTTTCATTTGGGACATTCACTTTGCTTGGTGGAGATTTGACACCTGCAAGGGCATTCACATCTCTCTCTTTGTTTCAAGTGCTACGATTTCCTCTAAACATGCTTCCCAACTTGTTAAGTCAGGTTCTGTCATTTCCCTGTTAACTAAATATGCTTGGCTATCTTTATTGATGCTATATCAGTGACTTGAAGTGATTGGATTAAGAATAAACCAGAAACTGAGAATATACGATGTTAATTGAATCCAGAAAGCCAAGCTATCTTTCAAGTGGTGCCATTTTTTGTATCTCAATATATGAAACTGAGAAATTTAATACTCAGATATTTGTGACATTTGAAGAAACATCACACATGAAAGTTTTTACAGATTCGTATAAACACACTCTTTCACTTATTCAATTTTTTTTTTCATTTACATTTGATTGAAGATGGCAGGAGGCAAATAAAACGTTGTTTTGTGGATGATTACTTGTGTCATTTTCTTGGATTATTATATTCTGAAAGAAATACATATACACTGTTTTTTGGCTCAGGATCTGTTACCTTGTTATATTCTCGAAACAAGATTTTTATTCCTTGTGGTCTTGAGCTTTCATTGTACAGATACAAGATTTCTTGAATTGGTTTGTGGTCCCATAATTATCTAGTACTAAACTAGTTTGACAGGTTGTAAATGCAAATGTATCATTACAACGCCTTGAGGAACTCTTCTTGGCTGAGGAGAGAATTCTAGCACTGAATCCACCTCTTGAGCCAGGACTTCCAGCCATCTCAATCAATGATGGAATCTTTTCATGGGATTCAAAGGTTAACTTCTAAACCCTTTCTCTCTGTATTTGTTTTCCTGATGGATTATGTGAAAATTTTCCAGTTATTAGGTTTATTTCTTCTCTCAATGAACAGATATTGCTAAAATATTTGGCATGTGTTTAGTGTTTACTATTAGTTATTAGAGTTCTAGCAATTGATGCCAATGTTGATGACACTGGTTCTCAGATGCTTAAGATTTTTGAGTTCAGCTTAATGGCATTTTCAGTAGTGTAATGCACCTCTAATTCTAGATTAGAAAAGAAATATTACAGCAAAAACCATTGCGTTGGAGATAGCATTAAAAGTTTCATACAGAAGTCTTTCCAAAGGATCTTCCTGGTGTAGCATTCTAAGTAAATCTTGTCCACACGTGAGCAAACAGTTATTCCTGTATATTAATAAATGGTACCATAAATGTACCCTACACAAAGAAGCAAAACCTAGAAAACTAGTTTCTCTGCCTTCACCATGAACATTTACCTAAACTCAAAACAACTTCTCTTGTTCATGTTGCAAGAAATATTTTACAAAACATGAGTCAAGAGGTTATACAATTGGTTTGTGCTCTGAGTAAATTTTCCCGCGTTGATGAGGTGGCATAGTTTCTACTCTTGACTCCTTTTTACGATTCTCCCATCTCATACCATTGTCTATCAATTATTGCATTAAACTCTTACTTTTTTCCATATGGGATAGCGATCTCAAAACTTACTGTTTTCCAGGCTGAGAAACCTACATTGTCAAATATCAATTTGGACATACCAGTAGGCAGCTTAGTTGCAATTGTTGGTGGGACCGGAGAAGGGAAGACATCACTGATATCAGCAATGCTTGGAGAGCTGCCTCCTGTAGCAAATACCAGTGTTGTTATTAGGGGAACTGTTGCTTATGTTCCTCAAGTTTCATGGATCTTCAATGCAACTGTGAGTTGCAGCCTACTTTTTCTGTGAACAGATTTTGATCTCTTTCTTAATTATCTTTCTCTTCACCTTTTATTGCTACTCTTACTATTCAAGTGCTTCTCAATTATAACTGCCTACTTCTGATGCATAAAATTCATTCTATCAGGTGCGTGACAACATATTATTTGGGTCCAAGTATGAACCCACTAGATATTGGCAAGCTATTGATGTAACAGAATTTCACCATGATCTCGACTTACTTCCAGTTAAGTGGATTCATCAACTTGTGTTATGCTGTTGATTTTATTCAATTGGGAATCTCTCTTAGATTATTACATCACAATTGTTTCTCAGGGCCGGGACCTTACAGAAATAGGTGAACGGGGTGTGAACATTAGTGGTGGACAAAAGCAAAGAGTTTCCATGGCTAGGGCTGTCTACTCCAATTCAGATGTATACATATTTGATGACCCTTTAAGTGCTCTAGATGCTCATGTTGGTCGGCAGGTATTAGTTCATTCTAATCAAAATAAGCTCACTTCAGGTATTAGTTTATTTGATGACATTTTAAGTTCACTTGATGAGCAATGATGTTACTGCCACATCATGTAGTGACCTTAACACAATTCAGTATGATGTGCATGATTATTTAATATATGATGAACCTTTCTTTTACAATTTGAGTGTAATTTTTTTTTCCACTTGAAGGACAACCAAACAGGTGTACAAAATTTTCTTTACAGATTTACTTTGCTTATTCTGATAATTTTATAAGGCTATTATCATCACTGGCTCAATATCTCGAAGCTTTGAAAAAGCAAACTTTTCTGGAAGCTTAGCACTGAACTAATCTCCAGTTATTTCCAGGTTTTTAACAGCTGTATCAAGGAAGCATTGCAAGGAAAAACTAGAGTTCTTGTTACAAACCAGCTACATTTTCTTCCACATGTGGATAGGATTATTCTAGTTAGTGAGGGTATGATTAAAGAGGAAGGAACCTTCAAGGAGCTCTCAAAGAGTGGCAAGTTGTTCCAGAAACTGATGGAAAATGCTGGGAAAATGGAAGAAATGGAAGAACATGCAGAAGGAAAAGAGAACAGTGAAAATCTTGACCATAAAAGCTCAAGACCAGTACTTGATGAGCTGAATGATTTGCCACAAAATGTAGGATATACAAAGAAAGGGAAAGGAAGGAAGTCTGCTCTTATCAAGCAAGAAGAAAGGGAAACGGGTGTTGTAGGTTGGAATGTTTTGATGAGGTAATATAGGACATTATATCATTCTCATGCTTTTTAAGATAATTCTATATATATATATATATATATATATATATATATATATATATATATATATATATATATATTTCAGTTATTGTTTTCTCTTTTTTGCACCAAGGAGGGTCGGGGTGGAGCACATGATGCACACCTGGAATTACCTCCAGGTGCACCTCAGCAACGACAATTATTGTTTCTGTAATTCTTCATGGCAATATTCAACAAAGATCCCCTTTTTTTTTTTTTTTTTTTTTTTTTAACTCGCCTTAGAAATTTTCTGTATTTGGGTTTGATAACCTAAAAGGTAGCAACAGATAATCCGAAAAGGAGAAACACATTGTTAAGCTTATTTTTCATGCAAAAATTTTGGCTGCTTTTGACTCCATTTGGATAAAAGCATGGTTTTGTACAGATGTGCCCAAATTTATCAGTCTTTTATTAAAACTTATTTCATTTTGCTTTTCTGATACAAATGTAATTAATAACTGTAATTTATGTATTAAAACTTATTTCATTTTGCTTTTCTGATACAAATGTAATTAGTAACTGTAATTTATGTATTATGAAGTAGCTGGCATCCTCTGGAAAAAAAAAAAAGAAGTAGCTGGCATTGAAACACCAATGTCTTTTTGTGGATTACTTGTTGGTCAAACAAAATGTTCTTTAGATATTCCCGTGTGCCAGGATTTGATAAAATATTCAAAGTGCTCTGAAAGAACTTTTCAGTGATTTGATAAAATATTCCTCTGAGCCAGGATTCAACTGGAGAAGTCTACAGATATGTAGCTTTTTTTTCTTATTCCTTTATAGTTTTTTTTCTTATTCCCTTTTTCTTTTCTCTTCTTTTCCCCCCATTTTTGAATACCTAGAAGAGCCTGATGCTTAACTTTTAATAAGGATAAATGTCTTTTTTGTTTATGGGGCTAATAAAGATTTTGCAATAATCTCTTGTGCTTTGTTGAACAATTTTGCCCTAATTCTCCAAGCGTTTTGCATGCTTACTTGCTTGTATTATATATTTTTACAGGTATAAGAATGCATTAGGAGGCACATGGGTTATTATGGTACTGTTTTCATTCTATTTATCAACTGAAGTTCTTCGAGTTTCAAGTAGTACATGGCTAAGCTTTTGGACTGACCAAAGCACTTCAGAAGGCTATAGGCCAGGATACTACATTTTTATTTATGCACTTCTATCATTTGGCCAGGTATGTCTGTCATTAGTTGATGTTGGCATTCCCATTTGCTACTGTTGCAACTGCCAACTTTTCAACCTTCTTGATCAATTATTCAAAGAATTTGAAATGTTATTATGTTGTAAAAAAATTTAATTTGAAATGTTATTATGTTGTAAAAAAATTTATGTGAAAAAATTCCATGAAAATTATTGTTCAAACAAATTCCATGAAAATTATTATTCAAACCTTGTATTTTGGACTAGCATGTAATTGTGAGATTTTTGCAAAAAAAATAAATTTTTGTTTTCTTTTTCCATTTACAATTTCTATAGAAAATAGTACATATGAAAGAAAAGAAAAAATAAAAGGGAGGAAAAGGGTTTAACGGCCTACTTCATATTTCTGGTTCAGGTGACAGTGACCTTGGCAAACTCTTATTGGTTGATCAGTTCAAGTCTTCGTGCAGCCAAAAGATTGCATGATGTCATGCTAGATTCAATCCTACGAGCTCCCATGCTATTCTTCCACACTAATCCAACAGGAAGGATAATCAATAGGTTTGCAAAGGATCTAGGTGAAATAGATCGCAATGTTGCCAGTTTTGCTAATATGTTTCTCAACCAAGTTTGGCAGCTTCTTTCAACATTTATGCTGATTGGCATCGTTAGCACAATATCCCTGTGGGCCATAATGCCACTTCTCATCTTATTTTATGCGGCCTATCTATACTACCAGGTATAGTGAGGAATGCCATGTTATTTGTGTATCAGAGATGTTATTGGCATTTTATAGTGTTTCATCATTTAGTCTATTTGCTTCATTTAGTCTATTTGCTTTTGCTTTTTCACATGCCATAAGTTCTCACTTGGTGTTTTGCTTGAGAATACATGCAAACTTATATGTTCTAAATTTTTAATATGGATTACTATATAGATGGTATTTGCTATCCAGTCAGTGGATTTTGACTTTGTCCTTCTGAGAGAATTTTGAATGATGGTGATTGACCACTACAAGGTCAAATCTTGACAATATAGACACCGATATGCAGAATGTTGTCTCTGTTGTAGGCTTTAGTTTTCTCCTTTCAGTTTATGTTAAAGAATTAACTCAGGCAACACATTTTTGTTCACAAAATTGATAACCCAACACCGGAGAGAGAGTGCATAGTTCCCTTCAGCTACCTTTTCTTTTTTTTTTTTTTTTTTGGTTTTTCCTCACATGCAATCAATTTCTGCAAGCATCTACTTCCATTAACATGGAATTGTCTAATGTTTTTATGCCTGTTATCTCATCTTGCCACCAAGTCTTTGTTTACATAAAAGCTTTAAAAATTATGATCATGTGTGTTGCACAGACTACGTCTCGCGAAGTAAAGCGTCTTGATTCCATCACCAGATCTCCAGTTTATGCACAATTTGGAGAAGCATTAAATGGTTTATCAAGTATTCGTGCATACAAAGCCTATGATCGGATGGCCAACATCAGTGGGGAGTCTATGGACAATAACATCAGATTCACCCTTGTGAATATTAGTTCAAATCGTTGGCTGACCATAAGATTGGAATCATTAGGAGGGATCATGATTTGGTTGACTGCATCATTTGCAGTGTTGCAGAATAGCAGAGCAGAAAACCAGGTGGCGTTTGCATCTACAATGGGTCTACTTCTTACTTATACTCTAAATATTACTAATCTATTGAGTGGTGTTCTTAGACAAGCAAGTAGAGCAGAAAATAGTTTTAATTCTGTTGAGCGTGCTGGCACATATATAGATTTGCCTTCTGAAGCTCCAGCTATAATCGAGAGCAATCGCCCTCCCCCAGCATGGCCTTCTTCAGGATCAATTAAGTTTAGGGATGTGGTCTTACGTTATAGACCTGAACTTCCTCCAGTCCTGCATGGATTATCTTTCTCAGTTTCACCAAGTGAGAAGCTAGGAATAGTCGGGCGAACCGGAGCAGGGAAATCTAGCATGCTTAATGCATTGTTCCGGATTGTTGAACTGGAACGAGGAGAAATTATCATTGACGGCTGTGACGTTTGTAAGTTTGGATTGGCAGATTTGAGAAAGGCTCTTAGTATCATACCACAATCACCTGTTCTTTTTTCAGGTGCTCACTTTTAAAAAACTAAAAACTAGATTTTGTGATTTAACCTACATTGCTTTTCATATTTATAGTAAGGGACTTATTGTTTTCCACCTGAGAACTTGCTTGTCTGGTATACTTAATTGATCTAGAAATTCTGGCCAAGTTGAAATTAATTGCCCTAAAATCTTTCTAGTTGATTTTATTCTATTTCTTTATTATGTCTTAAATTTTTATTTAGGAATTTTTGTTTGATGTTTGAGTTGTCCAGTGAACAAATAACTCTAAGGTCCAGTTTCTTAATGCACTCTACCATTTCTGTTTTATTTGCATGTGCACTAGCACTTTCTGCTGTCCACTATGAGGGCAATCTTCTGCGCTTCTTGTCTTAGGATTAATTATAAAGATACCAATGACTCTAATTGTTCTTTTTCTAGGAACTGTGCGGTTTAATCTTGATCCATTTGGCGAGCACAATGATGCGGATCTTTGGGAGGCTCTAGAGAGGGCACACCTAAAGGAAGTTATCAGGAAGAATTCTTTTGGTCTAGATGCTGAGGTATAAACCTCAATTATTTGTTACTTAGCTCCCTTATTCAAGTGGAAATTCCTTGGTCTATTGACCTGTGGCTTAAGCAATGCATGCTTGAAAAGAATTATAAATGCATTGCAGAAACAAACATCAGACTTGCAGAGAAAATAGTGGACTAGTATATTTATTTTGTTGGAGGGATTTCAAACAGGAAAACAAGTTTCATATCCATTATTAAAACAAAAGAAACATAACGAGTACCAACTAATATGTGATTCTTGTATAAAGGTTTCTGAGGGAGGGGAGAATTTCAGTGTTGGACAGAGGCAACTATTAAGTCTTGCACGAGCATTGCTGCGAAGATCAAAGATTCTTGTTCTTGACGAAGCAACTGCTGCTGTTGATGTCAGAACTGATGCTCTTATTCAGAAAACCATTCGAGAAGAATTTAAGTCTTGCACGATGCTTGTTATTGCTCACAGACTAAATACCATCATTGATTGTGACAGAATTCTCGTTCTTGATGCTGGTCTGGTAAGTCTCAAATAATTTTTTGTTTTGGAAATGTTCATATCTTGTGCTTTCTCTAACCAATATTCTTGAACATCGATAATCCTGAAACTTCTGTATTCAAAAAGTAGGAATAAAAGTCATTTACTACTTCTTTTCCCGCTCATTTTAACTTTATTCACAAGTTGTTAAGATTCCAATATTACTTATAGAACGTTTTTTTTTTTTTTTTTTTGCTCATATATTAAGAAGTTTTTACCTTAACTTTCAGGTTTTAGAACATGCTACTCCAGGGGAGCTGCTGTCAAATGAAGAAAGTGCATTCTGTAAAATGGTTCAAAGTACAGGACCTGCAAATGCTCAGTACTTACGCAGCTTAGTATTTGAGGGAAAACAAAAAAAATCTGGTCAAGATGAAACCAAGAGGCAAGATAGCCAGAGGAGATGGATAGCTTCATCAAGATGGGCTACTGCTGCCCAGTTTGCACTTGCCGTTAGCGTCTCTTCTTCACAGAATGATTTTGAAAGATTAGTTATTGGAAATGACAACAATATACTCAACAAAACAAAAGATGCCGTGTTAACATTGAAGCATGTCCTGGAGGGAAGACACGATAAAGAAATAAACGTTACCCTAGAACAATATGATGTTCCCAGAGATCGATGGTGGTTCTCTTTCTACAGAATTGTTGAAGGTAAACATAATATGCACTGCATGTGGAAGTAAACTCGTGCATATTTTTATCCATCCTCGCCTGTTTGAGTGTTGTTTGTGCTAGAAGTTTTTTCGAAACTGTTTCATCACGACACCACAAAAGGGTACACTTTCTGATAAATTTTCAATGATTTTTGCCGACTCTTTTCTGATCCAATTATCTGGTTTCGTGTTTCAGGTCTTGGTATGATGAGCAGATTAGCTTACAATAGGATTCAAGAATTAGAATTTGACTATGAAAACGAATCCCTTCACTGGGATAATATGGAAAGTTAGGGGACCATGGAAAGCACTGATAATTCAATGTTGTAAAAGGCATAAAGTTGATCTGTAAAGTTTTTCAGTGAAATCAGAAAATAGTGTAAATTGCTGGAAATTGCAAGTAATCATTTGTACAAAGCAATAAAATTATGGAAGTAACGAGACTCTTAGTTTAGGAATATAGCTTCAATTTGTATAGGAAATAGATGATGAGATATCATTCTAATGAGCCAATGTAATCAACAAGACTAGTTAAATAAAATCTTGTTCATGTTACGTTATGATTTGTGTGATTGTAGAATATGTCTTGACTTTATTTGAATTCACTACTTTTGATATTATTAGTACCCTTAATACATGCGATGTGGGAGAATATATTTAATTATATATTAAATAATAATTATTTTATTATTTTCTTATTCTAATTAAATTTATTTTTTCTTATTTAAATTAAATATAATTTGATAATTATATTATTTAATTATTAAATAACTATATTAACTCATTATAAATATATAGTTAGAAAGAATTTAGTAGAAAGAATTTAATGAGAGACATTTAAGTAAATTTCTTTATCCCCTTGCACTATACCTATTCAAAAGTCGGGCTCGGACTAATTGGGGCTCAATTATTTTTTATTAAAATTAAATCCGGTTCCGCCCGATTGATCGGGGTTGACTCAATATCCAAGGCCAGCTCAATTGAATATGTGCTGCCCAAACCGCCCGCAATTCTTACACTTTTTTTTTATGAATTATAATAATGAATTAATGACACATATATGTATTTAAAATATAAAATAAACCATATATTTATTATTTTAAATATAATAGAGAATGCATTATAAAGATTAAATATAATTTAATATTAAAATTTCATAAAATGTTTCTTTATTATAATGGTATGTGATGATTTAATTTGATAAGAGGTTGTAACTTCAATTTTTAATCTTAACATTTTATTTTTCTAATATATATATATACATATATATGTATATTATTTGGATAGGGTTGGGCTGGGCCTGGACAATTTCAATTAATCCTAGGTCCATCAAAAAAAAAACGGATTTTTCGGATTTGGGCTTAGGCTGGGTATTAAAAAAAAAATTTATTCAAGCCCAATATTTTTATCAGGCGGGCACCCAGACCGAGATCAAGTCTACCTTGCACACATTTAGAATTTAGATAGGAGTGTTTAAGTAAATTTTCTTATCCCTAGCACACGTTTTGAATGGAGAAAGCAAAGCAGCAAGAGGATAAAGTGGACATTGCACACCGAGTACAGCAGAACGACGCCATTTTGAATAAGGAAGTGAGGCGGGCCAGGGGCAAAACAGACAATCTACACATATCAAATAAATTAAACGCATCGTTTTTGCTAGCGCCCGAGGCGAGGAAGCGGCAAAGAAGACAATCCATGCCAAAAAGGATAAAAACGACACCGTTTAAGCTAAGAATAAGTAAGATTCCAGAGTTTATCATGACATTTCAAATGCACCAAATCAACTGAAAAAACACTGTTCATCAGTATTTTTCTTGACCTGTTTTAATGTATTTATATAAATAAGACAAGCATTTGATCACAAGACTGTTAGTGGAATGGTTTAAACTATAACATTTTACAAGTTTGCCATCTTAATTAAAACTTACTTCGCACTGTATTTTTGTCATTTTTTAGGTGGAGACAAAAATAGTAAAGGCTAAATCTTGTAAAGAAAAATAATCTTAATCAAGGTAGTTTAATTAGTAGGATGGGTTTTGGTTGCTCAATGAGGGTTGAGTAAAGCAAACAACATTTTCTCACCTCTATCCAACCCTGATCTAATGAACAACAATAGCAACCAAGATAAAGGATTTTGACCCTTTTTTTTTTCTTGCTCTTCAAATAGAATTCACATTAATTTAAATTTTAAATAAGGAAAGGCTAGTCCATAAAATTCTGGAAATTTTAATTATTTATGGAATTTTTAAATATGAAGTATATATATATATATATAAGCAACCACTTTTTTTTGGACCAAATCTGAAATTAGATAACAAAAAAAAAAGTTTTCAATAAATTTAGGGTTTGCAAAAAAAAAAAAAAAAAAAAACTATTAGTAAGACTACTTTTATGCACTAGTTCTTGGAAAACGTGTCACGCAAGTGATAATTTTTTTTTCAATTTGATAAATGTTTTATATTATAAATAATTATATATATTATTTACTAATATATAAAAAAATAACATAAAAAATTTATATATTTTCAATAATATTATAGATTTTTAACCAATTAATAACTATATACATGTACATATACAATTAATATATATATATATATATATATATATATATATATATATATATATATATATATATATATATATATATATATATATATATATATATATATATAATATTGAGATTTTTAATATAAACACATTAATTAGAAAAAATATAAAAAATTACATATTATTGAAATTTGTATATTTTTTCTTTGCATCACGAAATTATACTAAAGAGAAGTCACTCTCATTTTTCTTTCTTTCACTAAACAATTGCCAAAGCAGCACATAGCCTCTTAGTAATTCAAATCAAATAAAAATAAATTAGAATAGTAAATTTTATGATTTTTCTTGAGATCTCTATGCAAAGAATTCTTATTTTTGTGTAATCAATTAATATTAATATAATAATAACAACAATAAAAACATAAAATCTCAATTGCAATTCATTAACTTTTAATTATACAAATAGTATATCAAGTGTAATTGTATACAGATCAAAATTCTACCTTTAAGTGGTGATTAATTAAAAATAAAAAAAATAAAGCATAAGACTAAAATTGAAAGACAAAAATTAAGCACTATAATTTCCAGTTTTGGACAATTATAAATTCTTTTAATAATATAATATAATAAATTATATCAATATCTAAAAAATTATTTTAAAATAATAAAAAAATGAAATTGGAGTTATACCTTCTATTAGCATTAGCATGATATATAATTAACTTAAATTATGGAAAAATATATTAAAACAATAAACCTTTAGAATTTGAAGGATAAAGTGAAAATTTAATGGAGAAGTTTTTTTTATAAAAAAATATAAAATAAATATAAATTTTACTATAATAAGATTTTCTTATACAATAATATTTGTAATTATAAATGTCTAACTTAAAGAATATAAAAAATTAATAAGAGCATTTTTATCTATTAATATGTTCTTCTTTTCATACATTTATATATTATATCATAAATAGATTGTGTAAGAGATAAATTATTGAAATAATTATAATAGAATAGCGATACCTCTTTGTATATTGGCAAAATATCATCTGATATCACATTCAATTTTATTTTTTTTTAATTTATAGGAATTCAATAAAAAGTTTGGGTCTGACCAGAGAATTCACCAACGCCACTATCACAAACTGTTTAAATCTAGGCACAGTACACAAAGCATTTTTCATTAGAATAATAAAAAATTAATTAGTACTGTAAATTACATATTTATCCCTAAAACCATTAAAAAACTTTTCTTTGTTATCATACAATAAATCATTGGTAAATTTTAATTAAAGTAGGAGACTAGGAGCATATATGCTGTAATTATTAATAAATATATTGTCATATTCATAATTAATTTCGAGCTAATTGCACTATTTATTTTGTTATAGTATCAAACTATGTTTATTTGAAGTTAATAAATTTGTAGAAATCTGAAGATAAGAGAGAGAAATATTCAACCAGTATTTTGTTTGCTTTGTTACTGGCTGCTAGAAATACGTATTTTTCTGATGAAAATTATTGACGAATAAATGATGGTTATGTATTATTAAATTATTTTTATTATTAAATTATTGATTGTTTGTATTATTAAATTATTTTTTAAAATTATTCATTGAAGAATTACTAGCATTTTAAAATATTAAAATATTATTTTAATGAATATTATTGATGAATTAGTGACAGAGTATAATTATTTAAGTTATTTTTTGAATGAAATTATTAATGGATTTATAAAAAATAATGACCATTTTATCGCCAATAAATTTACTGATAAACAGTAAAAATCATTGTTAAATAATTATTAATCATTATTTTATTGATGAATTTTATCCATCATTAATCTGTCAGTAAATGGGCTTCATAGGATTATTGACAGAAAAAATCATTGGTAAATAGCTTTTTTTTTTTTTTTTTTAGTGACCAGTACTGTTATCAATTATTCAATCATACGAGTATTGCTTTTTGAGTATTTAAACTGTGAATTTGGATCTTTTTACTTATATGTAGAAAGTTTACAGTAGTCCTGCCTTTATGATGAAGCCGTGAATGTTTCATTTCTATTTCTTGGCTTCACGTTCACTACCAATTATCGTCAGGTTTTTGATAAGTGCATCGAGGGAGAATTGAACAGGAAAACAAGAGTTACCTGGCTTCATTTTCTTTCACAAGTTGATAGAATTATGCTTGTACAAAAGGGTATGATGAAAGAGGAGGGAACCTTTGAGGAACTCTCCAATATCGGCGCGTTGTTAGAAAAGCTGATGGAAAATGCAGGAAAAATGGGGGAGTACGTGGAAGAAAAGGAAAATGTTGAGAATGCTGATCTTAAAACAGCTTCAAAACCCGTTGCTAATGCCGGATGGGGGTAATGAATGACTCACAAAAGAATGCAAGTGAAAAAAAAAAAATGCAAAACTGCAAATGAGCTTGAGATTGGATCAAACTTAAATCGAGCTTAAAAATTATATTCAAATTAATATAAAAGTAAAAACATTCAATTAGACAAAAAAATCTAATCATAAAATTACATGTTCTAAAAAATTAGGAGTATGTATATTTTAATCAAATTGAATTACCAAAAAGATTATAGGAGTGTTAAGATATATATGTTTTTGAGTGCCTATTATTATTATTATGTAACATAATCTTTTTTTTTGAAAATTAAACTTATCAACTATTTGATAAAATTATAAAACACAATTTTTAATGAAACTAATTATATGCATATATCATTATTAATTTCATAATTACAAAATATAAATCATAAATGTATATATTGATTCATGATAAATGAATTTGTTTATGAGCCTATTAATCGAGCTGTTCATAAACCTTATCCAGCTTAACTTAGCTTAGCTTTATTCAGACTCGACTCATTTATTAATCGAGCATTGAAAAGACTTAAGCGTTACTCATTTATAAAACGACCTATATACAAACTAGTTTTTATTGAGCAAAATACCTAATTGCTCACAAACGGTTTAACTCATTTACAAGCCTAAGCAAATATGTTTTTATCAAGCAAGAAGAACAGGAAACAGGTATGGGGTTTGATGAGATATAAAATATGGACATCAATACTTCAATTATGTATAAGTTATATTTCGGTGTCTATGATTCATAGGTTTTTTATCAAAAAATATTTACCAAAAAATACTAGTTTTATAAATATTTATCAATATATGCTGTTTTGATCCATTTTTTGGAGTTTTTACCATTTTAGATATTTTATTGAAAATATTTATCATTTTAAGTGTTTTTTAAAATTATTTTATATTTTAAGTTTTTTTAAAATTAATTCTAAATTTAGGTATTTTTTGACTAGGATCTTGATCAAAAAAATATTTGTCGGCTGGTATAACTAGCGGACACAGCCAGTTTGCTGGTTCAACCAATAGACACCTTTTTATTTTTTATTTTTTTTTCTGTCTGCCATATTTATTTTTTGAATGTTATAATAATAATAAGAAGAAGAAGAAGAAGAAAAAAGGGGCGGTGGCAACATATCGACTTCCAATTCTTTCTTTTCTTTTTTGACTTAATAATAATAATAATAATAAAGAACTAAGAAGGCCAAGCCTTTTAAGCAATTGACCAAATTAAAAAAGAAATGAAAATGGGCAGCTTACTGTTGGCTGGACGAAGTAGCGGACAACAAGCTGTCTGCTACTTAGATTAGCGAAAAACTTTTGTCCGCTATCTTGATCAACAGACAGAACTGTCTAACTATCTTATCCTGAATTCATTTGAAATTAAAATTACTTTTTAAAAAACACTTAAAATTAGAAATACTTTAAAAAAAATTTAAAATGATAAATATTTTACAAAATAAATTCTAAAATGGCTTAAAAAAAAAAAACCTTTTTTTTCAGACTTTGACTCTGAAATTGGTATGTATAATGCCAGTTTAGTTGGAAAATGAGACCAATATTCATTAATTGAGAATTGGTTCTGATGTGTAGAAAAGACACAGAAGATCGGCATTTAAATTGGTGATTGCTTTCTTTTGTTGTTTGACACACTAAACGGTCCACTCTATTATTACTCTTTTATCAGAAAATTGGTATTAACTATGCCGGTTTTTGATGCAACTATCACATTAATTACTTTTCACCCCAACTATTAAATCAGAATAAATCTGACAAGTCCAACATTCCCTTAAATAAAATGAAAATTCATGTTGGTTTGACTCCAGACTATCCCATACTCTGTATATGACCTTAAATAACTCAACTTGGATAATAATACAGTTATTTGAAATAATAGTAATCACCTTAAGTGCCAATTATCATTGTCAATTGAAAAGTTCTTGCATTAAGTTATTAACATTAGTACATTATTTAAGATGTCAGAATTTGGATGTTGAAGGGCTTTGACGATGCTTCTAGCTTCATGTAATCTGTCTTGCCAAATGACAGCTGAAAAATATGAGTGTCTTAGCTGCTCTTTGTTTCTTGCTTTATTCATCCTTGATTTAATATTCTCCTCTGTTTCTCATCAATCATCTAATTCGTTAGAAAAAATTGGAAAGCTTATTGTGTTCCAAATCCCATATCACTTGTAGTTTATACTAGTCTTGGGTTTGGTTTGATTTCCAACATTGAAACCAAATTGGAATCGGTTTAAAGGTTTAAAATTGACTCAATCAATTTTTATTTTGATTCAAGATTTTTGAGAGTATTCAAGGTTTAAAATACATGTGAATATTTGGGCAGGCCATATTTTTTATTGAACACTACACTTCATACGAGTAGTGAGAGTTCAAAGAAATATGTGGCTCCACAACATTTCACGGTTTCTCAATCTATATAATTGATTATAGAAAAACCCAAGTCATCTTTCCTTTTCCTTTTCTCTCTAATTTTTCTCTTAAATTTTTTTCTTGAACCACCGCCGATCTTCTCTTTTAATCGGCAATGGTTTCAATATTTTCTATTAGATGTAATATAAATAATCTCATCCCTACTGTCGCTGCCACATCTATCATCGGCTCCACTCATTCATTCTCTACCATCGCTCGATGCTTTTTCTACTCTATCTCGTTTCTGTCTCCTCACATCCGCCTTTACCTCCTTATTTCTATTTTTATCATATGCTTGTGGTAGATTTATGCTTACTACTGTTAGGATAATACTTTTCATTTTATTATTTTGCATTAGATTGTACTTTATTTTTTATGTTATTTTGTCTTCCAATATTGGAAGTTTTGTTATGTCTGCTTATGTTGAAAGTTTTTTTTTTGGTATGTCTGTGCACTGTTGTGTTTCAGATGTTAGCAAAAAAGACAATTGCTTGTGGTAGATTTATGCTTACTACTGTTAGGATAATACTTTTCATTTTATTATTTTGCATTAGATTGTACTTTATTTTTTATGTTATTTTGTCTTCCAATATTGGAAGTTTTGTTATGTCTGCTTATGTTGAAAGTTTTTTTTTTAGTATGTCTGTGCACTGTTGTGTTTCAGATGTTAGCAAAAAGAACAATTGCTTAGTACATTGTTCCACTATTACAGTCATAGTTTTTCAAAACCAACTATATGGCAGTTAGATATTCTGTTGAAAATTTGCGATATACGAATCAATTTTCTCTTGTTAAGATAGTTGATTATATGTCAGATCTTTTTCTATTAAAATTTGTATTCCGTCATTAATGATTAATAAAATTTAAATTTATTTCAAATAATAATAATAATAATAATAAAATTCAACTCAATTTTTTCGTTAGGTAAAATAACTCTTTCAGGAATTAAATTTATATGAAATAATTTCGTTAATTTTTTTTCAATATCTTTATATTTATGTAGTTTAAGTTTCAATTAAAATTTATATCGACCAATGCATAAAATATTTATTTATTATTTCTTAGTTAATCTATATATAATAAACTTGATATATATATATATATATATATATATATATATATATATATATATATATATATATATTCAAAATTGCACGCCTAAGTATAATCCAATGTTAATTGCACATATGAATTGAACAATAGATACAAGTTCAGTTCTCCTCTCTAATGATCAAAAAAATATTTATATTAATATTCAAAATTATTAAAAAATAATGTTTAAATTAATAAAAAATTATTATTATTATGTTAAAAATATTTTTTTGTAATGAATTTAAATTTTATTAATCATTAATGGATGAATACAAATTTCAATAAAAAAAGACCATCATATTATCAATTATTTTAATAAGAATAAACTGATTCATATATCGCAAATATTTAATAAAACATCCCATTGACATATAATTGATTTTGAAAAATAGTGACTGTAATAGTAGAACAATGTGATAAATCATTGTCATCTTTGTTAGTATTTGAAATGTAACATCGTACAGATATATCACCATACTTATAATAAAAAAACAACTTCCAACAAAAAAATACATAATAAAATTTCCAACAATAGAAGACAAAGTAATATAAAAAGCAAATACAATCTAACACAAAATAATAAAAATAAAAAAGTATTACCCTATCAGTAAAAAGCATAAAATCAACTATAAGCATATAGTAAAAATTGAAACGAGAAGGTAACGACAAAAGCAAGTAGGCAAAGAACGAAATTAAGCAAAAGGAGCGTCTAGCAATGGTAGCATTAGAACAGAAAGAGAGTGGATATAACAACAATAGCAAGGATGAAATTATCCATATTAAATCTAATAGAAAATATTAAAATCACCGCTAATCAAAAGAGAAAAGCGGTGATTCAATAAATAAAATTTAATAGAGAACTAAAAGAAGAGATGACTAGAGTTTTTTTTTTTTTTTTTTTATATAACTTATTTATTTTTAATTGTATATATGTTAAAAATATTTTAAAAATATAAATTAAATAAAAAATATCAAAATCCTATAGAACGATACCACGACTTCTTCTTCTTATTATTATTATTATTTGACATAGACAAGTAAAATTATGAATGAATGTTTCGTACAGATGAAACTAAATTTATCCCCATTGGCAAAAAAAAAAAAAAAAACTAAATTTATCTCTTTTATCAATTTCATGAAATTTTTAATTCATTTCTTTAAATTTGAAGAACGCTTGGGTACGTGGTCAGCAACATGGCTCATGATCGACTTCCACAACTATGAAATTCTATTTAATGGTAAAAAAAAAATGCTGAACTTAATTAAAAAAAAATAGATAGATATGTATATTATATATAAAAGAGAACTAATGTAGGAAAATCTAGCTAATTTTCGAATTTAATTTCCCATTGGAATTTATGAGTTTGGTGAGATAAGTAGCTTTTACTATTTTCAAATAAAAAATGATTTATCTTTTTTTTTTTTAAGTAAAAGAAAGATTTTGTAAAAATGTTAAGAGCTTATTATATAGTTATAAAAATATTAAATTTAAAAATTAGCTATTGAAATTGGAGAATCTAATTATATATAAACTCATTCAATATTTTATATTTAATCAATTTAAAATCTATTTTCACATTAGATTCTTTGTTTGATTTTTTTTTTCATTTTTAACGTTCTTAAATTTATGTATTTAATCAAGATGTATAAATGATTAGATAAAAAAATAACTTAATATTGTAAATTATTTATAAGATGTTAAAATTCATGGAATCACCCTTCTATGTATATATATGAAAGAAATGCTTATTATGATTTAAGAAACAATTATTATTTATTATTTATCTAAAATTTAGTGGGCATGGAACCTTTAATTAAAATTTAAAAAAGAAAAAAAAAATGCAACCTTCAAATAAATAAAATCCTTTGCTGCTCCAAGGAGATTCGAACCCACAATCAGCAGACAAACTACTTAACTTTCAACCATTTATCATGAAGTCGGGGCAATTTATTTCATTATGCTAGTTAAAAAAAACTTATATAGTAAATTTAATTCTTACCTTTTAACATATATTAATAGTGAAATTTAAATATATTGCAAAATAAATTTAAGTTTTTAATACTAAAAAACTAAATTTCTTTCATTTTTATTTACACCAAAAAAATTTATTACTTTTAAAATTCTTATTATACATTTATTACGTAACTATCTTAAAATTTAAAATCATTTTTATATTATTTGTTAAAGAAAATTTGTTATATTTAAATTTATATCAAATTATTTAATTGAATTGCTTATAAAACTTATATTTCTTATATTATATAATATTAATTTAATTATTTTCTGTTCGGGCTGTGATCCAAGTTTTGAAATATTGATTATAACACCTCCAAAATTAAATTATAATCAACACTTTAATTCATAATATTTTAAAATTAATACTTTTGGTTCTTACATTAACTTCAATAAATGAAAAATGTAAAATTTTGAATAAATGGAATATGTTATAATATGATAATTCAAGAAGTTCAAAAACTAAACGGATATACGAATGGATGCTCTCTTGCATTATGACTATGAGCCTCGCGTAAGCGGTGACGCTGGGAATCCAAAAGCTTGCGCTCTGTTATTGGCTTCTTGTCATTGTTTTAATAAACTAATATAAATATATAAACATTGACTTAGCAATGATCATGCAAATTGCAGTTGCATAGCCATAAATTGCAGTTGCGTAGCCATACTTCTATAAGTTATACTGCTACACATTTCTCAATTTTCAAGATTGAAATAGTTCTCAATTTTGAAGACTGAAACTGTGTCTTGATTCTTGACAGGTACTATTTTTCCTTTCTATTTCAGTTGCTCATTCTTGTGAACTACGCTACTAGTAGACATTAGACCCATTTCAACTAACTGAGACTAGCAATGTTCAGTTGACTTTTTGTGGGTTTAAATTTCTTCTATAACCAAATTATGGGGTGATTGACATTTCCCATTTTATATCTTTAAATAAATACCATTTCTTTGTGAAGTTGCAATCTTTAATGGTAGTTGGATGTTGAGAAAATGTTTAAAATCAACATATTGGGAGAAATTGAAATGGGTTTAGTTTTCAAGCTTGTGAATCTTAAAATTTTCTTTTCTTTTATCAGCAAGGAAATGCAGGGTGATTGGATTTTCTTTAAGTTTCTCTTTCAATATAATGGTTAATGATAAACAAGGTTGGCTTGAAAAATATTAAAATTGAGATAAATTTTCTCCTGTTTTACGCTTGGGTAAAGTTTTTATTTTGTGTATTTAATCACTGATACCTCTGATTATATTCATTGGTGTTTGAAATCTGGGTTCAATTTTTTTTTTTTTTTAATTCCTGAAAGTTCTACACTAAACTTGTACTAGGAAACAGAGAATTTGAGTGTATAATGTTTGTTCATTTGTATTATTTTGTAGGGTGGTGACAAAGGATGGGTATGGACCCATTATATTGGTATTGTCGACCAGTGGCCAATGGGGTTTGGGCAAAAGAAGTGCATAATGCATTTGGCGCATACACCCCCTGTGCTATTGATTCTCTAGTGATTTGTATTTCCCATTTGGTTCTTTTGGGTTTGTGCCTTTATCGAATGTGGTTGATTAAGGAGAATTCAAAAGCTGAAAAGTATAGTCTGAGGACAAAGTACTATAATTATATGTTAGGATTATTGGCTGGCTGTTGCACAGCTGAGCCTCTATTAAGGTTGGTGATGGATATCTCTATTTTTAACCTGGATGGACGGTCTAGTCTTGCTCCCTTTGAGGTAAATTTTCGCCATTTATTAACATGGTTATCAATTTTTTCCTCTTAGATAAACGGTTGTTTGAATTTAAAATTTCTAGCTTCAATTTTTTCAGTAGTTTGAATCTGTTTTTAACTTGTTAAATTGGAAGATGGATATACACTTATTTTTCTCGAATAATCATTGGCATCTCTTCACTAATAGAGAGAGATTGAGATTGTTGTTTTGGCTCCTAAATCAAATCATTGCGTTTTAACAAGCTCAGCAAAATATACTAGAGTTTTCTCATTGTCTTACAAATCTGATCCAAGAACCATTTTAATCTTTTTTTCCTTTTAGTTATCAGGTCATAATTTGGTCTCACCATTAATATTTTTGAATATTTTGCTTTGGAATGTTGGCACACTGCTGGTTACCCTAGCATTCTTCTATGAACAAGTTAATAGCTTACTAAAACATGCCAAGTAACTTATTTTTTCTTCCTCTTGCAGATGATATCATTAATAATTGAGGCCCTTGCCTGGTGTTCCATTCTTGTTATGATTGGTTTGGAAACTAAAATTTATATCAGACAGTTTCGATGGTATGTGCGGTTTGGAGTTGTTTATGTGTTGGTAGGGGAAGCTGCAATGCTTAATCTAATTCTTCCTTTGCGTGGTTACTACAGTAGGTTAGTTTTTCTCCCATTCTCCAAGCTAATAAGTTCAATCACCCAAGTTCTATATCTCTTTATTTTTTCCCCAAGCTGCAGTGAGACTTTGAAAGTACTTCGCAATAAAATGGTTATGCTGACTGTTGATAATTGATACCATTACTATCTCCTGAGTTTTATTTCCTTTTAAAGGAAAAATATATTTGGCAATAATAAGACAAGCAATTGCACATTGTAATGGTAGAACATTTGTTTCTTACATTCTTGTAATTGCATTAGTTAAATATGGCATTGGTGTTGCTAAACATTCTCAGCATTAAACTTATGCATGACCATAATGAAAAATGGTACTTTGCAAACTTACCTGTTGGGAATAAGCAAATGGAAATTCAGATCGCATCGAATTTTGAAAGAATTATATAGGTAAACTTGTGAAATTTTTAATTTCAAAGAACAATTTAGCTTTTGAACCATGGCTGTAAATAACAGCTGTTTCATAATATTTTGGCTGTTTTCAATGGAATTTTAGCCCACCACTACATTATTTTTGGTTTTTTACGGGTGATTCACCAATTGCCAAGAGATGGTAGATGAAGCATGAAAAACAACCATTTTTCATGATTCATCCAATTATTAATTTAAAATCTCGCATATTTTATTAAATACTTTTTTTTTGAACTTATATTATATTTAATACTTGTTTATTGTTGATTTGAGTATTTTTCAGCTCTATAAATTCATAGCAGTGGCAGCAAATTCGGAATGATTCAGTCTCATTGCACCTAAAAGTCACTGTTTCTGCTGCTGCTTCTGATTCCATTGTTTAAAACTCTGTTTTTTAGATTCTGACACGATACAAATAGATTGATATAACAAATACCCAATGTTTCACTATAGGTAATTTGGATTTTAGAAAAATATATTCATTGATGCTGCACTGATAACCATGAAAGAGATGCCTTTGGTTAAGTGATGTATATCAAGGGAATATTTTATTAGAACTCAGAAATTTATTTCTTGATGTCTGTTTAGCAAGCTCAAATGAGGGAATATTCTAAAAGATGCAGGGAAGTGGCCTTTATTATCTACTTTTGGTTTCAATCAGTGGTGACAGCATGCTCAATGACCCTTTTAATGTTTTTGTTTTTCAATCCATATCACACTTCTGAAAAGAAGATCAAGGATTTTTTACTCATTAACTATTGCATTAGGTTAACGCGGCTCTTAGAATTCAGGATTCGGAATTTGTATAAAGGAATAATTTTACAGATGATTAGCGATTAGTGTACCTGTGCAACTAAATCTTGTCTTTATAAGGGAAGTCTTAATCCTTGATATATAAGGTTCCAAAAATATGTATGCAAATATGTGATGAGGTTGGATGAACTTATTCTAGACAAGGATGTATTTTGCATTTTTAGAATTATATCTATCAAGTTAAAAACCTTTTATATGGGTAGGTGCCAATGCAATACTTCAATCATTCTTTGTTTACTCTGCAGATTTGCATTATACACATACATCAGTGCTGTTTTCTGCCAGGTTTGTAAACCTCTTTAATTTCTTTTTCCTACCCTAGTAGAGTTAGATACCTCTATATGCTTTTTTCTCCTACAAGTTGGTTCAGCTTCAGTCTATTCAACTTAAAGTAAACTGCCATGGCCTTGGATGTGACTCGAGGACCTGTTGCCAACTTGGCCTGGTTCATATCATTGAATGCCAAGGCAACAAATATTTTAGGTAACGAAAAAATTTGTTTCCATTAATCTTCATAGTGCACTCATTTAAAACTAGGACCCTAGTGGTAGCATGAATGCAGGGTGTGGAAAGTGCCATGTTGGAATCTTTATTAGCTAGAGCATGGAATAGGGAGGGAAAATTCCACTTTTTCCTCTGATGCATATGTGGCCTGTACTCTAATCCTGTCTCCAATTCCTCAGAAAGGCCTTTAAATCTGGATTGTTTTCACTTTTACGCTGTATAAGCAGTGGCAACACCTTATACTTATCTAATTATAATGTAGGACCATATAGAATTTTGTTTATAATAGGTTGATGCTGACCTTAGAATGTCAAGTTTTCCATCTGATAACATGAACAATATACTCTTAGGTTTTATTTCAGTTTCCTTTTCTAAATTTCTTTTGGAACTATTCCGATCATGCCAATCATATTATAGTTTGTCACCATTTTTGTGGTGTAGGTTTTGTTTGGTATTCTTATTCTTGTCTATATTCCAAATTTGGATCCTTATCCGGGTTACAACATCGTGCAACCAGAGTCCCCTGAAAATGGTGAATATGAAGCACTTCCTGGAGGAGATCATATATGTCCTGAGAGGCATGCCAACTTATTTTCCAGTAAGTAGTTATTTAGTTCAGTGCCCCCAATATCAAGAGTTCTTTTTTAAGTGGTTCTACTTCCCAAGTTATTATTCTAGAAAATAGAAATAATAAGTGCAAATTGGCAAGTAATCTAATTTATGTTATTCCTTATTAATGATGGATAAGTAGCAGAGATGATTCACAAACTCTTGGTCTGCTTACTGATTATATTGGTCATTGCCCTCCAATAGGAATATATTTTGGATGGATGACTCCATTAATGCAGCAAGGCTACAAAAAACCTATCACTGAAAGGGATGTTTGGAAGTTAGACACCTGGGATCAGACTGAGACACTGATTACAAAGTTTGCCCCTCATTTCATCTCTTGTATAAGACTTCTCCTTGAACTTTGTCACTGTTGCAGGTTATATAACAATTTTAACATTTGCAGGTTCCAGAGATGTTGGGTTGAAGAATCTCAACGGCCAAAGCCGTGGCTTTTAAGAGCATTGAATAATAGCCTTGGGAGAAGGTATTGATTCTCCTTTCATGTTGTTTCAGTTCTTTCCTTTTGATTCTAATTGGATATTAAGTAATCCAGTAAGATGGTTAGAGATATGGCCTGCATTGATATCTTTTTGTTTGTTTCCATTCATACTTTTTCTGTAGGTTTTGGTTGGGAGGGTTTTTTAAGGTAATAATCTCATCTGCCTTATTTTCCATGGATGTTAGTTCGGTCTAATCTGTTTAAAGACTCAAGTTTAGAAACAGGATGGCCTCAGATGTTTTTTCTACCACAGAAGTTCCTTTCCCGATTATTATAGCTACTTGAGGAAATAATATACCAGCTGCCCATTTGTTTGTGTTCCATCTTCTACCAATTCCATTTTATGTGAGATTAGTACTTTCTACTGAAGGCACAATTCACATGAAATTTAAGTTATATTTTTGAACTTCTTGTAGATTGGAAATGATCTTTCTCAGTTTGTGGGCCCTGTTTTGCTGAACCATCTCTTACAGGTTTGTTCCTCTTGGCAAAGCTGCATTAATTGAATTATGTGTCCATCTTTATTGCAACTCACTAGGTTTTCACTCTTCTATAATAGTTTATCTGAATCTGGAAAAAAAAAAGGGTAAAACAAAGAATCTGCAAATATAATGAAACTCAAAATCTTTTGAGGCCTTGAACAGAATTAAGATTTGATGATCATCATGTAGAAAGCCCCATTAAATTTTTGCAAGCAAGAAACAACAATATGATAGAATTCCTCATTTATTACTGTAGCATATGAAGATACAATTTTAATCCATCATGCTGTCTGTTGCGAATGTAAGAAATGTTGAAGCACATATAGCCAATATATTTTTCCAGTGTGACATAACAGTTGATTTAATTAGATTAGATTCAATGAAAAACGCAGCTCAACTTTTATGCCATGTACTCAGACCATAATATCTTAATTCTTTAATTACATCTTGCAGTCAATGCAACGAGGTGATCCAACCTGGATTGGTTATGTCTACACTTTCTCAATTTTTATTGGGGTGGTACGTTTACTATCCATGGTTTTCCATCTGGAGTTCTACTTTCAGAAAACAACATTTCGTATACCTTTCCCTGGCATACCAAATGTGCCACTTTGCTTTCAGTATGGACAAGGATCCAACTCACTTTTTATTTTCATCTTTTAATCTTAAAAATCTGATGTATGTTTGTTATATGTTCTTGGACTGTATGTAATTGGATGGAATAAAGGCTTCGTTGTCTGGTTAACTACTCCAGTAAGAGTATATGAGAAATCTATGTTACCCCACCAGAGTTATAGTTACCTCATGATAACGTAATTTAGGAGCCACTGTAAATTTTTCCATTTTTTCCTGGCATTGATATCAATATTAATATCTCCTCTGATATGCTTGTTCTGATAACTCATCTTTTTATTGATAATGAGATATAGGACCTTATCACCTGTCATGAATCAAGTTCTTTGCAAAGGAAAAAGATTTGGGTGTTAGGACTTAGGAGGATATCACTGTCACAAATGTAAGAACGACACTATAAAGTTCTGAATGTAAGGTTCTCCAAAAATCCTTACTCTAGGGACTCAAAGAAATCTATTCTTCTAAAGATTCAACTGATAAGTGATAAATGGCATGGACTGCAATTTTTTATGCTTAATTAATTTTATGTGGCCATGCATATTTATTTCTATTTTGTTTCTTCATATACCTACATTGATTTATGTCTTTGCCCATGGCATGAATAGCTTGTGAAATCCTTTTATTGACTTGTTGATTTTACTTGTCTCAGTCATTAGGTGTGCTATGTGAATCTCAGTACTTTCAGAATGTTATGCGCACTGGTTTTCAGCTGAGATCAACTTTGGTAAAATCATTATTTTTTGTTAACAATGTTTAGACATATAAATGGAGCTAATCTTGATATATCTCATTCAGCCTCATTTGCATTCTGAGTCTGGGCTGTTGCCTGATTCAGGTTCCACTTTGGTGAATGAACTAGGTGCTTTAGATAGATGCCTTGTTTATGGCAGATTGCTTTTAATTGCAGGTGGCTGCCATATTTCGTAAATCCCTGAGACTAACTCACGAGAGCCGCAAGAACTTCCGATCTGGGAAGATAACAAATATGATTACTACAGATACCAATGCACTTCAGGTATGCTCTTTGCGTATGGCCACTAATGTGAGTTGCATTAATTCATGCAATGAAAAGAATAAATTGCATTCAAAATAAGTGTTGAATGCAGACATAACAGCCAGATATTCTTATAACATCATTTGCAAGGAGTAAAAACGAACTTCTCTACATGTTAGTGAGTGGAAATAAAACATTAAAATAAAATTAATAAAAATAAGGGGATAAACCCAGGTATGTAATTGCATAGGGCATTATTGGTGGTTGGACATACATTTAAAAATATCTATTCTGATTGCTTTGCTTGTCATTTCATCCACATCCAAAAGTGGTTCGACCAGTGAAAGAAATTTATCAAGTCTCTCTCTCTCTCTCTCTCTCTTTTTTTTTTTTTTTTTGGTTTCTTTGGGCTTGTAGAAACTCCATAGGTCTTGAGTGTATTGGGCCAAATAATATCAATAGCCATATAAGCGAGATTGGAACCTCACATTGCATAAAACAAATTGGCTTGTACTAAGGCCTAGTCTACTTCACATATATTTCACTTTATATTCTTATACTTTTCCCATGCGGAATTATATTTTCCAACACTTCCCCTCAAATGCAACTGGGCCTGGATCAGTTATCACTTGCCAAAGATGAGTCTACTCTTGAAGGCCCATCACAATCACACCTAGGCCTAGTTTTTGAGGCCCTTCATCAACAAACTTGTCTAGATTCCTCTGGCTAGCTCAAACTCCAGATTTTCAGATATGAGCCTTGGTTCATCTGACCGTTGGGCCATCTTTAACTTTGATACGACGTAAAAACTCCATGGGCCTTGAGAGTGTTGGGCCAAATGATATCAATGGCCATATAAATGGGGTTAGAACCTCACATTGCACAAAACCAATTAGCTTATACTAAGGCCCAATCTGCTCCACATATATTCCACTTTATATTCTTATACTTTTCCCATGTGAGATTATATTTTCCAACAGGGCTAAGGTATTTTTCTTTCAACATTTCTCAGCTAATATGCCAACAACTACATGTATTGTGGTCAGCTCCATTTCGCATCATGATGTCTATGGTTCTTCTCTACCAGCAACTAGGTGTTGCTTCACTTCTTGGATCACTAATCCTTGTTCTCATGGTCCCAATACAGGTTGGTAACTTTCCACCCTCAGATGTGCTTAGTCCATGCTGAGCTTAGCTGGAAAGCATTGTGCAGAAGTGATGGCTCCACGAATGTTTTCAAATACTGTTTATACCTTGACTGCATATATAGATCCCTTGATGCATCTTAGGAATTTAGTGTTTACATGTATTGAATTCAGTCATGCAAATAGTAAACAGTAAAGTTTCATAACCTATGAGATCATATAATTTACTATGACCTGATCATAGACTTGGACAAGGCTTGAGATGCCTCACTAATTTTCTGTTAGTTAACTACCTAGTTTGAGATGCCATAAGCAACTTTATCATAGTCTCTGTTAGTTGACTGACCTTTCGTTAATTATATCCTGTAAAAGTTCTCTTAATTGTTTTTAAATGTTTTCTGATAACAGACATTTGTGATAAGCAAAATGAGAAAACAAACTAAAGAAGGATTGCAGAGGACTGACAAGAGAGTCAGCCTCATGAATGAAATATTGGCAGCCATGGACACTGTGAAGTATGTTTGAATTTAGAAGAATAACCCTTAGATTTCCACATGGATTTACACTATTCACATATTATTCTGACAGTATACCGAAAATTGTTCCAGATGCTATGCTTGGGAGAAAAGCTTCCAGTCCAAAGTTCAAAATATACGCAATGATGAACTGTCATGGTTCTGCAGTGCGCAGTTACTATCTGCTGTATGGTGAAAAACATTAATCTGTAAAACTTTTCTTGCTTATATCTATTTGAAGGACTGCTATTGAACATTATATTTACAAATCACAATTATCAAAAAAATACAACTGTGATTGAGTGGAGTCACATTTCTAATACATTTGATTAACTGCACTTTTCAAAGTATCAGTGTTGTCTGGAAGCTACAAATGTGATCTTACTATCAAATTTGCGTCGAATTTGTTTTGTTTACTCAATGATCAAATCTGTCTTGCGTGGTTCCATCTTGGACTGAAGTGAAGGTGGAAACAGAAAACCGCCTATGTAGGCATGCATGCGTAACATTGTTTAGTTAACCCCTTGTACTAAGGCTACTTAATCATCAAGTATGCAGCTATGTACGATAATAAATAAGTAGTCGCCTTTTGGAAACACTGCTTCTATTGGATCACAAAAAAAAAAAAAAAAAAGGTATGATACCTGATGTAAATTTTTTCAAATTAATATGATGTTCCAGCATATGCTTAATATCTAAAAGCACGATATTGTCTGTTGAAGAAGACATGATTCATCCACTTGGTTACTGTGTAATTGGTCTTGCATTATGTATGCTATATATACATACTAACCATATGTATATTTGTCGTACTCCTAGCATGCAATGTGTAGAAATATTTTATGTCCATTGACCATCTAGTGCCTTCGGTTGCAGTTCAACAATTTCATACTGAACAGCATCCCAGTTGTTGTGACATTGGTTTCATTCGGGACATTCACTTTGCTTGGTGGAGATTTGACACCTGCAAGGGCATTCACATCTCTCTCTTTGTTTCAAGTGCTACGATTTCCTCTAAACATGCTTCCCAACTTGTTAAGTCAGGTTCTATCATTTCCCTGATAACTAAATATGCTTGGTTATCTTTATTGATGCTATATCAGTGACTTGAAGTGATTGGATTAAGAATAAACCAGAAAATGAGAATATATGATGTTAATTGAATCCAGAAAACCAAGCTATCTTCCAATTGGTGCCATTCTTTGTATCTCAATATATGAAACTGAGAAATTACACTCAGATATTTGTTACATTTGAAGAAACATCACACGTGAAAGTTCTTACAGATTCATATAAACACACTCTTTTCACTTATTAAAATTTTATATCTTTTACATTCGACTGAAGATGGCAGGAGGCCAATAAAATGTTGTTTTGTGGACGAAGTGTCATTTTCTTGGATTATTGTTATTCTGAAAGAAATGCATCTAGACCGTTATTTGTGTCAGGATCTGTTACCTTGTCATGTTCTCAAAACAAGATTTTTATTCCTTGTGGTCTCAAGCTTTCAATGTAGAGATACAAGATTTCTCAAATTGGTTTGTGATTCCATATTTATCTAGTTCTAAACTAGTTTGACAGGTTGTAAATGCAAATGTATCATTACAACGCCTCGAGGAACTCTTTTTGGCTGAGGAGAGAATTCTAGCACCAAATCCACCTATTAAGCCAGGACTTCCAGCCATCTCAATCAGTGATGGAATTTTTTCATGGGATTCAAAGGTTAACTTCTAAAACCTTTCTTTCTGTATTTGTTTTCCTGATGGAGTCTGTATAAAGTTTTCCAGTTATTAGGTTTATTTCTTCTCTCAATGAATAGATATTGCTAAAATATTTGGCATGTTTTTAGTGTTTACTATTTCTTATTTGAGTTATAGCAATTATGCCAATGTTGATGACCATTTAGTAACTTGCATCATTCTTCTACAGGATAAGCCAAAGATATGACACTAATTCTCATATACTTAAGATTTTTGAGTTGTGCTTAAAGTCATTTTCAATAGTGTAATGCACCTCTAATTCTAGATTAGACAAGAAATACTACAGAAAAAACCATTGCCTTGGAGATAGCATTTTAAAATTTTCATTTCATAGGGTCTCCCTGGTGTAGCATTCTAAGTGAACCTTGTCCACATGTTAGCAAACAGTTATTCTTGTATATTGATAAATGGTACCATAAATGTATCCTACACAAAGTAGCAAAACCTAAAAAACTAGTTTCTCTGCTTTCACCATGACCATAAACTCAAAACAACTTCTCTTGTTCATGTTGCAAGCAATATTTTACAAAGCATGAGTCAAGAGACTATGCAATTGGTTTGTGCTCCAGGTAAATTTTCTATAATACTGATCAACAAAGTGATATTTAAGGTACCATTACAAATATTAGTTATTTTTATAGAAGTTTCATTAGGTCTTATCAATTTTTGCACTTAAACTCGTACTTTTTTCCATGTGGGATAGCAATCTTAAAATTTACAGTTTTCCAGGCTGAGAAACCTACATTGTCAAATATCAATTTGGACATACAAGTAGGCAGCTTAGTTGCAATTATTGGTGGGACCGGAGAAGGAAAGACATCACTGATATCAGCAATGCTTGGAGAGCTGCCTCCTGTAGCAGACACCAGTGTTGTTATTAGGGGAACTGTTGCTTATGTTCCTCAAGTTTCATGGATCTTCAATGCAACTGTGAGTTGCAGCCTACTTTTTCTGTGAACAGATTTTGATCTCTTTATTAATTATCTTTCTCTGCACCTTTATTACTGCTGTGTTACTATTCAAGTGATTCTCAATTATAAATTCAAGTGATTCTCAATTGTTGGAAAATATAATCCTACATGGGAAAAGTATAAGAATATAAAGTGAAATATATGTGGAGTGGATTGGGTCTTAGCACAAGCCAATTGGTTTTGTGCAATATGAGATTCCAACCCTACTTATATGTCCATTGATATCATTTGGCCTAACACTTGTAAGGCCCATGGATTTTCTACATGGTATCAAAGCTGAAGATGGCCCAATGGCTGGATGATACTGGGCTCGTATTTAAAGACCTAGAATTTGGACTAGCCAGAGAATTCTAGACCCGTTTGTTGACCTAGTGCCTCCAAGAGTAGGCCTAGGTGTGTTTGTGATAGGTCTCCAATAGTAGAACCATCTTTAGCAAGTGATAATTGGTCCAGGCCCAGTTACACTTGACGGGGAGTGTTGGAAAATATAATCCCACATGGGAAAAGTATAAGAATATAAAGTGGAATATATGTGGAGTAGATTGGACCTTAGCACAAGCCAATTGGTTTTGTGCAATATGAGGTTCTAACCCCACTTATATGGCTATTGATATCATTTGGCCCAACACTCTTAAGGCCTATGGATTTTCTACATCAATTATAACTGCCTACTTCTGATGTAAAAAATTCATTCTATCAGATGCGTGACAACATATTATTTGGGTCCAAGTATGAACCCACAAGATACTGGCAAGCTATTGATGTAACAGCATTTCACCATGATCTCAACTTACTTCCAGTTAAGTGGATTCATCAACTTGTGTTATGCTATTGAATTTATTCAATTGGGAATATCTTAGATTATTACATCATAATTGTTTCTCAGGGCCGGGACCTTACCGAAATAGGTGAAAGGGGTGTGAACATTAGTGGTGGACAAAAGCAAAGAGTTTCCATGGCTAGGGCTGTCTACTCCAATTCAGATGTATACATATTTGATGACCCTTTAAGTGCTCTAGATGCTCATGTTGGTCGGCAGGTATTAGTTTATTCTAATCAATATAAGCTCACTTCAGGTATTAGTTTACTTGATGACCTTTTAAGTCCTAGCAATGTTATTACTGCTACATCATGTAGTGACCTTTACACGATTTAGTATGATGTGCGTAATGGTTTAATATATGATGAACCTCTCTTTTACAATTTGAGAGTAATTTTTCCACTTAAGTGTACAAAATTTCTTTACAGATTTACTCTGCTTATTCTGATAATCTTATAAGACTATGATCATCACTGGCTCAATATCTTGAAGCTTTGAAAAAGCAAACTTTTCTGGAAGCTTAGCACTGAACTGATCTCCACTTATTTCCAGGTTTTTAACAGCTGTATCAAGGAAGCATTGGAAGGAAAAACTAGAGTTCTTGTTACAAACCAGCTACATTTTCTTCCCCATGTGGATAGGATTATTCTAGTTAGTGAGGGTACGATTAAAGAGGAAGGAACCTTTGAGGAGCTCTCTAAAAGTGGCAAGTTGTTCCAGAAACTGATGGAAAATGCTGGGAAAATGGAAGAACAAGCAGAAGGAAAAGATAACAGTGAAAATCTTGACCATAAAAGCTCAAAACCAGCACTTGATGAGCTGAATGAGTTGCCACAAAATATAAGATATACTAAGAAAGAGAAAGGAAGGAAGTCTGTGCTTATCAAGCAAGAAGAAAGGGAAACGGGTGTTGTAAGTTGGAATGTTTTGATGAGGTACTATAGAACATTATTTCATACTCATGCTTTCTGAGACAATTCTATATATATATATATATATATATATATATATATATATATATATATATATATATATATATATATATATATTTCAGTTATTATTTTCTCATTTTTGCACTAAGGAGGGTGGGGGTGGAGCACATGACGCATACCTGGAATTACCTCCTGGTGCACCTAGCAACCACAATTATTGTTTCTGTAATTCTTCATGGCAATATAAAATAAAGAATCCTTTTTCTTTAACTCACTTAGAAATTTTTATATTTGGTTTTGGTTTTGATATCACCCTAAAAGGTAGCAACCAATAATTGAAAAGGAGAAATACAGTGTTCAGCTTATTTTCATGCAAAATATTTGACCCCATTTGGATAAAAGCGTGATTTTGTACAGATATGCCCATATTTATCAGTCTTTTACTCTAGGTCATATTATTAGAACTTATTTCATTTTGCTTTTCTGATACAAATGTAACTAGTAACCTTAATTTCTGTATTATGAAGTAGCTGGCATCGAAACATCAATGTCTTTTTGTGGATCACTTGTTGGTCAAACAAAATGTTCTTTAGAATGTTCCATTATTCAAAGTGCTCTGGACAAACTTTTCTGTGATTTCATAAAATATTCCCCTTGAGCCAGGATTCAACTGAAGAAGTCTACAAATATGTAGTTTTTTTTTTCTTATTCCTTTTTTCTTTTCTTTTCTTTTCTTTTCCTCCCATTTTCACTTCCTAGAAGAGCCTGATTCTTACCTTCTTCTACGGATAAATCTCTTTTTTGTTTGTGGGACTAATATAGAACCTTTGCAGCAATTGTGCTATGTTGAATAATTTTGCCCTAATTCTCTGAGTGTTTTGCATGCTTGCTTGTAATTATATATATTTACAGGTATAAGAATGCATTGGGAGGCGCATGGGTTATTATGGTACTGTTTTCATTCTATTTATCAACAGAAGTTCTTCGAGTTTCAAGTAGTACATGGTTAAGCTTTTGGACTTATCAAAGCACTTCAGAAGGCTATAGGCCAGGATACTACATTTTCATATATGCACTTCTATCACTTGGCCAGGTATGTCTGCTGTTAGTTGATGTCGGCTCCATTTGCTACTGTCGCAACTGCCAACTTTTCGACATGGATGATCAGTTATTCAAAGAATTTGGAATGTTATTATGTTGTAAAAAAATTTATGTGAAAAAATTCCATGAAAATTATTGTTCAAACCTTGTATTTTGGACTAGCATGTCATTTTGTGAGATTTTTGCCAAAAAAATTAATTTCTTGGTTTTCTTCTTCCATTTACAATATCTATAGAAAACAGAATAATACATGTTGAAGCAAAGAAAAAATAAAAGGGAGGAAAAAATTTTAAAGGCTTACTTCATATTTCTGGTTCAGGTGACAGTGACATTGGCAAAATCTTATTGGTTGATCAGTTCAAGTCTTCGTGCAGCCAAAAGATTGCATGATGCCATGCTGGATTCAATCCTACAAGCTCCTATGCTATTCTTCCACACTAATCCAGCAGGAAGGATAATCAATAGGTTTGCAAAGGATCTAGGTGAAATAGATCGCAGTGTTGCCATTTGTGCTAATATGTTTCTCAACCAAGTTTGGCAGCTTCTTTCAACATTTATGCTGATTGGCATAGTTAGCACAATATCCCTGTGGGCCATAATGCCACTTCTCATCTTGTTTTATGCGGCCTATCTATACTACCAGGTATAGTGAGGAATGCCATGTTTTTTGTGGATCAGAATTGGTATTGGCATTTTATAATGTTTTCATCATTTAGTCTATTTGCTTTTGCTCTTTCACATGCCATAAGTTCTCACTTGGTGAAGCCTTGGTGTTTTGCTTGAGAATACACACAAACATATGTGTTCTAAATTTTTAATATGGATTACTATATAGATGATATTCTCAATCCATTCAGTGGATTTTGACATTGTCCTTCTGAGAGAATTTGAATGATGGTGATTGACCACTGCAAGGTCAAATCTTGACAATATGGAAACCAATATGCAGAATGTTGTCTCTGTTGTAGGCTTTAGTTTTTCTCCTTTTAGTTTACACATTTTTGTTCACAAAATTGATAACCCAGCATCGGGGAGAGAGAGCATAGTTCCCTTCATCTACCTTTTTTTTTTTAATATGCAATCAATTTCTGCAAGCATCTACTTCCATTAACATGGAATTGTCTAATGTTTTTATGCCTATTATCTCATCTTGCCACTGAGTCTTTTTTTACATAAAAGCTTTAACAATTGTGATCATATGTGTTGCACAGACTACGTCTCGTGAAGTAAAGCGTCTTGATTCCATCACCAGATCTCCAGTTTATGCACAATTTGGAGAAGCATTAAATGGTTTATCAAGTATTCGTGCATACAAAGCCTATGATCGGATGGCCAACATCAGTGGGAAGTCTATGGACAATAACATCAGATTCACCCTTGTGAATACTAGTTCAATTCGTTGGCTGACCATAAGATTGGAATCATTAGGAGGGATCATGATTTGGTTGACCGCATCATTTGCAGTATTGCAGAATAGCAGAGCAGAGAACCAGGTGGCATTTGCATCTACAATGGGTCTACTTCTCACTTATACTCTAAATATTACTAATCTATTGAGTGGTGTTCTTAGACAAGCAAGTAGAGCAGAAAATAGTTTTAATTCTGTTGAGCGTGCTGGCACATATATAGATTTGCCTTCTGAAGCTCCAGCTATCATCGAGAGCAATCGCCCTCCCCCAGCATGGCCTTCTTCAGGATCAATTAAGTTTAGGGATGTTGTCTTACGTTATAGACCTGAACTTCCTCCAGTATTGCATGGATTATCTTTCTCAGTTTCACCAAGTGAGAAGCTAGGAATAGTTGGGCGAACTGGAGCAGGAAAATCTAGCTTGCTTAATGCATTGTTCCGGATTGTTGAATTGGAAAGAGGAGAAGTTATCATTGATGGCTGTGACGTTTGTAAGTTTGGATTGACAGATTTGAGAAAAGCTGTTAGTATCATACCCCAATCACCTGTTCTTTTCTCAGGTACACGCTTTTAAAAACTAAAAACTAGATTTTGTTGATTTAAGCTACATTGCTTTTCATATTTATAGCAAGGACTTTATTCTCTTTCTTCTGTTCCACTATTGTTTTCCACCTGAAAACTTGTTTGTGTGATAAACTTAACAATTGATCTAGAAATTCTGGGCAAGTTGAAATTAATTGCCCCAAAACCTTCCTAGTTAATTTTATTCTAATTCTTTATTATGTCTTAAATTTTTATTTAGAAATTTTTGTTTGATGTTTGAGTCGTCAAGTCAAGAAATAATTTGAAAGTCCAGTTTTTTAATTCACTCTACCATTTCTGTTTTATTTGCATGTGGACTAGCACTTCCTGCAGCCCACTATGAGGGAAATCTTCTGTGTTTCTTTTTTTGGGGTTAATTATAATGATACCAATGATTCTAATTGTTCTTTTTATAGGAACTGTGCGGTTTAATCTTGATCCATTTAGCGAACACAATGACACGGATCTTTGGGAGGCTCTAGAGAGGGCACATCTAAAGGAAGTTATCAGGAAGAATTCTTTTGGTCTAGATGCTGAGGTATGAACCTCAATTATTTGTTATTTAGCTACCTTATTCAAGTGGAAATTCCTTGATCTATTGACATGTGGCTTAAGCACACATATAAATGCATTCCAGAACCAAACATCAAACTTGCAGAGAAAATAGTGGGAAAATACGCTGTGGACTAGTATATTTATTTTTCTGTAGGATTTTCAAACAGGAAAACCAGTTTCATATCCATTATTCAAAACAAAAGAAACATAGCGAGTACCAACTAATACATGATTCTTGTATAAAGGTTTCTGAGGGAGGGGAGAATTTCAGTGTTGGACAGAGGCAACTATTAAGTCTTGCTCGAGCATTGCTACGAAGATCTAAGATTCTTGTTCTTGATGAAGCAACTGCTGCTGTTGATGTCAGAACTGATGCTGTTATTCAGAAAACCATTCGAGAAGAATTTAAGTATTGCACAATGCTTGTTATTGCTCACCGACTAAATACCATCATTGATTGTGACCGAATTCTCGTTCTTGATGCTGGTCTGGTAAGTCTCAAATCATTTGTTTGTCTTGGAAATGTTGTGTCTTGCTTTCTGTAACCAATATTCTTGAACATTGACAATCCTGAAACTTCAATATTCAAAAAGTAGGAACAAAAATCATTTACTACTTCTGCTCACTTTAACCTTATTCAAAAGTTGTTAAGATTCCAATATTGCTTGTAGAACGATCCTTTTTTTGCTCATATATTAAGAAGTTTTTACCTTAACTTTCAGGTTTTAGAACATGCAACTCCAGAGGAGCTGCTATCAAATGAAGAAAGCGCATTCTCTAGAATGGTTCAAAGTACAGGACCTGCAAATGCTCAGTACTTACGCAGCTTAGTATTTCAGGGAAAAGAAAACAAATCTGGTCGAGAAGAAGCCAACAGGCACGCTGGCCAGAGGAGATGGATAGCCTCTTCAAGATGGGCTGCTGCTGCCCAGTTTGCTCTTGCTGTTAGCGTCTCTTCTTCACAAAATGATCTTCAAAAATTAGTTATTGGAAATGACAACAATATACTCAACAAAACAAAAGATGCAGTGGTAAGATTGAAGGATGTCCTAGAGGGAAAACACGATGAAGAAATAAATGTTACGTTAGAACAATATGATGTTCCCAGAGATCGATGGTGGTTCTCTTTCTACAGAATTGTTGAAGGTAAACATAATGTGCACTGCATGTGGAAGTAACCTCATGCATATTTTGATCCATCCTTGGCTGTTTGAGTGTTGTTTGTGCTTGAAGTTGTTTTGAAAACTTGTTTCATCACAACACTACAAAAGGGTACATGTTCTGAAAAATTTCAATGATTTTGCACTCTTCCTGACCCAAATCTCTGGTTTCATGTTTCAGGTCTTGGTATGATGAGCAGATCAGCTTACAATAGGCTTCAACAATTAGAATTTGACTATGAAAACGAATCCCTTCACTGGGACAATATGGAAAGTTAGGGAAACATGGAAAGCACTGATAATTCAATGTTGTAAAACGTATAAAGTTGATCTATGCGTAAGTTTTCACTGAAATCAGAAAAGAGTGTAAATAGCTGGAAATTGCAAGTAATCATTTGTACATAGCAATAATATTATGGAAGTTGTGAAACTAACAGACCGTTTGGTACAAGGGATTGGATTGTTAAGTTAAAGTATTAGTAAATAACATCTTATTTAATACAAAATTTTAACTTAGACTTACTAATTCTAATGACTTACTAAACCCATAAGATCAGTCTTAACTAATACCTATGCCCCCCTATTTTTACTAATCCCATTTATGTGGAATTACTAATCTCATTCTCCATAAAATTTCTATACCTAAAATAACATTGCTCTTTATTTTTTTTATCTCAAAAATAGCCTCTATTTTATATTTTATTTCTACGTAATCTTTCTCCTCCATCAACTAAAATGCAATCATTCATTGTTTTTTTTTTTTTTTGCTCTTTATTTTTATTTTTTTATTTATTTATTATTTTTTCCATGAAAAAGAAAAGCGTCATTTTCTTTCTTATGGAAGACAGAAAAAAAAATTAGGAAAACGTGATTATATATATAGAAGTTTTAAAGGGTATTTAAGTAATTGAAATATTTTTTTAATTAATCCTATTTAGTAGTCTATGTTACCAAACAAGAAATTGTAAAAGTAGGATTATTTAATCCCATAAATTAATATTTATTTACTAAATAAGGTTTAGTCTTATTTATTTTATAGCTTAACTAATCATATCATTGTAACTAATCTTATAGCTTATGAATTCGCCTACCAAATGAACTGTTAGTTTAGGAATATAGCTTCAACTTGTATAGGAAATAAATGATGAGATATCATTCTAATGAGCCAATTTAATCAACAAGATTAGCTGAATAAGATCTTGTTCATGTATGTCTTGACTTTATTGCAAATATACCCCTGATATTTACTCAAAATAGCGCATTACACTTTTTCATTTTTAAAAGAGCAAAAATGACCCTAATATTACAAAACGGACCGTGCCCCCCTTCTCTATTTTAACTCTCTCTCTCTCTCTCTCTTCCAGGTGGCTCTCTACACTTTTCTTCTTTTTCTTTTTTATTTTTAAGTTTTCTCTATTTTTCCTTCATCTTTGTCCTCTCTTTATTTTTTTTAATTTATATTTTATATTTACCCACAAAACATTTTTGTATGTATATATAAATTTGACTTTTTCTATTTATTTTTTATTTATAAATTTATATAATGATAGTTATAATTATTAATAAAATTTAATTATATTATTAGAATATAGGATAAAAATTTAAAAATAAATAATTAGGATATTAAATAAGTACATCCTAAAAATTTTCTAAAAAACATAATGACGTGTAAATAAATAAATGAGATAACTAGTTTTATTTTAAAAATTAATTGAAACATGATAAAAAAATTTCTAAACAACTTTTGAAAATCAATGTTAATATATATATATATATATATATATATATATATATATATATATATATATATATATATATATATATATATATATATATATATATATATATATATATATATATATATATCTGTGTGTGTGTTTGTAGAGAGTCATATGGAAGAGAGAGAGAGTTAATAGAGAGAATGGTCGCGCTAATATATTTTTATAAAGCTAGAATCATTTTTGCGCCTTAAAAAATAAAAAGAGGCAAAGTGGTATTTTAAGAAAATATCAAGAGTATATTTACACATTATTCCTATTTGAATTCACTACTTTTTATATTATATAAGACAAACATTTGATCACTAGACTGAATGGATTAAACTATAACATTTTACAAATTTACCATCTTAATTGAAACTTACTTCACACTGTATTTTTTTCATTTCTTTTTTTTTTAGGTGGAGATGAAAATAGTAAAGGCTAAATCTTTAAAGAAAAATAGTCTTAATCAAGGTAGTTTCAGTAAATTTCACTTATGGTCCTCGAACTTTTGTCTTATGAACATTGTGGTTCTCGAACTCAATTTTCTTTCTTAAAAATCATTCAATTTTGATATATATGCACATGAAAGTACTTTTGTCAATTCCCTTAGTTAAAAAAATAAAAGCCACGTCAGCTTATTCCACTATCAAATGATCGTAGCCATCATCTTCCAGCCTTCACTTTCACTGGCACTTATCTCTTTATTCTCTCACTTTCACTTACAGTTATCTCTCTCCTCACACTTCTATTCTAGTTTCACTTTCTTTCTTTAACCTTTACTCGATTTTTACCTAAAAAATTTGGTTTTCCATTGATGAGACAGAGCAATTAATTGGCGAGATATATTGGCGCTACTGTCAATAGTTAGGTTATAGTACAAAACCTCAACTTCTCTATTAAAAGGGGAAAGTAATGAGGGTAACTAAAAAAAAATTATGTTGTTGGACACAGGAAAGAGGGGAGACCAGCAGTGCTTGATAAGGACAAAACATCAAGGTATGGCCAACTTTCTTTGTCTCATTGATTCCATTGAGTGCATTTGTTTATTGTATGTTAGATTAGAATTTTGTATTGTTTAATGAATGCAATTGCTTGGGCGAATGGTTAGGTTGTTGGCTCCAATACTAATATTAGGAAAGAGTATTTAGATTGAATTAGTATTTGAAGTAATAACATAAAGAAAATCACAACATGGCACAAAATTTGAGCACCTCTCTGCATTATAATGAACAATTTTACACAAAGGGATTATGATATTACAATCTGAATGTTTTGTGAACTTCTCTGTCTAACCTTTACACCATTAACTTTATGTATCTTAATTATGGGGTTTGCGACATTGTAATAGATGGCATTTTTAGCCTAAAGGTGCATTATAATGGCATTAAGGGAGATATGGAGTATTTGAATGGAGAGGTGCATTACATATAGAATTATCATCCAGATTTTTTTTTTACACCATTGAGGTTGATAAATTTCTTTCTAAAATTGGAGTGCATTGAAATCTTAGGTATTGGTGGAGGATGCCCAATAAGGAGTATAAGGATGGTCTGAAATTGATTGATGGGAATGCAGATGCATGTGAATCAGCACTGTGTGCATAAGATGCAAGTGAGGTTAATTTTTATGTGGAGCAATTGACTAAATATCAAGTGGCAAAAATTAAAAAAAAAACTATTAAATAAAGGTGTTATTATTAAAGAATTAAATGAGGACCAGGATGCTGAAATTGCTACAATGATTCCCATTGTTCCAATAGCTAAACAATAGGCGTCACGTGCACAAACGAAGTTGTTTCCAGCATTGACAGCAGACCTCAGCGGTGGCATATAAAGTGCTGTTGATATAGCTTTAGAGTTGGTGTATGACTTCATTGCATCCTATGAACATGATGCAAATGTGGATCAGAATAAATATGGATCACAATCAAAGTGAAGTTGGACTAAATACAGATGTCTGTGAAGATAATTTTCCTGCTAGAGATGATCAAGCTTCAAATGATCAAGCTACAAATGATCAGTTAGATAATGATCAGTTAGATCAAAATTCAGATTATACAGCAAGTGAAGTGCTGCATATTGAATCAGAATCTAAAGGTGAAGGCCAGCCAAAGTATCTAGAGTTTACGGCATCCAGAGACATAGAGGATCTCCAATTTCAATTGAGTATGGTATTTAAGGATAGGTTTGAGTTGAAGGAAGCAATAAGGAATCATGGAACAAAAAATAGATTGTAGATTTGGTTTCCTAAGAATGATAAGACTAGAGTTGAGGCTAAATGCAAAAATCAAAATTGTAATTGGAGAATTTATGCATCACCAGCTATGAGTAAAGAACCTAGTGACACTACATTTCAAATTAAGGTTGCACACTTGACACACACATGTGGCTGTGTGTACTGTAACTTTCACATGACTACTAAGTGGTTAGCATCTCATTATATAGATGAGATAAGAAATAACCCTAATTGGCTTTTGACAGCTTTTATGGTAAGGATTCAAAAGGACACAAGATTTTCAATAAGGATGATGAAGGCTTAGAGGGCTAGGAATATTGCATTGTAAAAAAATTAATGATGATGAGGCAGAGCAGCATGCAAAATTGCATGATTATAAGCTTGAAATCCTTAGATCTAAACCAGGATCAACTATTAGGTTTAAAGAAGAAAAAAGAGTGTTTGATGGCATGTACATATACTTATCATCACTGAAAGAGTGATTCAAGGAAGCTTGTAGGCCACTTGTTTGTCTTCATGGTTTTTGGCTCAAAGGTATATATGGTGGCCAATTGCTAGCTAAAGTAGGGATTGATTCCAATGACTCCATCTATCCTATAGCACGGGCTCTAGTGATGAAAGAGAACAAGGAATATTGGGAATGGTTTTTAAAGAATCTAAGAGTGAATCTACAAATATGCAACTCACATCTTTGGACATTTATGTCTGATAAACAAAAGGTCAGTTCTTTTTTATGTACAACTCACATTTATGTTTTAATGCATTTGTATTTAGATGAACTAATCTCTGCATACCTTGTGTAAGGGCTGTTAAGTGTTGTAAAAGAGTTGTTCCTTCATGTAGAATATAGGATGTGTGTGAGACACTTGTGAACTAATATGAGGGCATTGTTCAAGGGAAAAGCATAAAAAGATCTATTATAAAACTGTGCAAAGGCCAATTACATAAGCTGGTTAGAAGAATGTTTGAATAAGGTAGAGAAGAAGTCAACAGAATGCAGAGAATGGCTAAAGGAAAGGTCATGTGAAAATTGGTGCAGGGCATTATTCAAGATTACAACTAACTGTGACATTCTACTAAACAATTTATGTGAATGTTTTAACAGGTATATACTAGAAGCTAAAACAAAGCCAATCATAACTCTGCTGGAGATGATAAGAAACCAATTGATGAGAAGGATTGCTAAAACAAGAAATAATATGAGAAGCTACAACAAGTAAGGACAGTTTTATGTCTAAAATACAAAAGAAATTGAACAAAATCAAAGAGACCTCCAGAGACTATTTCCCAACATTTGCTGGCTCGCTAAGAGTTCAAGTTCAAAGTAAAGGTCACCAATTTATGGTTGATCTATCTATAAATTCTTGCACTTATAGAAGATTGGATCTGACAGGCATCCCTTATCATCATGGGGTAGTAGTAATATTTGGGAGCAATGAGATGCCTGAGAGATATGTTGATCCTCTGTATTATGTCCAAACTGCTTTAAGTGTTTATAGTCACAATAGAACTAATAAATGGGAAGTCAATATAGCCAAAATCAAATGAAAGATATGTGATAACTCCTCCACCAATTGTCTTAAAGAAGAGAGGGAGAAGGCCAATTGCTAGGAGAAAAGAAGCTACGGAATTGGAGGCAGCAGTAGCAAATCAGCAGCAGAGGAGAAGGGAACCAAAGGTGGTGTAAATTTCAAAAGAAGAAGGGACTACATATAGGATGAAAAGAAAGGGGGTTATAAGGATAAGATGTAGTTTTTGTAAGGGAGTAAGGCACAACAAGAAATAACACAGTAAGGGGAATGCATCACAAGCCCAAGTATAAAAGGGGTTTAAAATGTCATTTGGATCTATATTGGTGATTGCTTATGAGCTGGTTATAACAGTTATATTTTTTTTTTTTTTTTGTTATGCCTTTTAATGTGCAGGATGGAACACATGCTAGGAAAAGTAAAAAAAGTATCTTCTCATTAAGATCTAGAAGGACTATAGTGAATTTTAACAAAATTGGAACAGAGATACTCACTTATTAATTCATTTATGTTTTTGGTATAGATGTAAAATTGGTTTACTGCATTACATGTATTAATCATGTTTAATATCAAAGGCCTTTAAATAATGAGATACTCACACATGAAGAGCCAACTGTAACTCATCCAAGAATGGACTCAGCACATGTGACTTCTCAGGATGGAGCCATTAATGTAATTCATTTCTTCCTAAATGTGATTTGTTGGTTATGATTCGTATGTGGAATTTATTTCTTATAATGAAAAGTTTATTTGTTTGCTAGCATGGAAGGTCAGTTGATATGAATAATAATCAAGGAAGCATGCTAACCCAACTAAATTAGGATACTCAAATTCCAAGCCAACCTGAGTCAAGTAGATTTGGCAATGCATACTATAGATCACCAAGAGCAAAGAAAAGTGGAGCAAGCTGAGGTGCTAGAAAGTGTCTTATTAATAGCAGAGTCATTGTTTTTTGTTGTGCGAGATGCAAGGCATTAAGTACTATTTTTTGCTGCACATTAGATTGTCAAGCTAAATTTATTTTTTGTGAAATTTGAATATATATTGGTGCACAATTCTAATGCATATATAGGTGCTCTAACTGGACTACCTTTGTGCAAGTTGGTTTCATTTGCTATCTAGTAGTTGCAAAATAGTTTAGTGATTAAAATAGGTTTGTGCATGTTATTTGGTATTTGAAATGGATATTTATTAGGTATTAATGAATCTGGTGTGCATGTTACTTTCACTTGAGTTGCTTTCAATGAAATGGTTTGTCTTTATCACAGAAGTTACTTAAATAGATGGTTGTTCAAGGTTATGCAGGTCAAGGTCATGAGAGCAATGGTACATAATATGTTATTTTTTTGCATATACAAATGATCAAGTTGGTTTCATATCAAATATGCAAGTTCATAGTGTTGTAACATTGCTAAGTTAGTGTACACTGCATCATAGTTGCATTCTGGCAGTAATGTCAAGTCATGCAAGTTGGTGGGGGCTATATTTGTTAGAATTACCAAATGTAATTCCTGTTACAATTAAGTAATTCACCAAGTTTGGTTTTTCAATTAATGGAATATCAAACACACAATTACTATCATAAACTCATTAGCCTCAATTGGTCCCAAGAAAAAAAGCAAATACATTACATAGTTGCTGTTACAAACCACAAAATTCAAGACTTCATATCATTTCATAACTACTAACTAAAACATATATAGGGCACCTTACATGTACTAAGTATAAAAAGTACCGACACATACATTACCCTACTAAGCCTCAACCCACATTCATTTTAAACCAAATTCCCCCAAACATCCAGAATTTTTAATCTTTCTTCATACCAATCAAACAAGGACTCCAATAGGGAGTACAACAATACTTCACACTAACACTTTCCCCAATGACATTACCCTCTACCTTTTTAACAATTCATGCTTCTCATTCTCCAATCTCTCTGCTTTCTTTAATAGACTGTTGATCACATTCACAGCCCACTCTAGAAATTCAAGATTCACCTATACAAAAAAGGGACATTTGCCCTTTGGAGTCTACAAAAAATAAATTTCAAAGAAAAAAAAAATTAAACTAGCCAAGTTCAACTATCAAGCAAAAATACAATATACATCAAAATAAACAAATATAAATTGCTCACCCCATAATTTCGACAGCTAAAAAAGGGCTTCTCTGGATTACCTCTGTCCAAGAGTTTCTTAGATGAGCTTTTTCACCACATTCACATATAGGTTGCCCAAAAGCAGTTAAGTAGGTGGCAACAATATTAGGATCCTGAAAATCCATCTTCTTACCTTCCTCAAACACTGAGTTAACAAAGGTAAAATTGATTTTTTTTTTTCAATTTCGCATTGTTATTTCTTTCACACGCAGAAAAGGGCTAGGGATTTTATAGAAAGGAAAGAGCAAATATTTGTAAAACCATCGCGCAATAGAGACAGAAGAAGATGCTTAGGTGGCATTGTTTATTTTAAATTTGTTGACGTGGCTTTGACACTGTAAGTATCCGTTAGTTTTAACTGAGATAATTAACAAAAGTACTTTCATGTGCATGTATATCAAAATTGAATGATTTTAAGAAAGAAAATTGAATTTGAAGACCATAATATTCATTACGCAAAAATTCGAGAACCATAAGTAAAATTTACTCAAGTAGTTTAATTACTATGATAAGTTTTACTTGCTTAATTAGGGTTGAGTAAAGCAAACAACATTTTGTCACCTCTAAGCCTGATGTACAGAACAACAATAGCAACAAGATGAAGGATTTTGACTTTTTTTTTTTCTTGTTCATCAAATAGAATTCACTTAAATTTAAATTTTAAATAAGAAAAGGCTACTCCATAAAATTCTGAAAATTTTAATTATTTATTGAATTTTTAATTTTGAAATAGTTATTAAATAAAATAAATATTTTACATATTTATTATTTCCAGTGTAAAAACAATATTTTACATATTTATGAATTATTAAAATATAAGCAACCAATTTTTTGTTTTGGACTAAAACTGAAATTAGATAACTAAAAAAAGTTATCAATAAATTTAGAGTTTGCAATAACCAAAAAAAAAAAACTATTGGTAAGACTATTTTTATGTACTAGTTTTTGGAACACATGTTTTGCAAGTGGTATTTTTTTTTTTAATTCATAGATATTTTATATTATAATAAATATATATATTATTTAAAAAAAAGAAGTGTATATATATATATATATATATATATATATATATATATATATATATATATATATATATATATATATATATATATATATATATATATATATATATATATATATATATTAGCCTATTAATATCAAATTATTAAAAACATATATTTTTCTAATTAAAAAATATATATATTTTTCTAACGAAAACTTTATTTTGAAAATAAATTAAAAAATAAAAAAAAAAGATGCACTAAAATTATATGCCAATATTTTTTTAAATAGGTAAAACTGTAAAAGAAGATTTAAAATTTTAAAAATATATCTCATAATATTTTTTAACCATCGTAATATCAAAAACTAAAATTACAAAATTATTATTAAACTTAATGTTTCATGTATTAAACTGTAAGATTAAATGATTAATTATATTTACTATTAATACTCATACAATAAACAGAATTTGTATATATAATATATATTTATATAAATTTAATTAGAGAAAAATATAAAAAAAAAAAATTGCCTTACTAAAGAGAAGTCACTCTCCTTTTTGTATTCTTTTTTATTGTGAAATTATACTAAAGAAAAGTCACTCTCATTTTTCTTTCTTTTACTCAATTTTCACATGAAAGATTGATTGGAGTAAACAATGGCCAAATTAGCATATAGTTTTCCTCTTATTGATTCAAATTAGATAAAAAAAAAAATCAAGTAATGAATTTTATGTTTTTTAAGATTTCTATGCAAATCTTGAAGAATATCAAGAAATCAATTCAAAAGGAATTCTTATTTTTATTTAATTAATTAATATTAATATAATAGTAACAATAATAAAAATATAAAATCTCAATTGCAAGTAATTAACTTTTAATTTTACAAATAATATAACGAACATAGTTATATATAAATCACGATATTATTTTTAAGTGATGATCAATTAAAAATTAAAAAATAAGACTAAAATTGAATACTACCATTTCTAATTCTTGAACAATTATAGATTTTTTTTAACAGGCAAAAACAAATAATAGGCAGTAAACAAACTGTATAAATACTAGGCGCAGTGCACAAAGCATTCTTCATTAGAATAATGAAGAATTAATTTGTACAATAAATTACATAAAACAATTAAAAAAAAATGGTTGAACATTTTTCTTTCAGAAGATATAAACCATCGTCTTGAATAGCACAATTATACAGATTACACAGCATTTTCACTTGATATCATATGCCCAAATAATCCATGGTTAGTGTCATTTAAATAAACATAACACCAAGCTATAATGGAAACATTATATCATATGATTGCCATGATATTTAATTTCCTATTTTCACTTTTCGAAGAGTTTGATCATAACTTTCAGCATCACAAATAATATTTATCTTATGGCTTGCATTATTTGTGGGAATAAAAATTTATAATTTGATCCATAAAATAAGACTCATCAGATAAAAAAATTGGCGATGATAAAAATAGCAATAACAATAATAATATAAATTATTGATAATGATAGAAATTTTATTGCAAATTAAGGTAATGTTTGATGATTTATCAAACAATGCTGATTAAAATCCTTAAATAATAATTTAAGAGAGTTTAAATCAACTAATGAGATATTATTTTAATTTAAACAGAGGTTTTGAGTTCAAATCTTGATATGCGGCTATTTTAAAATTCTTGAAGGAGAGTTTTGCCATTTTTATAGTGTCATCCGGCTCAAATTCGAATTAATCGGAGCTATTAAATAAAAAAAATCTTTAAATAAAGAAATGGTCCAAGTTGTTTTTTAATCAGTTTTCTTGTTATGATTGTTAATTGCTTCGATGGTGAGAATATCACTTATATGGTTTCAAGAGGCCAATGAAATTTACACTTGGAGGGTAATTAATTAGTTTGCAAAAAAAAAAAACTGAACATTATTAGAAATACAATTGAAACGTTAATTTCTAACTAATTTTTAATAATCCAAACAAACAGAAAATACCACAATTTAATATACAATCAATATAGTAAGAGTAATATACATATAATAATATAATAAGAGTAACATGATTAGAACTTTGAATTGGATTATGTTAACTCGAATTGTTATACTTGTATAAATTTCGACTCAGCTAAGTTTAATCAATAATTTTGTATATGAAAAATCCGGATTGAAATAAGTTTAATTCGAATAATTATATTTTTCATATAAAATTGTATTAATAATTTTGAAACACTTATTTTACATTTTCATTCTAATTATATTATAATAAAAATAAATTTTAATAATAATAATAATAATTTATAACTTTCATGTCTCTGTGTGTATTTATACATTTAAAAAAAAAACATACATGTTTATTTCATATACAGTGTGCGCATCTTCTATATATGAAGAACGACTAACAGAGAGTGAGCTAATACTTTAATCTCTCACGTTAATAGTATAGTGTGTGTGGGAAAATATAATGAATTAGTGATTTTGAAATATATACTTGTTCATTAATTATCCCTGTGTATATTTTTATACATTTTAAATAATAATAATAATAAAAGTATACATTTACTATTTTCTATTACTTTCATTATTCATTCTTATATTAATGCACGTGTTTATTTAAGAAGAAATTGAATTCTTGTATTATATGATAATATTTATCAAATTAAATTTAATAAATAAAAAATAAATTATAAAGAAAATCCATCTAAATAGTCTATCCCGAAATTAACCAAACTCTAAAGGCAGTCTCCTCAAGATTGATGAGTGTTGGAAAACTATAAGAACAGCATAGCAATTACCTATTGGACAAACAACAAACTAAATATTCTTTTCTTTTTATTTTTATTTTTATTCTTTAAGAAAGAACAAAATAAATTTCCCTAATCATACTCCTATATACTATCTTCAATATCATCAAATTTTAGATATGCACACTACCAATGAGCCTTTGGTTAATTCATTGGTGCAAAGATTTTAAAGTGATCTTTTGATTAGTTGACTGGTATAGTGATATTGAAGTCGTCTTTAAGAGTAATATTAAGTTATGTTTATTTGAGAAAATGGAAAAATGAAAGGATATTAATTTTATAAATAATACTCCTCCGTCCCACAAAATAGTTCACTATTACTTTTTTAACTGTTACACAAAAATAGTCTATTTTCCCTTTTTAAAATGTGTTAAATTATTTGATTCCTATGATTTCCTTATTTATTTTCTTATCATCAACTACGTAAAATACTAAATCAACATTAATGTTTATTTAGTGGAGTGCTAATATATTGAATATTCAAAGAGTCTAAAAATATCCATTATTATCATCTTCTCACACCATGAGTAAGAAAGTAGAAAACCGTTCATTTTTTTTTTTTCCTTTTTCTAAAAATACTTCATTAATTGTTTTCAAATTTATTAAAGAGTGATCAATTCTAAGAAAATACGTTGCTAATATTTATAATCATCTATTTAATGATAATATAATGATATATTGATAAAATACATATAAAATCAACTAATTTAACTGTATAAACAATATTTTCTTAATCTGTTTAAAAAAAAAGTGAACTATTTTTGTGAGATGAAAAGAGTATTATCTAGATACAAAATAAGAAAGAAATATATTTAAACAATAGTTTTAAAAAAATTCAAATCCTTTTACCTTTTCGTCCACTCAAAGAAATATAGCATTAAATTCATCATCTTGTCTTTTGATTAGCTCACTAGTGCAGTGGCATTAAGAGTCTTTCCGAGTTTAAAACTCTAGTTGAAAGCCAGTTTACCAAAAATAAAAACTACTAATTTCAGTGGTATTAGCGGATACCAAAAATGAAAACTGCACCGTTCAAATTCTGAGGTAGTAGATGGTAACTACTGGGAAATCAATGGAGAGGGAATTTTATAATCAAGATTAATGCAGAAAAAAGATACATTTGAATCGGTTTGATGGTAGTCTGCGTCCAATGAGTAAAGACTTCATTACATTGAAGTTACATCAACTCCACTCTGTCCGGTATAATTGACAACACAACAATATCAGCTACTATAAACAAAATTTAAAAATGTTATCACAATTTGATTTGACCTCCACCTTCGAATGTCACAAAGAACTTGCACCAGGGCCTATAATGACTCCTCATAATGCAACTAGTTCTCCATTTTCGACCCGCAATTCTAATAAATTTAGCTCATTGAGCTTTCTGATGCATCACAATCAACTGCTGGTCCGCCGTGGCTGTGAACAGCCTCAAAAGACTGAGCATAGGCACTTGAAAATCCCATTAATGCCTGGAATACATTAGGGAGGCCAGTTTTCAGGTTGTTTAGAGTCATAACTCTGGTAACTTGAATTGAGTTCAAATATTTAGTCTTCTCAGTGTCCACCCGTTTCTTCAAGGCTTCAGTTTTGGCACGTTTAATTGACAAGGGATGTTTAGGGCTCAAATCAGATTGTGTGTCTTCGGCGGCAAAGCTCCAATCAACTTTTTTCTCCATTTCAGCAATCGACAATAACTCCTTCTGCAATCTTTTCTCAAGTTTGTCAGATTTTTTCTGAAGGTTGAGTTCCTCTCCCTGTTGCAGCATTATCGCTTGGATGGCAGACAAAAAGCTTTTAATGGCCTCTGAGGCTATCTGTACAAAGAATTCACAAATCAGGAAAGGTAGTACTAGTAATTGTAGTATGCAAGTGGAAATGTAAACTACAATATACTAGAAGCGTTATTGGAGTCATTCCCATGATATAGTTCATAATCAGAAGAGACCAACAAAATATTCCATTCAGATGAGAGTTGTGACACATGGTGCATATTGAACTAAGAAGTTGCTCAGGAAAACATGCTTGTGTGACCATGACACAAGCTGTTATATTCAACCATATAAGGAGTAAATTAGATGGGAAAATTAAATCTATCACCTAACTTTGTAACTTACTGTCTGGAATATCCTTGAAGTGGAATCACATCTAAAAATCCTGATATGATGATTTAAGACTGACCCCAAGAAAACAAGACATTATATTCTCAATACATATGCCAAGCTAAAAAGGTTAAAACACAGTGACAGAAGTCAACTAGGAAAGGGTTATTAATCATCCACATTAAACTTCTAGCAATATACAAAGCTCCTCAACACTGAAATCAATCTGCTGCTTTTACATATAAGTCAGCAGTTTAGCACGGAGGCAGCATCATAATAATGATAATAATAAATTAAACCATCACAATCATATTGAAACTCGAAATTTCCTGTGTTCTATACACAATTTATAAGAAACATGATATTCAATCAAACACTAGCACAATCAAAGGATGCATTTTCATAATACATCACCACCCCATTATGATGGCTCAAGAAACTGTAACCAGCTCTACTGGACAGTATCCACAACTAAAAGAACATTTGGAAGGAAACTGGCTCAAAATAAAGCCTTTTTTTTATTATTTTGAAACTATTGAAATACCACAGGAGATTGCTTTTCATTTGCAAAGCACAACTTTTCACAACCAAAACACATAAATCCCAAGGTAATGTAACTGCGACCAGTCGACTCAAAACATGGAAACTGACCACAAGAGGAACATGTAAAAATATATGTTAGTTTTAGTTTCATGATATGCAAAAATAAACAGGTCCTAGGTAAAATAGTAATGATTATGATGATACCTTATCAGGTAATCTATCAAAGACAAGCTGCCACTTTTCGCAGAGACTACGAACAGCAGACAAGTAACTACTATGCTGATTGTCGTCTACAGGGAAGTTAGCGAGCTGACTCCACCTATAGAGAGTTCTTACATACTCCTGTTGGTACTTAACAAGTTTGCAGAAGCTGATGTACCAGGAGGTGACCTCAGTTTCAAGCTGAGCTGTGGCCTGGCGATGATAGTCAGTAGTCATGTCTGCACTTTGATTATCGGTGAGATGATTCAACTGCCGAGAAATATGGTTCTGAACTTGATGGCACTCATACATAGTTCTCCACATATTTTTCAGACTGTAAAAGCAATCAAGCAAATGTTAGTGGACAATTAATATCAATTTGACCTACATTGTCAAATTAGGACAAGTAAGATCAATTTGACACATACATCTAAAGGAAACCTGCAGCCTGCTTAGTATTTCACTCGAAGATAAGTTTCATAGTTCAGATGAAATAAACAAAATATTTCTTTTTGAGGTGACTATGGAATAACAGTTCTCCTCTAAATTGTGCAATCTTTAAGGCATTTCTAAAATTCTTTAACCTTTTTCTAAAGGTTAGTGGCATTCACTGTTCACCAAACCAGCTGCTTGTTGGGAAATAAATCCACATCGAATAATAGCAAAATATATAACAGACTTATAAGTGAATGGGTGTTGAACCTAGCACACCAATTGGTTTTATGTTCTAATACTTGCCCACTTATAAACCCATGTATGTACAGGCTCATGGACTTTAATATTGTATCGGAGCTTTATGCGTAAACAGATTAGATCTTATCACCCACGTTCAAGCCCTGTTGTTTGATTGATGATGATGCCAATCCGAACCGAAACTAAAAAAGATATGCCAACCGGTCCATTTGTGAGCAAGTGTCAACCAGCATATTGATATTAACCACAGGCTAAGCCTAGTCACACTTAAGGGGGTGTGTAAGGAAATGAATCTCACATTGAATCATAAAAAAATATATAAAGGACTTATAAATGAGTACATAGTCACTATGTCAATACATGAACTGGTTACATGAAGTAATCATGCATTCAGCCATAAGATGGTCAAAAAAGAAAAAGGAAATGGGGAAAGTTAATTATTCTAAACAAAAAATGTATGGGTGGGTGCTATATTCTTAGCAGTAGAAGTCATTGACATTTTCGCTAGAGGCCTAAGGTCAAATCCCGCTCACATCCAAAATGGGCACACCAGCAGAGTTGTCCAGTTAATACAAACAAGTCATTTGACCAAAAAGAATTATGCCATTGCAGTCAGAATACAAGACGATTACAGCAATCATTTAGCAATGACCTCAGAGTTTATAAACAGGTTATGTGAAGAACTCAAATGTGAAAACTTCTCAAATTAACTGAAAAACAATCTTGCTTCTCCTACACTATTGATATGTCAAACAAAAACAAGAGCATATGATAGGTGTCTAAAGCAATTTATTTACCCAGAAGTTAATGTGACAAGTTGAGGGTACAGTTCTGCATCAATGAGTTCCAATATGGACGAACAAGTATTACTTATTGAATGCTGCAGACGTCTGATATCCATCTCCAAATCCTCCACACAAGATCGAGTTTTATCAATCTTGGATAAGTCATGGTTTTCTTGTTCTTGTTTCAGCAGTAACATGGACTTTTTCTCATACTCTATTTTGGTCATTTCTTCTTCCTGCATATTATGATCAATTGATAATTAAGCCAACAGAAAACACAAATTAAAAGAAGCAGCATTGCACGCTGAATCCTCACACACAAATAACTGAGGATCAAAAATTGCTGAAACATTGCCACCAAGACAATATTCACTTCGGTTATGGACGTAAAAATGTTGCATTCATGAACTGCAATATTAACCTAGAATAAATTGTAGCAAGTAATTTTAAAAACAAGTCATATATGTATTTGAATTGTTCAAATTCAATTTTTTAATGATATCCTAAGAATGCATAACCATGGAAAGACATTTCAGCTCTGACCAGCAGTCTGATCAGTCATGTACATCATTTTAGTACTGACATAAATATCTCAGTAAATTTTAAAGTCTAAAATAGTCAGTCTAAGAGGTAAAGGACATCAAATATCAGCTATTACAGTTTAAAAGTTGAAGTTTTGTTTATCTCTCAAGCAAATCATTCACCAAAAGGACAAAAGAAAATGTTTTTTGCTCTGGCCAAAAAAGAAAGTGAAAGAATCTGTGCTCTTTTACAGACTTTAATCTCTTGAATAAGATCATTATGTTATTATGACTACTATTTAATACTATGCATGAGAGAGAGAGAGAGAGAGAGAGAGAGATGCAACCATTTAATAAGAATGCAAACATTCCATCTATAAGTCAAATGCCATTCTTACTTTCACCGCCTTGTAAAGTTTCTGCTCTGCAGCATATAGTTTGTCAAGTGTGACGCAATGAGCTTCAGGCTTGCATGGTTCACTGGGATTATAGACCTCAGTAGCATCTCTTGCATACTGAAGTGACTTAGAAGACCAACTCCATGACAGTGCACTAAAGACCTTTGCAGAATTACTCCTCTTCCCTGCAAAAAAAAAAAGTTACAAAAGTTTCCACAGGGAACTTATTAAGCAGCCAGCAGCAATAAAAATATCAAGAAGTTACTTATGATCATGTACTCAGGCACATCCATATATACAGTATCTGGAAGAAATCACTTGCAGCATATGAAGGACCAAAATGAGAAGAAAACAAGATGCTTAAATTGCATAAAAAGAAACAATAGGAAACAGATGTCATCATGCCCCTATCTAATATTAGTTAAACATTCCTGGTCGGAAAAGCTAGCATACGCAAAGGAATGTATCTGCTAGCATACACAAAGGAATGTATCTGATTGCTCAGTGATCCTGAACATTAAGTCCAATGCTACATGAAGAGAGAGATTAAGATGAGTGCCAATTGCCAAATAATTTCATCAACCCTACCTGGCTTACAACATAATGTTCCAACCTCCAAATGCTCTAACTCCTTGTACCTTATACAGATAGCTCACTCCATTCATGAGCAAATTGCATTAAGTTTACTTGCTTATGAAAACATATCCCAATATGTCAATATATATTTATATGGTTATTCTGGTCAACCAACCTTGCGATTAATTCATCTTCCAACATTTCAAGACGAAACACTTAGGATAACAATGGTCACAAACCAAAGAATATTAATATAAAAGGAACCGAAAACTTCTTGGAACTTAGAGAGGATTGATATAGTTAGAATAAGCTTTTGGGGTAACACATATTGAATATAAGTGTAGTAAGACTAAAGTCAGGCAATGTACAACCTTAAGGTAAGACCAAGGAGGATGGACATTGATACCCAAACAAAAGCTCTAGGTAGAATTTTGAATGTTCAAGTGAAATCCATGATCAACAATTGTTCTCAATAGAAAGGCCATCTTTTATCATGTATGATAGAGCTAGGTGGCTATCCTGTAGATAAGAGGTAAAATAAGCTTTACCTTATGAAGCATCATGATGTCAACAAAGCAAATACATGCTCCAAACAAGTAACTCTGCCATCTTTTGCCCACTGGTAACTATTACTCCTAAACACAAATTGTCCCAGTAATGGTGGAACAAACCTATTCAAAATATTTGTTCTAGAAAAGAATATCCCTTTACAATGATAACCACATAATTAAAGTTCATTCAGATACCTTAAATTACTAAATGAAGTACTCAAATAATACAACAACAAAAACACAACAACACTAATTGCCACTTAATTGTAATGAAGATGTGAATGCTTAAATAATTTCAAATACCATAAAAGATCCACCACAATCTAACTAGAAATATGGATTGAAGAAAGTCCACACCAAAACCTAAATGCTACCGCAATATACAGTGATAGAACCAGGTTGAATTTCTATGAAAGATATGCAAATATAACCACAAATTTCTGCTCGCACAAAAAAACAAAAACCATTGGTAGAGCAATAAAAAAAAATTTATCATGTTAAACAACAAAACTTCTCGGCTAAAAGTTTTTCACACGCACACACACTCGTATGGATGCATACAAAGATCATCAAAATTTGTTAAATTAGTGAAAGATGCCAGTACTTTTATTTTCTTTGGAATTCTGAGGTAGATAGGTGTCCCCTCTTGAAATATCCATGAGAACAGCTATTTTCTTTCCACCAGCTGATGCTTTGAGGAAATAATCATCCAACTCCTTAACAATACCCTCCAAGGTCTTCTTGTTTCTCCACTGCACCATAACCATATCTGCAGTATCTTTAGTACAACAGCTCACCATTGATGAATCATCATCAATCAATTTTGAAGGCTGCTGTTGCTGTATCTGCAGAAGTGAATTAGAAACAGCATTCTTAGCATTCTCCTCTTCCCGATCTTCCTCCTCAAATTCTGTCTTAGTCTCCGCCCAATTTTCCTCCTCTCCTACTGATTCTGCCATTTTTTCCTTCCCCCGATGTTGTGGACAAGAAGGCTCAAGATCATCCCAAATATTCCATGAACTGAACATTGGAGGTGGTGGTGGGGTACAACAATCATCCTCATCAATTTTTATGCTTTCTTCTTGAGCAATTTCTTCTTTATGATTATCAATGGACTTTCTTGAATCAGGGCTGAAAGGAGGAGGTGGTGGAGGGGAAGGTGGTAGAGGAAGAGGAGGGGAAGGAGGCAATACATGGCCATAAGAGGTATTTTCAAGCTCTAATGACTCTGATTCAGTGAATTGCCTAAGGGTGACACCAGTATTCTTCAGTGCTCTCAGATAAGTAAATTGGGCATCTGCAAATTCTCCTCGAAACACTACTAATTGTTTCATTAGCCTCTTTCTTTCCTTGCAAATTTGCACCCTCTCTTCCTTGTGAATTCTTGAAGCTACACAACCCATTTCTTCAGTATATTCAAGAGAATTATGTCTGAATTTAACTTAAAGGCATAATAGAGTGAGCAAAGCCCAGATGCAGTCTCAACTCCTTGTACTTCTGTAACAGAAAGATTAACACAATATTAAAAAAGGGTGCATCCATTCAAATTCTTTCCTGATGCATAATTATCTCAATTGACCATACATATCCAGAAGAGGAGAACCCCAAAACTATCCACTTCCATAATTTTCAGTTATCATTGTGGACCCATTCCTTTATTTACTTCAAAGACTTATCAAGAAGGGAAAATAAATCGAGAAAGAATACTGGATTTCAAAGTCTCAACCAAATAAATTATACAAGTAATAATGATTTCTTTAGTAAATTATTCAAGTTAATCCAGTTAATCGATATGCGTAGTCCTTAAATCTCCTATCTATTGTCTAAATGCCTTCCAATTTATTTAAAACCTAAAGAAAGAGAGATTAGCTATAAGCATTAATATCCAATTTCTGATAATGCATTCAAAAAATACATACCCACAAAACTGCCAGCAGCTCTCTCCAAATTGATGCGATGATCTTTACTGATTCAGCCAAAGAACAAAGCTTTCACTCCCAAATCATGACTCTGCAACTCTTAAACTGCATACACTCCAGTTCTTCCTGATTTACAGGCCCCATGGAAAAAGGAAAAGCTCATTAAAATAGTACCCAGCTTCAAAATCTCCATAGCAGACAAACAAACAAAGCTGCAAACCAAACACAAAAAACAATGATAATGTTAAAAAAAAAAAGAATCTCAGAGAAAAAAAAAAAATTTTTTTTTAAGTTTTAAACAACACCAAACAAAATAAAGATTTTATTTAAAGAAACAAAGACAAGAAAAAGAAATAGCACTGACATGGAAACTGGCAATGACAGGCAGACAGAGAAGGAGACCTCAGACCAGTGCTCTTCTTTCTTTTTTTTTTTTTTTTTCCCCTTACTGCTGCAAATATTAAATAAAAGAACTACTGAACTAGTACTAACTACTTTCTTTCTTTCTTTCTTTCTCTCTTCTTTCTTACTAGGAACAGCAACAAGTATCCATTTATTCAAAGAATGATTTGCTTTCGAAAACGTCAAAAAAAAAAAAAAAAACTTATCTTCTCCACATACCTATAAAAAACTGAAGTAGAAAAAAAATAAATAAAGAAATGAAAACTTAAAAAAAAACGCACATACACACACAAAGAAAAAAAGAAACTCACTCTCTCAAATGTATTCTTGCAAGGTATGCTTTTACAAAGGCCTGGAAGAGGGGAGAAAGAATGGAGGGGTCAGCTCGAAACCCGAGAACAAGGGAAGCATCCAAAGCAGAGATATGTGCATTTTAGCAACACCCCATTATTGTACTGTGAATAATGAAGCATTTCTTTTCTTTTCTTTTCTTTTTTAAATATATATATATAGAGAGAGAGAGAGAGAGAGATTTAGAGCTTTTCTTGGAGTATAGACGACAAAGAACACACTAGCTAGCGCAGAGTGGGTCACTGCCATGAATGTTTATTATTATGTGAGTTGTGAATAGGTGAATTTGCCATTGCCATTACCCAAATTGCAAGGCACGGGTGCTTATTCGGACATGTGAAAATTATTGCCGTGAGTTATAATTATTGTTAACCCTTAACATTATTTTTATTAATATATAGTATTGTTTTACATACTATAATAATAATTTCTCTTATATTTACCTTGATAATTTATGATTTATTAATTCAATTGTTTCCTACTAATGTTCAAATAGTTAAAAATTCTAATTTTTAATAATTTTAATTATAATCTTAAACTATCATCCATTATTAAATTTTTTAAGCATTATTTTAATTGTTTCTTTTATTAAATATTTTTTACTAACAATTAAAATTTTAAACACTGAATAATAAATTTTTAATTAATCTTGATCAAGAAATTCAAAATTTATGTAATAGTTCAAGATCAAAATCCAAAAATTACTTAGCATATATATTATTTAGTATTGTTGCACTAATTTTTAATCAAGTTTAATTTGTGCTTTTTTTTTTTTTTTTCTAACTAAAATTTTCATTGATAAACTACTTATGTTGGTGGATGTTTTATTTAATAATAGTTGCTACTTGCTAAGACACATGCCTTAATATAATGACTTTATACTTTAATAAATATTAGAGTTTCTAAATCAAAAATAATAATATAAAATATATTTTTTTATTTAAAAAATTTAGAAAATTTTGAGAATTCTTAATTTTATTGGTCTCTCTCTTCAATTTCTTTTGAGACCATTTTTCTTATATTTTTTTATTTTTATTTTTGTCATCAATAATTGACCTTTTTCATTTTTTCAATATTTCAAAATTTTCATCACAAAAAGTGACAGAGTCAGAAAATATTTTTATAGGAAGTCAAATTTTTTTTACTATAATGTACATCAATATGATATACATAATTAAATCAATTTATATATATTTAAAGAAAATTTTCACTTAAAACAAGGGGATCAAATATAATATATGACTAAATTTTTATAATTTTACATCTAAAATTTTTTATATTTTGAAGGTTAAAAAGACAATGACCACTCTCGCCCCGAACTCTGTCACTGATCACAAATTTTTTCTCTCTTTAATCTTCATCTATATAACAGCAATCAAAGGAATTTTCAGTTTTATTAACTAGTAAGCCCACATTCTAAATATAATATTATTTTGCTTATTATTTAGTGCTAATTATAAGCATTTGTTTGGACTAAGAATTGCTAGAAAAAAAACAATACTGTTAGTATTATAATACTAGCAATGGTCAAAATACAAATAATGGCAATCTCAATAAGTAAAATAGAAATAATGGCAATCTCAATATAATTTGAGTCAGGCTTGTAGGCTTTTTTCTTTTTTCTTTTTTTTTTTTTTATTTTTTATTCCAAGCATAAACTTTCATTATCAAAGCCGAGCACATGCAATCATAGTAAAACAAAATAATAATAATAATGACAAGGGTTGATTATAAAATGTAATTAATAATAATAATCTTTGAAATGGTTAATAATTGCTATTTTCATTTTTTAATATTATAAAACTATAAATTTTTACCACACTTTACTCCCTAACATTTTAAAATAAATTATACTTTAAATATTAAAATTTTAAAATCAATTACATTTTAACCTTTTAAATTATTAAAATTCTAAATATTAACCTCTCAAAATCTTGCATTTTTCATTTACAGTAATATGATAAGTAATTTTAGAATAATAAAGATCAACATTTTAAATTATTGTATCGAGTTTTTTTCACTTTATTTTTTCCTTACAGACATTTTATCATATTTATTTAGCAAGAGTTTGTACAATATTATTGTTCGCATTGATCTATACAATTATTCTATTTAATTTTCATTGTTTCACTCTAAATAATAAACATAATTTAGAACTAATATTGTACAACATTGTTATTAAAAAATTAAAATTAAAAGATAATAGCAAACTACATGAATTAGTAGCTAAGTAGTTGCTAAATGAATAAATTCAATTTTTTAATATTTAAAAAAAAATTATATCAACTACTAATATTGATGACTACTAATATTTAAAAAAAAATTAATATTTAAAAAAAATTATATCAACTATTTAGTGACAATTTAATCACTAAAATAATTTAACTACTAAGAAAATGATTATCAATTGCAGTCGCAAAGTAGTCTTTATTTTTATTTTTTTTTAATAGCTAATCCCCATTTTTTTTTGTTAGTGTATATAATTGTACAAAAATAAATAGTTATCAATGTCTTTTTTTTTTCTTTTACTAGTAAAAACCCTGATTTTTTTTAAAATTTCTTTTTTTGGTTTTTATTTATTTATTTATTTGCAATTTCTATATTAGCTGTCAGAAGTTTTTAAGGGAGTGGTAACATCATAGAAAAAGAAAATCCCACTTCTAAAAGTTCAACCAAATTTCAATGCTATTACAAGAGTATTACCTTCTTTTCTTTTCTTTTTTTTTTTTTCCTTTTCTTTAAACTTTCTAAAAGCAATTTTAATAAAAGCACATTTCCATCTAATGATTTGGTCTCCGAGTTAATCTTCTTTCCGCTATTAGCTTTTGCCATGTCATTCTTAGATGGCTTCTCTTTTTAACCCTCAAATCCCAAATTTTCTCATAAATAAAAGATTAAAAGCCAAATCTTTAATTGGTATAGGCTATTAAATTTTAATTATTTAATTTTGACAATCGAAGGGTTTGTTGGTTTAGCATATGAGTTATTAGGGAAATTCATATGTTATAAAAAATTTATTTTTTGGGAAATTTGATTTTAGGAAATCCAACTCAAAACATTTATGTTTTAAAAACGAATACAATATCATTGAATCAAAAGTTAATTGGTTATATTTAAATCTGATAATGAAGTGAGATTGCCGACAAAAATATTAAGTCTAAATAGACTCGAGCTCGAGAAACCCAATATTTTACAGGTCAATAATGAGATTAAGTAAAGTTGACTCAGTCTAATCATATTTGACTCAATAATTATAGATAATGTTATAATTATGCTCACTCTTAGTTTATCTTTCATTTAATTCTCCTTCTTCCTTTATATATTTGTTTGTTCGAATGATCCATCAAATAATCTGATCTCAAATTTATAATTTTTCATCTTTTATGCAAGATTTTTTTGCTAGTACCAGCTTTACCCTTTTTTAATTTATATATATATTTTTTCAATACGCTATTTTTAATTAATTTTTATTTTTTTTATTTTTCTCCTATTTTTACTTGGTGGAAGAAATTACAAGAATTGTGAGTTAGGTCAAGTCGAGCCTAAGAATGCATATTTAAATTGGGCTTGGACTTAAGCAGAGGTTGGAGTATGATTAATTAGATTGAACCAAATTTGGACATAAGAAAAAAAAAATAGAGGAAATTATACCGTATGTTCTCTTTTTTTATTTTTTAATATTTATGTTCTCTTAATTTTTTGTTTGTATATCTAGACTATTGGAATTACTTTTTTACTTTGTACTTTTTAACTTTTGTCTTTTGAAAATAAAAAACGTCCACGTTACTTTTTAAGTTTTTTGTGTTTTTTTATATACTAATTATTTACTAAATATATACTTTTTTATTTAATATATATTATTTGTTGTCATTTTTATTTTGTTCAAAATTTATAATTTTTTTTAAATATATTAAATTTGTATTAGATACTAATTATTTACTAGAAGTATACTATTTTTTAGTTAGTGTATACTATTTACTATAACTTTACAGTATTATATACTAATTATTTACTAGAAATATACTATTTTTATTTAATATATATTGTTTGCTATAACTTATTATTTTTTTATTTTATTTTTTTAAATCTCAAGTAAAATATAATTTTAAAACATTTGATTTTAAAAAAATAATTTTAATTTTTATACAAAATGAATGATATTATACAAATTTATGAAAATCTAATACATAAATTTAGATAAATTATATGTTAGTACTTAATTCACTTTAAATTTTCATAAATAAAATTTAATATGATTAAATTAATTTTGTAGTTTTAAATAGAAATGAAACCAATACATTATAGTAAAAAGAAAAAATCGACTTTGAAAGACAAAAAGAAAAAGATAGGCTAAATTTGTAAATAAGGAGGGAAGTATAAAATATTTTTACAAAATAAAAAATCAGAAGATAAAAAAAAATTATTTTATTTTTGGACTATTTATATAAAAATCCCTATGTATAAAGTCCAGCCGGACCTCACCCAAACCCGATTCAGCCCAGAAAATTAAAAAATTATCAGTGTGTTATATAAAATTTTGGAAAACAAAAACCTGGAAATACGAATATCCCAAATTCCCAATGCTTGAGAAGTTTGGTAAATATATTTATTTAATCATTGTTGTCATTTGTAATTCTATTTGTTTCTTATAGTTGTTTGTTTTCATTTTTTATTCTATTGATTTGGTTTGGCACCAACTTCACACTTTGAATTAATTTCAATAATCATTTCTCAACTTATTATTATTTCTCAATTTTTATATTTTAATTTCAATAACACTATTGTCCAATTTTAAGAAATATATAAAATAATCTAAAAAAAATACTTTGATGACTAAAAATATAATTTTATTTTTAGCCAGAAAGAGATAAAATAAAGAGGTAAAATATAAGTATTCTTCAACTGTTAATGCTTTCAGTTTGAGATTATTAATCAATTTTTAAGATAATTGTATTCAATTATTGAATATAAATAATGAAGGTGTGCAAATCTTAATGCAGTGCAATACAAAAACTCAGTTAGGCAATAGTGGATTGGATCAGCCCAGCTACACACATTGCTAGCTCGTTCACATTGGAATTGACATTCAAACCAGATAAGACCACCTCATTTAGCCAAAATCTAACCCAAATATAAATATAAACATAGGGATTTTTACATAATCGCCTAAAAAATTAAGCTAAACTTACAAAATTTATTGAGTTGTTTGTAGAGTATAAAAGGCGATGTAAACAGTAAATTAAATGCATAACTATGTCTGCTAATTTCTTTATAACTCCCAATAAGCATTTCATTTGTCTATCATTATATAAAACAGATTTTAGAAATCAATGAAAGTGTATTAATATTTATAAAAAAAATTTAAAATAAAGTTTTTAAAAACTATTCATAAATTTATAAACTTTGTAAAAATCATTAAAAATTTATGAATTTTACAAAAAATTTTTCACTTAAAAAGTTTATTAATATCTTTAAATCTTAATTGAATACATCCTCTTTAATCTATCTGAATTTATATGAAATTTGAAATGATTAAAAGTTTAAAACTTATTAAAATTCAATTCGTATAATTTGTTAGTTTGATTTGAACATATTCAATTGATCCTAGTCGAAATGCGATATTGAATATAAATTATAAAAAGTACAGTATATTTTGAAAACTTTCAATGTTATTTTTGAAAAATTGATAAAAAAAAAAGTAAAATAAATTTGATTTAATTTATCCAATGAATTACATAATTCACTTAAACTTGATATTAACATTCTGTTTGGAATAAATAAATTTCACAAAATTTTGTGAAATTCATTTTGAATTTCATATTTTTAATTTTTTTTTAAAACATTTCAATTCTATGAAATCGAATATAACTAAACCAAATTCATTAAAATATGTGAAATTTTCAAATAAATTTTACAAAAATAATATAATAAATATTATGGATAAAGATACCCTCTTTTTTTTTTTTTTCATTTTCTCATGTTCTTTCTCTCTCTTCCTTTTCTTTCCTCTCTGTCTCTATCTTCTTCTCTCATCTATCTTTACAACACTTTCTTTCTCTCTCTCTCTCTCTCCTTATTACTCTTTTTGTAACATTTTTCTTGTTTTTCAACTATTTTTATTATATTTTACAAATTAAAAATTAATTATAAGTATTAAATATATTTATTTTTAATTGTTTTATTTTTTAAATTATATTTATTATATTGATGGCGTTTTAGAAAATAATAATAAAAATATTTCATTTGTAGATCTATTATAAACATACAAAGATATAATTAATATTTTAGGTTGTGCATTTTTAAATATGATAATTCATTTATGAATATTTTTTTTTAATTTGTGATTCATTTATTTTAAATGGGTTGCTTTTTATAGAGAGCTAATGTGATATACAATTCAATCCACTTATGTCTTGAAGTGATCCAACTCGAATCATTTGAAAAAGTAACAGTTAAGATAGTATGAGCTTGCTTGGCCTATTTACCACCTCTCATCTAAACTAAATTTTATATTCTTTACATTCAATAAGATCAATAGTAATAGCAATACAAAGGAATCACGATTGGACCTTGGTATTGGTAACTGGTAAGGATATTAAAAAAATTAAGAATATCAGTATGATCTTTTATTTTATATTATTGTATAAGTAAAATCCTAAAGAAGAAATGGAAAATAATAAATAAAAATCTAAAATTTTATATGCAAATTACAATATATAGTATTTAAATTAATTGAAAAATATAAAAAAATTAAATAAAAAAAATCCTAGTGAAAATTGAGTGGGTGTTTGACAAAGCTTTTGATTCAAGTAGGGCTCAATACAATATTCGGAGATATTAAATTATATCGAAAATCCAAACCAAAAATTTTTAAAATCTCTTCGAATTGGATCATCCCAATTTTTTTGGTACGGTTATAAAAATTAATAATTATCCATATCGAGAACCATACTAAATTGTCTCAAACTAAAAAACCAAAATTAGAATCAATTTATATATATATATGTGTGTGTGTACATAT